>LNDK02000124.1:0-215939 GCA_001455915.2 Samsoniella hepiali | reverse complement strand
TAGATAAAATATATTACTATAGTATAGAAGTAACTATTTAAACTTTCTAATAGAATCTTTCTATTCCATTGCTGGTGTTTGTTTCTGGTAGCAATATCAGTACGTTTAATCTAGATTGAGCCATGTCATGCCCTGCAGTTCAGTGTCGACTTCCTCGCTGTCCAAATCGTCATCAGGGCCAAGCCCCGTGGCACCTGCCAAATACCACAACGCGCCAGCCGCCCAGCGCAGCGCCAGCATGCTGAGCATATCCTGGGCCTGAGCTTTGTGCTTGAACGGGATCTGGATGACCTTGCCGTCGTTCCGCCGGCAGCCATTCAGCCGGCAGTAGTTGGCGTCGTAGGGGTGCGTGGCCGCCTCCTCGCGCGAGAGCATCTTGCAAAAGGTGGCGGCGTCGCCTGGCGTCGCCCGCTCGTTGAAGTCGATTTGGTTGCGGCCGATGAAATGAAACGAAAAGGTCGCCAGGTACGTCTTGACAGGCCCGGACCGGTCGGTCGCGACGTGCAAGGGCTTGAAGCCGATGAGGCCTCGGTCGAAAAGACTGCGGATGTTGGGGCTCAGCGAGAGCACGTTCCACCTCTTGTCGCCCGCGTCATGGAGGCTCTTGAAGCATTTGTCGAGGTATTTGCGGAAGCTGTGGTGAAAGAACAAGTCTCCGACTCGAAAAATCGATTCGAATGCGGCACCATGCAAGAAGCTGACTTCCAAGGGAACGATCCGGGTATGGTCAACCAGCCCCTTGACGCCCGTCACGATGCACGTTGTACGATCTCGCCTATCGATGGCCCTGCGGACCTTCTCGGACATATCGATTGCCTGTGTGGAGCCCCATCCGCCGGTCGAATCCGAGTCGATTGATCCACGGATAACTGCCGAGGTCCGGAATGTTAGCATACGCGATCCGACTGCGTTCTCTGCCACGCTCGACGACTTACCAAGTGCGCCAAAGGTTTTGGCATTTTCGCCAAGGGATTTGACAAGCCGGGGAAAAGGCGCCACGGAGCGGAGAGTGGCAGGACTGAGGGAGTAGAAAATGGCGTTCTGCCATCCAGTGAACTGCCGTTGAGTGGCGTCGTCTCCGGCAGGCCTCTCGTATATTTTGGCGATTCTCTCCACTAGAGCCATCTTCTCCCTGTAGTCATCGGGGGCAAAGTTCTCTCGAAGTTGCGGGTATCGAGAATACGGAACCCATGGCCATTCTATGCCATATTCGGAGTGATCCGCTGGCCCAGAAACTGTTAGGACCGACATGGTGACGAGAAAGCTGGGTTCGTGATGGTGTGATGAAATCAAGAGTTTCAGTCTAGTATGATTGCTATTAGTTGATAAAAGAGATGGGTCTAGCGCTCTCTCTATATATCTCTGCGAATATATCTGTAGTTGCATATTCTTAGCCCAAAATATGATGATGGTTTGGTTGTTGGCTTCCAGCACTGACGCCGCAAAACCTTTCCTCCATGGCCGTCCACGCCGCGAAGCATATTCCAGCCACGCAGGATAGAAAATCTATCCAACATATACCTGCTTTATATTGTGCTAGTACTGAATTTCAAGTGTGGGCGTGATTAGCGAGCTTGGTAAACTTTGATGGCTTACATAACTTGTGCACGTCCAGCCACCGTTTGATACGTAGGAGAAGAAAAAAGAAATGGCAAACTCTATCATGCGATCAATTATGAGTTTTCTGGGCAGCGTCGATACTCTGAATCCAGCTATGGACCTTGGCGGCGACTTGTAGGCTCGTGTCTGCTTCCGTTAGCTCATCTTCCCCCAAGAGCAGTGCGAGTACAGTGTGCTTACCTTCTCTGGTGCAAAATGCATGGGCTATATCACCGGTATCGACCTCGAGCGATGGACGTCCGGGCGCATCGCCACGGGCCGTATGCCGCGCAATGAAGTCGTCGCGCAGGCCGTCGTCCACCCAGTGATCATGCTTCCCATAGAAGAAGAAGAACTTGGGCGCAACACCACCGCTACCGGCCGCGGCAACGGCGTCCCAGAATGTGTCGTCCCACTTGTCCTTGACGACGTGTTTAAGCTCCGACTGCCCGAGGTGGATGGCCTGCCACACGCCGTCGCGGCTCTTGAGCCACTCGGCGAGGGTTGCGGCCGCGGCGGCGCTGAACCCGAGGTAGCTAGCCCATAGCCACTGTATCGTGGACTGCGGCAGGAAAAAGAGAAGGGCCTTGGCGATGTGGTGTAAATTCTGCTCTACACCAGGCAGGTACCCGTTTTGCTGCAGCGCCGTGATCTTGCGGCCGCTCGGCGAGCGGCCAATGTAGCTGATGGTGGGGAAGAGCAGGAAGCCATGCTGCAGGGCCAGGTTGGGTTTGGGGCTGAGCGACTGGCGGTGGAATGTCTCGACGGCAATGTAGGCGCCGATGGAGTGGCCGATGAGGATGACGGAGTCGTAGGGCTGCTGGTCGCTGGCGTCGCCGCCGTGGCGCTGTGAGGCAATATCGGCCCAGATGCCCTCGACTTGCGCATCCAGGTCGTAGGGCAGGTTCTGGCTGCTGAATGGCGCGTGGTCGCCGTCGCGAAAACCGAGGAGGTTGCGGCCGTAAATGTCATAGGCAGAGTCGCCCTCGGTCTTGTCGAGCAGCGCGCGCAGCGACCGGAGAAAGTCGGTGTAGAATTCTACGACGCCAGGGTTCCCAGGGATGAAATAAACGAGGCCATGGTGTTTGGCATGCGACTGCCTCGCCGATGGCAGTGACAGACTAGCCTTCATGATTCAGACAAAGGGTGATTTGGCCGTTTTTGGTCGTACAAACGTGTCAAGGCAGAACGCGCGCGACTGTTGAGGCTGCTGGCTGTGATGGCTGTGGGGCACATGCCGAGGTTGTAGCAAAAGTCCGACCAACGCGGGAGCGTGATAAAGAAATGAGGAAAAATGTGATGATTTATTTTATTCTGACGGCTAACCGTTGCCTGTGTATATGCATTGACACCGTGTTTGTACGTTTGGACATATTCGGCTGTTTGGTAAGTCTTTGTTGTAGCGCACCGACACTTTGACGCACGGGTCCTCAGTTGCCCTCAAGCCCGACTGCAGTCGTCTCCGCGTGCGTAAACTTGCGGATTCCGGTTCTTGTGATTCGAAGCTTGCTCGGGCACGACGGGTCAGGGCACGCGACGAGCGCGTCAGACGTCATCCAGTCATTCTTGTGCGTGACGCGCTGCTTGGCGGGAAGCAGGGGGAGCACCGACGCTACCTCCGCCGTTGGACGGCCTGTGTCAGTGTCTTGATGCAGACAAAGCAGAAGCAAAGAAGAATGAAAGGACCTGCCTTACCGAGACTGTAGATGCTGATTGACTGACCGGGAGGGAGAGACAGGAGCTCACCCTCCAGGGTGAAGTAGTCGCCGGCCTTTGCCCCGCAGAGGATGCGCTCTCCGGGAGGGCAGACGACCTCGACTCTGAGGTCATAGAGTTCAAAGACATCGTCCTGCGCGTCCCGAGAGTCCATTTCGTGAGTTTTTCTCTCAAACGGCGGCCTATTCCTTATTCAGCGTCGTCCGTTGTGCAGGCTCAGTTGCTTTGTTTGCTGGAGATGCCGACCCGCTCCGTGCTAGTGAGTTTGAACCGGGCGAGTAGGCGAGCCGCTCCTTGTTCGGGGCTGCATCAGGCACGCCAAACTGGCCACAGCAAACCGCTGCATTGTATTGCGATGCGATCCATTTGCATGGGACGCGGCAGCAAGAGAGCGAGACGCCCGTCCAACTACAGCGTAGAGGTGTGCTGTTGGCCGAGGGTCACTGGCAGCGACTCGCCTCGGTCAGCTGTCTGTCGGATATACCACCGCCAGGATTGATGTCGATACATGTACCATGTTACAACTTGACGACATTGTCTTCCACTGACAAGAGGTACGGCAGCCGCGCGTCGGACTGCACCCAGCGCGCCGGATCATTTCCCGTCGCTCCATGTCTTTGCTTCACGCTTTAGACTGGACTGACTGTTAATATACATAGATCAGCCTACCTGACGAAGTACACATGGCGCATAGAATCTGTACATAAATACCAGCTTACTTGCCTTTCCATTCTATCATTCTCCCTCTATCCTTTCCATCCTATCCTTTCCCCTCTATTGTTTCTATCCTATCCTTTCCATTCCATCCTTTTCCTACCATTTTCCCCGAGCATAGCTTGACGGGCCGACCATTTAAATCGACCAGACAAAAAGCCCCTTCACTATGGATCAAAAGACCACACCAGAACGCACCACTGAGGTTTCCGTCTATTGGAAAGTCGACGAGGTGGGCGAGGAATCCTTCAAAAGAGTAACGTCACGTTGTTGGATTGTTACCAGGCGTGCCAACAAAGACGGTGCCAACAAAAACCGTGTCATGAATTACCATTCCTGGTCCGAGGACAATTTGGGAGAGTCGACGAGAGCACGTGGCGAAGGCTATCCAAAAGGGACTGACTTGTGTACGGTCGTCGCTCTCAGCTACCTAATCAAAGATATCGATGACGAAAGAATTGCCAACCTGCTGGAAAAGGCTACCATTAAGTCCAGTCATGTGGCTGCTGAAAGCCCTGCCAAATCCTGGGCACGCAACATTATCGAGGGCCTGTATCGATATGGACATATTGCTAAGCAGCAACGCGATGCTGGAATCGACAGACTCGATGGAGATCAGGCGAACTAGAGCGAACGCGCATAGTTGATGCGCCGAAGCGTTTGTTTGAACGTGCGACGAGTATGCCGTTATGAGTATATTCAGACGAATAGCCTTGCCCAACTATATGGTTGTACAGTGTTGGGGAGGAACAGTGTTCTGGGGAGAGTGGTGGAGTGAAGGTGGTGCTACGGGGCAGCTTGGAAAAAGACGATTATTGCTTACAGGGAGGTTAGCTTGGAAACCGACGATTGTTGCTTGCAGATGAATAGCTTGAATTTCGCTCTTTGTGGAAGAAAAAGGGCCTCCCCTTTTCCTTCTTTACTACATTGCTCAATTGATTCGCTTTTATGCATTGTATTTACGCACACTTAGCCTGTCGCCTTTTAAAGCTGAAAATAGCCACAAGATAGACATTAAGACGATTAGACAGACCCTTTATTTGCAAGGTAAATGCACAAACCCCAGAGAGCCATGAATGGTAGAGGGCTTGGTATCCGGCTGGCTGTTATAAGCTATCCTGTACTCTGAGAGTCGGCCGTGCTGGAGAGGGCCTCGCTCCCCTCGGCCCTCAGAATCGTGGTGTTCCCCCTGCCCCAATACGGGACTTGAGAAAAAGAATATGTTGAAACAATTTTCAGACTAATAGCCTAGCCCTCAAGTATAGACTTAACGGCATTGGCCAAATACAACTTTGATCCTTTGAATCATACACTCCAAGAGAATCTAAGAAGGTAAAGCACATGAACGTGCGACAGAAACGCTAGGTACGTTAATAAACGCCTGTAAGTATCGATACATGTGTCACGTTACACTATCCGTGACTAAGAAGAAGTGCGGCAGCCGCGCGTTTAATTTTCACCTAGTGTAACAGAACATTTCCCTATCACTTTATGTCCTTACTTCACACTTTATACTAGACTCACTCTTTATCTTCCCGAATTAGCCCACTTAAGGAAGTGTAGCTACTACAAATTCGTATATAAATACTATCTTACTTGTCGTTCCCTCCTATCCTTTCTGTTATCCTTTCCCTCTTTTCCTTTTCCCCCCGTCCTTTCTCTGTTATCCTTTCCCTCCTATCCTTTCCCTCTTATCCTTTCCCCTTTGTCCCTTCTCTGTTATCCTTTCCCTCCTACCCTTTCCTTCGTATCCTTTCCCTCCTATTCTTTCCCTCCTATCTTTTTCCGAGTCGAGCTCGACGCGCCGGCCATCTGAATCGACTACAAAACAGACCCTTCACTATGAATCCACCAGCTGAAGAATGCAAGATGGAGGCTTACATATCCTGGAAACCCGACGGGACGGATAGGGCTCCCTGGGGAAAGGGAAGGTATGGTTCCCTCATTTTTAAGCACGGTGATAAGGACGACATCACCTGGGTGGTTTGGATTGCCAAAGTTCTTCAACCGCCGGAGCAAACAATTTACCCATGCCGCCCAGAAGACATTGATTGGGACTCGTATTATTGTATCGGGCCGTTGAAAAAAAATATTAGTAACGAAAGCATCAGCGAGATGCTGTACCGCACTGTTCCCGCTGGCAAAGCTTTGGTATTGAGTTCCGAATGCTGGGCACGCAAGGCGATCTACACTCTGTATACGGACTGGTATATTGGTACGGTGCAATTTGGGAACGCAATCAATGCAATCTGGCCTGAATAGGAAGCCAGAGCAATAACACAGGCTTGATCTAGCAAACTATGTGGTTGTACTGTGTTGGGGAGGAGCAGTGTGTTGGGGAGTGGTGGAGGGAAGGTGGCGTTGCAGGGTCGCTTGTAAAAAAACGATTATCGCTGACAGGATAGCTTGGAAGAAGACGATTATTGCTGACAGGGTAGCTTAGACAAAGAGGATTGTTGCTTACAGAAACGCCGATATTTCATCAACACCCATGAGTCTCGTGATGTATTACAGATCTTAGACAGCCTCAGCCCATTGGAGGCCATTCATGTGGCTAAAAACAACAAATCTGTTCTTCATGAACGGCCACCCCAGTAGGACCTTTGGGAAAAAGTCGTCCTTCTTCGCCACGATGGCGCCGAGGCACAGCCCCGGCGTCGTTTCCTGGAGGACAAGATCGGCACCCGGAACCTTGTAGTCCTTCCAGATCTGAAATCTCCGCTCGTAAGTGATTGGTTTCTTCCAGAACCTCTCCTCGTCGGTCAGGGGCTCGGACGTGTAGTTTGTGAACTCCAGAAGCAGGTCGGGGAGGGTCCAGTTGCAAGGGACTTGCCAGGCCAGCTGGCCGGTGGGCAGTATGCCACTGACTACGCCCGGACCAAGGCTCTTGTAGTAGCCCTCTGCAATGTCCAGGGGCAGGAGAATGTAGGGACTGGCGGGATCGGGAGACGCAGAAAGGGTCACCTGGGTTATCTTACCGTCGCCGATGGCGTGGCCCGTGATGTTGAACATGTGGTAGGGACTCAGAGTCCCCTGTGGACTCACCTCCGTCAGACACCAGGTTCTAAAGAGAGGACCAGTATAGCGGGATTCGTTGATAAAGCCCCAGTCCATATGACCTATACCGCTATCAGCACTGGATGTGGCTTTTTGTCTCAGTGGACTGTTTTACCTCCATTCTCTTTGAAGGCAATCGAGAACTTGTAAATATGCATGGGTCCGTCACGAAGCGTCGTTAGCAGACTCCTGACCTGGGGCTCGCCGCCCTGGTCTTTCCTCTTGCCCAGGCCCAGCACGCCGTGGAAATTGTCCTCGGAAGCGAAGCTGGGATGAATCGTCTTGGCGACGCCGATTTCCTGCTTCCAGTACCCGACGTCGCCGTCGCCGTCGCCGATGCGGATGCGGTCGAGGTAGACGGTGCCGTCTACGCCCGTTCTGTCCGCATACGTCACGTTGAAGTTCTTCCAGCCCTCTATGCCCGACACGTGGCGGCTGCTGTTTCTCGGCACATAGACGTGCTTGATCGGGATGGGCGCGTCGTCGGGCGTAACGAGGTGGTCGCCCACGACCCAGGTGGTACCGGAGCCGAGGCGGATGTCAAGCTCGAAGCGCTGCGGCGGCGCGCCGATGGAGACGGGGACGGTCAAGCGGTGGCCATTCGGGGACTTGTGGAATGTGAGAGGCATGCTGCCGTTGGTTTTGAGGTGGGGATCACCCGGCTCGGGCGGAGGAGGCGGCGGCTTTGGTCGGAACTTGTCCTTGCCAGGCGGCGGGGGAAAGTCCAAGGCCGCCTCCGCCTCGAGGCCAACGACTTGGCTGTGCTCATCGGGGAGAGCAGAGACAGGGCCGATGGAAGTAACAAGGATGGCAAGTGCGGAGACGCGCATCTTGGCGTGGCAACAGGGAGAACAACCTGAACTCTCCAGTTGGCAAGGCTACTAAGTGGTATGCAAAGGCAGACAGTAGCAGACAAACTTCCCAAGTGATAGTGAAAGCAAGTGAAAGGATGGGAATACGGCCAGCTGCATATCATACTAGGGGCTATACTCGGACTATTCACGTAAACAATATTGTGTGTGCTTTATTTCTTAGCTGCTCGGCTACGTTTGGTAGTGGGTGGTTACTACACCAACAGCAAACGCCAACGGCTTTTTAGCCACGCGGGAAATCAGTGCACTTTTTTGTGCGAGATTCAACTTTTCACGCGACAACCCCGATATGGAGAGCTGTCGTCATGTTCTTTCCTGCGCTCATCCCATCGAGGGCGAGAGAGCCATGGTAGAACGGACGCTCTCGATCTATTTGCCGGACAGGCCTCGTAGAATTCCGCAAATAATTTCACGTTGAGGTCAACACGCATTGCAGTGGCACGAGAACTCTCATTGGTTTGTAGTGGCCGCTGGGGTCCAATGTAGAATACTGACTGGCTCATGGCGACGACCATGAGCAGCCAGACTCCGGCTCCACACACAGCAAATCTCGGCCGAATTGCAAACTATATATACCCCAAAAGACCATCACTTTTTAATACCTCTATTAAACTACCACCCTCTGTATCAGTTTGTAGTCATGTCAAACCCTCCCATCAGCCTCTATGGCTCATCCTATCCCGTCGCCAAAGCCGCTCTCGAGGCCCTCACCACGCTCCTCGACAAGGCCCAGGCAGCCCCCGGCGCAGACGACTTGCCCCATGCGCGTCTCTACGAAAATATGAGCCCGCTCAGCACACAGATCCAGTACGTGTGCGACATTATTCGCAATCTGGTCAGTCGCACAACTGGAACGGACCTGTCCGCGGCGTGGCCGGAAGACTCGAGTCTCTCGACGCTGGACGACATGCATGCGCGCGTCGCGGCGACCAAGCAACTCGTGGATGCGGTTGATGAAGATGTAGTCAACGCCAAGGCAAATGAGACGTTTACGATGAAGACGAATACATACGGTACGGTGCACGGATGTGTGCATACGTTTGTTTCGACGCATGTCCTGCCATATCTGTTTTTCTACTTGGGAATGACGTATGGCATATTGAGGAAGGAAGGCGTGCCTTTGCAGCTGATGGACTACATGGGCCCGTTTAACAATATTTCTTTAAATAATCCGGGCGCAGTCTGAATACATGTTATGCCTTGGTAATACACTCTTTTGTGACACTGTCAGACTATAAGTGACGAGGACCCCGGTGATTCCGGCTTGAACCCCGCATCATCTCTAGTTTGCCTCTAACACCACTTCAACGTGAAGCTCACAGTCGAGCAGCCAGCGAATATGGGTCACATGTAAGGGTCGGAAAGTCTGCAAAAGATAGCGAACTAATCGTTCCAAAGAAACATGATGGACGATGTCATCATTGGCAATCGTACGTGCCGGCGTCCGTCGCTGGGGGCAGATTCCTTACTGACTCGGCTTAGTCCCTGCCGAGCACCTCCGCTCCGTCGTGCGGTCGCTGCTATCAACCGGCCCCGAAATTCAAGCTATTTTTCGGGAAGACGTGCGAAAAAGGCTACGAGAGTTTCCCCCGGGTCTGCCGGTGCCGAGCGAGCTGTTCCCCTTTCCGGATATGGTGTCGCCAGCCTGCGCAGACTACCTTGCCGTCATTCGATGCACATTTTCCGCCAAGCTAGTCGTGGAGGCAATTCCAAGGCACGGCCGTCATACTCTATCAAATAAGGGAAAAAAGTGACTAACTGGTCGGAATGTAGTCTATGCCATTTTATAGGGGCAATCCCCGAGGCCAAGGCAAGCTGGGTTCCTGGGTCGCCGCTCGATCAGACGCTGGAGCGTGTAGACGGCGACGTGGTGCAGGCTATGCAGGCCATCAAGGAAGCACCCCCTTCGGATGACGAACTGGAGAACTCGCTGGATGCAATCTCCGCAGCACTATCCAACTGCCAGAGATATTGTGAAGCGGCAGGTCTAAGGTATCCCTTCCAACGCTGCACGAGACAGATCCAGGATACGGCCTCTCTTCTCCTACCTGGTAGACAGCTGGCCAATGTGAGCAGCTCGGGCACTCTCAACGTCAAGCCGCCAACATCATCTCAGGTGGAAAGGTTTCACGTAGGCGGGCGCGAACTACCGCGGCTCTTCAACGGTCTGTGGCAGATGGCCTCCCCGGAATGGGGCTCCTCTAGCGCCGAACAGCAAGAGCAGGCGCTCGTCACGCTTGTCGAATCTGGATTCACTGCATTTGACATGTCGGACCACTATGGCGACGCGGAGCTTGTCTGTGGCGACTTTCGTGCACGGCTTCCAGCAGACACCAAAAGCGCGACGTACATGGCGACAAAGTGGTGCGTTTTCAGGGATATTCAGCGGCCTGTGACGACGGAGTGGGTGCTGAGCCAGGTGAATGAGCGCTGCCGTCGACTCAGCGGCCGAGCTGACATGCTGCAGTTTCACTGGCATGATGTAAGTGCAAAACTCTCTGCGGCAATATAAGCAGGGCTAATGACTAGACAGTATGAGAAGAAAGAGTACTTGGATATTCTCGTTGAACTGGTCAATATTACTAAATCCCACCCAGAGCTCGTCACGTCTATCGGTCTCTGCAACTTTGACTCCAAGCACACAATCGAGGCGTGCGAGTACCTCCTTGCCAAAACTGGTTCCGTCGGCCTCGTCTCGAACCAAGTTCAATTCTCCGTCCTCGATTCCCGCCCGCTAAAAGAAATGGTACACGCTTGCGCCAAGTACAACCTCAAGCTCCTCACCTACGGCTCGTTTTGCGGCGGCTTCCTCGCCGACACCTGGCTCAAGCACCCCGCGCCACCCGACAGCTACGGCGGCCAGACGTCGCTCACGCCCTCGCAGCGCAAATACCTCGATACAATGTACACATGGGGCACGTGGGCGGATTTCCAAGCGCTCCTCTCTGTGCTCGACGGTGTGGCCCAGAAGCGCGGCGTCGGCATCGCCAATGTGGCCGCCCGCTGGGTGCTGCAGCAAAAGACGGTCGGCGCGGTCTTGGTCGGCACGCGGCTCGGTGTGTCGGCACGTGGTGGCGATAATCTGGCGACGTTTGGATGGGAGCTGACCGAAGAGGATATGGCAATGATCAATGCCGCGGCGCTAGGGGAAAAGGGCGAAAAGACGGATGCCATCTTCACCAAGATTGGCGATTGCGGTCAAGAATATAGAAATATGCATAAATAGATGATCGAAGACGAGAAGAAAAAGATGAAAATTTCATAAAGTCTAGAAAATGCGAAAATGCTGATATTCTAGACTACGAGTAACAGTACAGGAATCGGACGATTAGGGTTGGCGCATGAGGCGAAGAACACAAACACTCGTACAGGGAACCACCTCTTTCTGCCGCCCATTCTTATCTATACCTTGACAGTCTTCTTCACCTCCACGAGGCCGGTGTCCACCTTGAGGAGCACAGCCCAGCGTGGCGCGTACCGCTTGAATTCCGTAAACGCAGGGATGGTGGTGGCCACGTTGGCGTCGCTCCAGCTGCAGCTTGCCGTGACTTCAAAGGCATCGGCTCTGGTCTTGAGCTCTTCGCTGGTCCACACTTCCTCATCATCCTCTGCTGAGTGGCTCGCAATACTGCGGCTGCCGCCAAGTTGTAGAGTCACATTCCAAGGCCCCTCCCACTTGCGTCGCCACAGGCGCACGTTGCTAACGCCGCCCGAAGGTCGCTTCTCAATCGGCGCAGCATTCTCCACGGCGAATCCGGAAACTGGCGACGAGAAGCTTATGGCGCAGGTCCTGGTGTCGATGGCGTCCAGATGCAGATTGACAGACTTGCCGTCCGAGGACTTGGACGCCTTGAGTGTCACCAGGTCCCTGGTCTCGAAGCCGGGCGCCACGTTGGGGGGTTGCGCGCTTCCGTCATAGACGCAGACGCCGACACGGACATCACTCGCCTTACATTCGATGCTCTGCCCTGCTACGCCGGGGAGCGCCTGAATAATCTCGTGTGTGTACTCTCGAAGACCGTATATGGAGACTTGGTTCGTGTTTTGGTCTAGATCGATTGTTTGCTGGAAAAAGTATTTGAATCGGTAGTCGGAGGAGAAGGGGAAGGCGGTAAGATTGTAGATGAGGGTGCCGACAAAGGCCAAGAACAAAAAGGTCGGCAGTTGGTGCTTGACACGGTGGATAAAGGGAGTCAGCGGAAGCAACAGGATGACTGTAAGGAACCCAACGGCCAAGAGAGGTAGGAGCTTATCACTACCGTCTACGCTCGTCTGGGCCATGGCCGCGGTCTGGACAAGAGCCGTGTTACCAAGGATAATCAGATGAATGGGACCGAGCAGAAGCAACTGAATGAACCACGGCCAGCTTGGCAGGTGGGCGGACCATGATTGCTCGTTGGCGTATGGGGTGTGGGCGGGTGTGGGCTTGCTAACGCTGCCATCATCGGGGGCAGTTCTTCTTCTATAAGTTGTAGCAAACGTGGTCTGATCTTCGTTTTCGTTGTCAGCTCCACCATAGCCCTCTTCGCCTGCTCTGAGCGGGGTGGTTTCTGTCGCCTCTTCCTCTGCATCGTCCTGTTCCTCGTTCTCGTCGTCATTGTCCACGGGGTGGTTGCTTGGCGGATCTGCGTCCTGTAATTGCCTAGCAAACGCAGATTTGGATGGAAGTGCAAACAGCTCAAGGAGCGAAATAAGAAGAGCCAAGAAGACGCCGGTGTGAAAGAAGGCGGCAAAGTAAAAGGCTCCAACGTGAAAGCGGTCCTCGCAGACAGCAACAAAGATCTGAAAGGCCCAGGTAATCACAAAAAGCCACATGAGAGAGTAGCCACGGTGCAGGGCACTGGGGCGGACGTAGCTGGAGCCTCGCATAATGAGCCAAAACGAAGAGTAGAAGATTGAGATGGACATGGCCCAGCTGTGGTTTGTTAGCTATAGTCGCGACAAATATAATAGTAGACTTACACCGCATAGCCGCTGCTGTACATGATGAGCGGGTTCACTTTACCCACGAGTCTGATGGAGCCAAAGGTAAGAACAGAGGCGAAAATCAGGGCAAAAGGAAAACGGAACAATCCACGCCAGCCGTTGAGGGAAAGAAGGCCGTCGCTCACTCCCGAGTCTACTTGGGTGCTGCTGGCAAAGAAGTAGTACTTGTCCTGCTTGATGAGAAGGACAGTGACAACAAAGAGGATGAGCGGCGTCGCAATGAGGAGCGTCAAGGTCCAGGCAAAGAGGCCCCTAAGCGCAAAAGCCGCCCAAGCACTGCCGAAAAAGTCGAACCAAACACCACGCGTCGATCTACCATTCTGGACCAAGTCGTTTCTGCCATCGGAGCGATCGCCGTGGAACAGCGTACCGGTGGTGTCAGAGAGCGACTTTGTCGACGCGAGAGCGGCGGAGAGCATGTGCCATATACTGCTCACCGAGGTGTGCCGGGTATCGTCGTCTTCCGTGTGATACCGCGAGCGCGGCTCATAAAATGCGATATCCATGCCGCGCTGGCCGTAGTGGTCCACGAAAATCTGATAGTCGGTACCGCTCTGAATCACCCCTGCCTCGAACGCATCGGCAGCAATGATAGAGCCAAAAGGATGGGGACTGGAGCCGTACGCCTTGGCGACTTCCAAATCCGTGGTACGGAACAGCATGGCACGGCCACCAGCTCCAGCACCCTCAAGGTTGACGAATGTATGGCAGAACTGGCGCAGCGGGCTGTATCCAAAGGCAATGGCTCCAAGTAGACCATCTTCTTCGGCATTGTTGAACAGCAGAACGATGCCGTGCTTTGGCTGGTGGCCCTCGGTAGTATAGTGGCTCAGCAGCTGGAGAAGAGTGATGCAAGACATGCCATCATCAGTGGCGCCGTATGCAGTCGCAACACTGACACCAGTTAGCGATTGTCAGAACGAAGAATAACGTGACTACTCACGAGTCATAGTGGCAGTTGACAAGGACACCACCTTTGCCTCGGAAAGTCTCCGCGGCGTCTTCAGAGTTCCACCATTCGCCTTCGGGATCCTCCTTGCCGTGAATGTAGGCATAAAAGTTGGTTCCCTCAAAGTACTGTGCAGACTGAGCGCCAGCATCGCGGCCCTTAACCGTGTTTTCAGTGATAAACGTCGCGTTGGAGATTTGGTCGTCGAACAGCGTCACCCCGGGCGCACGGTCGGCAGTCGTCTGCGCATCGGCGACAATGCGGAAATCGGCGCTCCATACGCGGCCACCAGACCGATCGACAGTGTAGGGAATCTTGTTCTGCTCCAGGATCTGCTTCGAGCGTTGAGCGAGGTACTCGCGGACCTCGTCGTTGGCGTGGCTGTTGTAGGGATGGTAGTGCCCGGTGATGCGCTGCAGGTCAATCCAGGCGTCCGTCAGGTTGACACCAGCCGGCAGCGCCTTCTCCTTGGGAATCGCGGGGACCGTCTCGTGAACGTAGAGGAGCGGGATGAATATGGCGAGGTAGGTGACCGTGGTCCAGAAGAAGACGGGCCACGGCCGAAAGGCGAACGGGTTGAAGCTGGCCATTGCGCTTGATGCCGTCGGTATCGAGTAGGGGCAGAAAGAGGGTAGCTCAGGAGCCTAGGTGTTTCTACTGATTCGCCAGAGTCATTGCGCACTTCCCTTCGGTAGTGCTGTGTGGAGGTCGAAGGGACGCTCCAAGAACGCGAACGGGATTGTCGGTCTTAGCTGAGTGCGGAGCTGAGCTGCTCGTCATACCAGCAGGATCGCTCCGCCCGCTAAACCCACTGCAGCTTGAGCGCTCGGCGGGGTAGCTTCCGCACCTCAACCGCTGCAAAGCGCTGTAATTGATTTTAGCACGTCATCACACAGACCGGCACGGAAGGGTCTAATCCAATACGCTTTTATTATACAGCGCAAATGGCTAACTATGAAAACGAGTTCAAGACTATAATTACACAGTGATGCGGCGGATTACTGTCGTTCGTCCTGCTGTTAGCAATAAAAGCTTGAAGCCTTGGCGTTTCAAGCCCCTGCCTGTTTGAAAAGTCGCGGTGGCCATGGTTAGTCTGTCTTTCAAGGCCGCCAGTCTGTCAATTTAGATCCTGTAATACTGCAATGTTCTTCGCCCTGTTTACGCAGGAGGGGGAGGCGGAGGCGGCTGGTCAGCCGGCGGCCCAGGAGGAGGAGGTGGTCCCTCGCCGGGAGGCGGTGGCGGGGGAGGAGCCGCGCCGCCAGAGTATTGCTGAATCAACGAGTTAAGGCCGGCGAGCCCAGGGGGCGCATCAAGACCAGGTTCGGTTTGTGGTGCTCCGGGAGCAGCCATGCCAGGCGCAGCTCCGTAGCCAGCGCCACCATATCCAGCATATCCAGCATAGCCTCCGTATGCAGCATCGGGTTGGCCATATCCTGCAGCGGGCTGCTGTTGCTGCCAGGGAGGAGCACCACCCGAGCCGCCGCGACCTCCGTCATACCAGCTGTCGCCATGGTTATCGTTTCCACGGTTGCGATCACGGGCCCAAGGAGCGGGACCGCCAGAGGGGCCTGAGGGGGGATTGCCGGAATCTCTGTCATCACGGCGGGATCTCCAAGGTGCGGGACCTCCAGACGCTCCTTTCTGCCATGGCTTGGCGTCACCATCATCGCCACCGCCAGGACCGGCTTCGATGCGAGCAGGGGGGGCAGAGCCGCCGCCAAGTTCTTGCATAAGTTGCTGTATCTGGTCAGTACATGCCTGCAAATTGCAGTCTGGGAAAAGGATGAAACTTACTTCGTATTCGCGATCGATACCATCACCACCGCCAACTCTACCAGCGGGACGAGGCCCGTCGTTCCGCCAACTGGCGCCTCTCTGTCTATCAGGACAATCGCGAGCCATGTGGCCTGCATTACCACAGACTCTGCAAATGATGCTGGCCGTGTAGTTTTGCTTCTCAGGGCAATCATATTTACGATGGCCAATCTTACCACAGTTCTGGCAGGCCTGGTTTTCATCGTCTCGCAGAGTACCGTTCAGCGCAGCGAGCTCTCGGAGCTGGTTACGCTTGAGCTCGTTCTGGTTTTCGGGCGTAGAAGCAGCCTGCCACTTGTTAGTAAAGGCGAATGACTGTGACAAGAGAGAGTTGCACATACCGTCTCGATGACATTGTGGATCAGTTGCTTGGCCTTGTTGATCTTGTCCTCGTTATCAGCCATGACCAAGCAGTGGAGGTCCTCTTCCTGGTTGCTAGAGTGAGCAGCGTCAGATCGACCCTTGCCTTCCTTGACGGAACCTTTGCCACGAATAGCAATCTTGGCGCCCGACTCAGTCTCCATCTTCTTCAAAGTGTTGCCACGAGGGCCAATAAGCAAGCCAACTTGATAGGGAGAGCTACGTGTTAGTATCATGGTCAAGGGGCGAGAGAAAGTAATGTCAAGAGTAAGCCCGTTTCGACGAAGGATCTCATATTCCAGGCCTGGCCCGCCGGCCGGGGTGGATCAAACTTCAAGCAGGGGAATGGAGGGGGAGACGGAGCATCGTCTTGGTTAGGGTTGAAGGGTTAGCAATCATACTGAAGTTAATCTCCGGGTAGTCGTTGACAGGGACGTAGACCTTCTCCTGCGTCTTGGTAGGTCTACGGTAGTCCTGTGGTGGATGGTAGTTAGGAATGGTCTTCATGGCCTTTTCGATCAGCTTGTGGCGTTCGTCTTCGAGGCGCTTGCGGTAACGGTATTCGCGGGTGTTGACACGGCGGCCATGGTTGTCGTACTGGGGAGGAGGCGAAGGAGATCTAGAAACAGGTTGTTAAAATTGTACATGTAGAAGCCAGCCGGGAAAAACACATACCTATCGCCATCGGCAGGGACAACATCGTCGATGCGAAGCTTCTGGCTGATTTCTTCGATACGAAGATGAAGAGTATAAGCTTCCAGCTGTTCACTAGTCATAGCAGACGTAATCGCAGTAGGGAGGTTGATCAGGCCAGCAGCCTTGTTCTCCGAGGCATCGCCCCAACGATTACGCTTTTTGCGCTGGCGAGGACCACTTGGTTCGTTCGTTCGGGGTTCAGGGTCGCGACCACGCTTCAGTTCGCGATCAGGCGTCGTATCGCCCTCGCCCTCGCCATCGGCGCCAAACCGCCGGCGGTTGCCGAGTGGGATGTTGTTCGATCCGGTGATGCCCTGATTTCTCCACGACATTTTTTCAGCCTTTGAGAAGATGATTATCAAGAATGCGAAGAGGCAAAGGAAAGACCACCCGTCGGGTGGCCAACTTTTAGTGATGCGACCGCATCGGAAGAACCATTATCCGGTTGGCAGGCAGCCGAGCCGGGCGGCTGAGTTACATGTGCACAGAAGTAAAATTAGAAGTTATGTAAAAGCTATTAAATTTTCACTAAACCATCGACAATTAACGACCCTTCAGACTTTTTTGCATAGTGATACAAAAAAATGATGCCCGTGTGTTGTGGTCTAGTCCATCTCCGCTGTCGCAAGCAAGGTGGACCAGTCGACATCAACATCAAGATCCATTTCCAGAATATCCATGTCATTTACACCCAAGTCTGTGAAAACTCCAGAAGCGGGTTCATCTCCAGACCATAGCCAAGGCTCAAATCCTGCACTCGCAGAACCAATAGTTGGAGCCGTGCTCGCAGCAATGCCTGAAGGTTGGTGGCTGTAAATGTCGCCAGCCGTTGACCCATCGTTACCTAGAGAAGCACCATGAGCATTCTGGAACTGGGAAAAATGTAGGGATCCAGGTTGCACTGGACTAATATTACTGCTGGGACCAGCAGGCAATTCATTTGTGCTGACCGAGCCCGGGGACATGGTCAGGATACCCAACCAGCGCGAACGAATGCAGTCAATATTATCCTGGCCAGGGAACGGCCCAGGGCTGGATGGCTGAGTCGCATGCCGATACTCTTCTTCAAGTCGCTGCACAGCAGCTGGGTCCTGACGCAGGCGCCTGAATTCTGCGTCACGGTGTCGTCGGGCCTTGACGGTTAACTTCCTGATTGGTACCCAAATGTTGACCTTTTTGTCGCCTTTGTACTGCGCAGGTACCAGCCATTGACTTTGTAAGGCGAGCCATGCACGCTCCAGGAGCGGAGACCACGGTCGTTGCGTCGCAGATAGCAGCAAGTAGACAATGGCGTAGATGTGGGTATATGTCTGGAACACCCAACGCCAATGTTTACATTTTTCTTCACCATTGAGCGCATGGTTATATTCGGCTACCTCAATGGCAGCGACGAGTAGTTTGTCTCTCTGTTGATTGGACGAAACCTCCTGTGGTGCAGACATGATTGTTGGCAGATATAAAACAAGCGTCATCTTCGCTGCGACCAGGCGTGCAATAGTAACACCAACCCAGTATATAATGTCGCCACTGGGATTTGAAAACCGAAGGTAGCTGTGATCCAGTCTCGCAAATAGTTCGTCGAATACTGCGCTCGACGTTTCTGGCGATGCTGGGCCTTCTTTTTGTTTGGCAATCATTTTCCGCTCGACCTCTACTAGACCGCAAGATACCTGTGTGATTGTCATATCAGTAACGCCTACTCGCTCCTCCGGCATGACTTCAGTATCGATGCTGATATCGTTATCATTGATGTTGAGCGGCAGTCGAGTGTCGAATCCATCTTGCAAAATGGTAAGATCAGTTCCTTGATCACCTGATGCGCGAGCATCAATCATGCAAAGTGCCCACCAGACTCGTCGCCGAATCTCAATCTCATAAGGTGTCAAGTTCGAAAAGTTGCTGCCATCACGGTGGAGGCCGATAGCCTGCGCCATCCGAATTGCAATCCCTACCATCATCCAAATGAATCTAGGGCTATCATGACGACGGGCGAGAAATAAAAATATCACCATTGCTTGAACAAGAACAAGAGTCGGGTTGTTGAGAAAGTCGGCGCTGGCCATTGCTTGCTCAAAGCCGACGCGGAATTTTAAGTTGAGCTTCGCTTTAGTTGTTCCGAAATTGAGGCTTACCTACATCAAATACGTTAGAAGGTCAAACTTGAGAAAGAAAGTGTACGTAGTGCTTACATCCGCCTCCTCCATAGATGTAACGGCGGCATAGTAAATAGCAAACATGAGCGCGGAGTCTGTAGGACTCAAAGCTGACAGGTCTCCACCGGGCACGTCTCGAATTAACTTTCGGACAGTCGGAATATGGGCAACCTGCGCAATCATATTCACATTCATAGCGAAAATGTCGATGAGGAACGGAACTTGGGATGGGAGCGGTTGACATTCCCGACTGCTAGCTTGTGAACGCAAGTTGCTTCCAAACAGGAAGGCGTGGCGCTGTGCAGGGGTGCGATGCAGCTCAACGGTAGAGGGGTTTGTTGCTGGTGAGGAAACGTCGTCGTCGGACGTATCGGAGTCACCATCCGCCAGTCGTTCTGTCTCGATCTTGAGTGAGTCAAGCTGTGCGACTGATTAGCTCATGATACAGCAAGCCAGACGTGGTGAAGCATACCTCGTCGCTAATTTGCGACCAGAAACCACTTGCAACATATTGGCTCTGGCCCGAGTTTCCAGGGATCAGCCGCCCCCATTGTCTGTTTGTTTGTGAATTGGACCCGGTCGAGGCTGGGGATGCCGCCTCTTGTGGTTGAGTCTGCCATGCTTTTGTTGATGGTGGTGATACTGAGCCTTGCGCGCTGTTATCCGCAGCAGCTCGCGCTTGGTGTAACTCGGCGCTGAGATTTTTGACTAAATCCTCCAGATTTTGTAGCCGATTCATGACCTGGTTCGACCCAGCATCGGCAGGGGCGGCCGCAGCAGCGCCGGCGTGAGACAGACGATCCAGGCGCCTCGCCCATCTCGGAGGCTTGTCATCCGAGGGCAGGACGCATGGAATTTGGGCTCGACGACAGTTGGAGCATGGCGACTTCTTATCGCAGCGTACTTTTCGGGAGCGACATGTTACGCAGCTGCGCGGCTTGGATGCGCCGCCTTCACCACCAGCTCGGCCAATTCTCGCGTCTCTCTCGGACGAGACGGTCGCGGACGGTGTGGGGCCTGCCGACACTGGGCTTCTGTCTCCAGACACCGGCAGAGTCATTTTGAAAGACGGCTGGCAACGGTCGCTGCACGGCAGTGGAGTGCTCAGTTTAGCATGACTGAAGCCATACGCCTTCTGTGAAATGGTTCTTCAAGCGAGCATTGAAGGGATTGTGACCAAGACTCTGGGAAGCAGCAGACAGTCCGACCCGCCCTCTGGAAAGTGCTGACGACGAGCTCCAGGCAGCCAACCACAGCGTGGGTAGGCTAAAACGGCTTGAGCTAAGCCGCGTTCAGCAGTCGTCCAACCCCGCCACGCTGGAGGACATGAAGACAGGCGAGAAGTGCGCGAGAGCGAACCGCTGAAGCGGGTCACGAGAGAGGTCTTGTGGAAATCTAGTGGTAATGGTCGGGGGGTTGTCGGCAGCTGAAAGGCGAGACGGTAAGAAGAGATGGGTTTATAAATATTGTTCAATCCCACCTCAAAAGAATAAACTTTGAATCATCAGAATCAACAACCCGGATCATCTCACTACAACCATTCAGCAGCCAAGCAACTACTAAGCTATTCAGCCCTACAACATACAATCCAAGACACCAACTTTACAACTTATCCACCACTCCACCAAACGTCACAATGCCTTCCCACATTGTCTTCCTTGGCGCCTCGACTGGCGTTGGCCTTGGCGCCCTGAAGCATTCTCTTGAAGCTGGGCACCAATGCGTCGCCCTCTGCCGCGAACCTAAGAAGCTGGACAATCTCAAGGCGCACAACCTAAAGATCGTCAAAGGCAACGCCCACGACCTGGACATCGTTTCGCAGCTCATCGTTGCGCCAGACGGTACCTTTGTTGACGAAATTGTCACTACTATCGGTGGTAAATTTTCCACATCTACGATGGGCATCGACCAGCCGCAGGTCTGCGAAATGGGCATGGACACTCTCATTGCTGCGATTACCTCCCTCCGCAAGCAGGGTGTCGCTGGCGCGCCGCACATCATCGCCTGCAGCAGCACCGGCGTGTCCAAGTTTGGCCGCGACCTTCCCCTGCTCATGGTGCCGCTCTACATGGCCCTCAAGGGCCCGCACGCCGACAAGGTCAAGATGGAGGATAAACTGGTCGCCAGCGGCGAAAAGTTTACAGTCATCCGCGCCAGTCTACTCACTGACGGCGAGTCGGAAAAGGTCATCCGCGTGGGCATCGAGGACCCGAAAACAGGCTTCGAGTCCAAGGCGATTGGCTACACTATTTCCCGAGAGGATGCAGGCAAGTGGGTTGCCAGGAACCTGGTGCAGGACATGAACGTGGCCTACCTGAACAAGATGGTCGTCATTACTTATTAGGCTTCGTTTGTTTGTTTCTTTTGTGCTTGTTGGAATTTCGCATTTAGATCAGTTATACCCGCAGTCTAAGCTCTCTAATATGATGTACGCTAAAACGATGCTGCTGCTCAACTCTCACCCGTGAAGATTATGTCTCAACAAAGGAACCAAGTCAAAAAATAACAAACCCAGAAATCCAGGAGAAAGCTTAATTAGAATGCCAATATGAAAAAGAACCATAGCCTGATATGAAAGGCGTGGTCCGCGTAAGGCAACCGTTGTCTGAGGCTTGTAGGGTACGTCACCCGTCGCCCAACATCAGGCTTCATAGCGTTGTATGGCGCCATGGCGACCAGTTTGGTACCCGCTGTCTCACTGCCTAAACAGCGCCAGCGCCAAGACGCCCTCTCACTGCCCTTCCTTCATCAACATTGCACATTCATCCGCACAACATCAAGAAGCCGATCTCTCATAATGGCCCCCTCTACGCGTAAGAGCGCGCTGCTACTGCTAGCGCTTGGCCTTGCTGGCCTCGGCGCCGCCAGTCAAGACAGCCAGGTCGTCTTCTCTCACAACGCCAACACGCATCACAAGGTTGACCCCGCCATCCTTGCTGCGCTCAAGGAGCACAAGGACCCCGTCGATGCCTGGATCGCGCTTCACCCCGAAGAGGCTGATAAACTCGCGGAGAAGCGCCTGCTGCGCATCGCGGGCGAAAAGGAGCCGCAATGGATGACTGAGGGTGACAAGATGGGACTCCGCCGCAAGGGCCGCAAGTTCGCCGATATCACCGACTACGAGGAATTCTACAAGCAGAACGCCCTGTCTACCCAGTCCGGCAAAGCTCGTAAGAAAAAATCTATTGCCTATTTTTTTTTCTTTTTCGGAATTTGTTTTGATGAAACTGCGGCTAACCCGCCCAGACCTGCCCAGGCTTTCGCAGCAGAGACTAGTGAAGCCCCTGTTCCCTCAGGTCTCCAAGGACAATATGGAGCATGTCCTGAAGCACATGACGAGCTTCTATACCCGTTATTTTGGAAGTGTCACTGGCGAACAGAGTGCTCTATGGCTTCGTGATCATATCGCCGATGTACGACTCGCTACACATCTCATGCTTCACTGGCTAATCGGTCCAATAGATCATCAAGGAGGCCCCCTTTCATACTCACATCTCACTCGATGTTTTCCCTCACGCATTTCCGCAGCCCTCCATCATTGCTCGCTTCGAGCCCAAGGTCGCCAACTTTTCTGCGCCCGTCACTATCCTCGGCGCTCACCAGGACTCAATGAACTACCTCTTCCCGCTCCTGCCCGCCCCCGGTGCCGATGACGACTGCTCCGGCACCGCCAGTATTGTCGAGGCTTTCCGCGTCCTCGCCCACAACGGTTACATCCCTCGCAATGGGCCTGTCGAGTTCCACTGGTATGCTGCCGAAGAGGGCGGTCTACTTGGTAGCCAGGCTATTGCCAAGTACAAGAAAGAATCCGGCGTCACTATTGGTGCCATGCTGGAATTTGTATGTAATAAGAAGGGAAGTAGCAAGCTATCATGGCTAACATATCCCAGGACATGACGGCTTTCATCGCCAAGAATGCTACCGAATCCATTGGCATTATCGAGACTTCTGCTGACAAGCCTCTGACTAAGTGGGTTCTTGGCTTGGCCCAGGAGTATAGCGACATTGAATCTGCTATTTACCAACTGCAAGAGTAAGTCGCTATTACTCATCCCATACTCCATGTAGATGGAGAGTTGCTGACTGTCGTAGGGGGGCTGGTTCGGATTACATGTCCTTCACTAATGCTGGCTTCCCTGCCGCTTTCGCCTCCGAGGGTGACCCCATCAGCGGAGAGTTTGACCCATACGTCCACGGGCTTTACGACACTATGGATGTTGATGACGAGACTGGCCGATTCTCTCTTGATGTATGTCAATTGGCCCGAGAGCGAGAACCTACAAGTTACTAACCCTTTTAAGCACATGGCGCGCTTCTCCGAGCTTGCTCTCGCCTTTGTTGTCGAACAAGCCGGATGGAACAACGACTGGAGGTAAATACATGACGAGACACAGTCAGTATGTACAAAGATGTGGCAATTCGAGCGCATGGCGCCAATGAAAGAAAGTTGTGCGACTGCAACCACTAGATCAAGCAGACTATTGCCGCCGCGCGCTGCAAGATGTCAGCCCACGGCACTAGCGTGTAGCGGCGATGTCAAGGCCTCTTCGCCTTGTGAGAATGGCACAAACTTCAATGTCTGTGACTGTTGACACTCTATCTCCACCTCTGGCATGCTGATGTATCAGGATCATTTACAGCAGAACACAAGTATTTCCAAATAGAGCAAACTTATTTCTTGAAAACTAAATACGTTGAGAGACATACTATATACAAGGGCAGTAAATTTGCCACTTTGCCTCGAAATCCATATACATCAGGAGAAGGAAATAACGCATCATGTGCAAGCTCCGCCTGTACCTAAGCTTAGGCACGGCACTGAGAAGGAGCAAGGGTCCAGCCGGTAAGGCGGTTGGCCACATCAGTGGCATAGCAAGGAGTGCTACCGAGGCCATTGTTGAGGTTGCTGTAGTCAGCCGAACCGCTGTTGTAGAGACGGGCAGCAGCGTAGAACTTGCGGCTGCCGTTGTCGCCTGT
This sequence comes from Samsoniella hepiali, assembly GCA_001455915.2. NCBI lineage: Eukaryota > Fungi > Ascomycota > Sordariomycetes > Hypocreales > Cordycipitaceae > Samsoniella > Samsoniella hepiali. The sequence continues at coordinate 192,045 of LNDK02000124.1, read as the reverse complement.
GGCGCTCTGCGCCTTGGCAAGGGTCTGCTTGAGACCATCACCAGAAGAAGTTCCGCTGGCACCGTCCCGGATCATCTGGGTGATTTGGCTGGCCGGGCAGGGGTTCTTGCCGGCGCAGCTTCCAGAGCCGTTGTGCGACTGCATGAGGCCAGGGTTGCGGACACCGTTGTCGGTGGTGGGCACACGAACGCAGCCCTTGCTCTCCTGCATCATGACGGCGAGGATGAAGCGCTTGTCCACACCGGACTCGCCGGCAACCTGGTTGATGGCGTTCTTGATGTTGTTGATCTCGTCGGCGGAGTTGTCGGCGCCCCAGCCGTTCCAGCCGCAAGACTTTTGCATGAGGGGGAAGTTGGAGTTCCACTGTTGGTCAAAGGAGCCCCAGGCGCTCTGGGCGGGCCAGCCACGGGCAGTAGAGCCATCGCCCTGGTAAAAGGTGTAAGAGTCACCGTAGCGGGCGACGAGGGTGGAGGGGGCAGCGGAGACGGCTGCTGCCAGAGCAGTGACGGTGATGCTAAGCTTGGCATACATGATGAACGAAGTGCCTGAAAAGATCTGGGGAGAAATATGTAAGAGAAATAAAGCTGGTTCACAGAACTTGGTATAATATGTACAGTTGTAAAGATAGTTGAAGGAGGGTTGGTATAGTTCTCAGTGCTTGCTGTGAGACTGGTGAGGAACAGACTGGTTTGTGAGAGAAGAGAACGAGAGTTTATATAACTTTTCGCTTCACATGTATTATCCATCCAACTCCTCCGGCGACTCTGCTCCTTTCGGCCCTTTTCTGATCACTCAACCTCTCAACCCGTCTTAGAAGCTTCATGACAAGTCCAAGGTAGCATCTGAAGACTCGCCCACACGGCGCAACTTACACAGTTGTTCCGGCCAGCTACATCCGTTATACCGCTACCCAAAACCGTCGCAGTCCCACGCCAAATGCGACCCTGCAGCCTGCAGGGGCATCTAGACCTTGCTCGCCAATGCCGGTACAGTAGCTTGACCTAATTGGGGTTTGCGCGAGGGGGCTTGATGGTGCAGCGTCAACCCCACGTTTTGGAGGCCACCAATGGCAGCGTGGGCGACTTACCAAAATGGAACACCGGCTTGCTGCCAAGTCCCGGACTGGCCTACGCTATCAATTGCTGACAGAAGGGTCATGATGCCCCCACGGATGTTTTTTGAGTGAATTATCGCCTGCATGGTACCGGGTGCACGCTTTTGGCGGACTATAATCACACGGGTCCGTCGACTAGCGGGGGATTCAACGTTCCATCCACGAGCGAGCTGCCAAATTGGGAATGCGCCTAATAGATGGGCTGACGAATAGTCGATCGAGGCAATCCACCAATTGACAGAATAGATTGTGGGGAAATATGTGTAATGCATAGAGACGCCGTCTTTCCCCAGGGGATCGATCGTGACGCCGAAGAATTGCAGTAGGTCGTGAGCCTGCTCAGCCCTTTCTTTGCAGCTCGCGTCGCAAGCCAACGCTTTATAGTTTCTTGAAAATCCCTTATTAGGCCCGGCCTATGGAAGGACTGTTTCATTACACGATTTGAAGAAAATTGTCTTCTCGCAAGAAGAGTACGGTGCTCAGAGAGGATCTGGCTGTGCGTTGCCTGTTCGCCTGATCGGCGCCGGTCGCCCTCACGCTAATAACGATGATGGATATATTCCATGCAACGTATCGCTCATTATAGTGCATAGTAGATGACCTTCCGCGTGCTGTGACTTTGTGAAAACCCGCCGTTCCTCTATCTATGGGTAGGCAGCAAGTGTTCTTTCTTACTTCGCTAGCTACAAGCGTGCCGGGCGCCAAGAGAAAGCTTAGTACCTGGATTGGACGGGAAAATCGCACGCCGGCTAGTCAGGCACGATGGCTTCAGCTCCAGCTTACAGTGCCAGTGCGTCGCTGTGGCTCAATCTCACGCACCCATACGCCACCGTAGTAGTGTTGTCAGGCTAGACCTGTTCTATCGACGTATTTCTAGGCCATGTTTAAGGTAAAGTCGATAGGTTAGCGGCGAAATTCTAAAAAGGAGTTTGCATGACTCAGGGGGCAACTATTCTAGCATTAGAATGTTCCTTTTTTTATTTAACCGTACAATAGCCCACTACTGTGAATAGTCCCCTTTTTAGTAGGCTTGGAAACGCGCGTCCAGTACCTTATTAGCTCCGAAACGTGCTAGACCCTTGGCACAGCTCAGTACCCATATCCAGCAGATTTTTGTAGCCCACCTCCACGCCCGGAGTCGTCAGGTATGGAGAAAAGCAGGCTGTGCAGAGTCGTCACTTAGCGCCCCTTGTCCAGGGTCTTCAAGGTCGCCGATGACACTGACAGCTGTGGCTGAAAATTCTCCCGATAGCATCCTCGACAAAGTCAATTGGCGCATCGTAGCTCATTCTAGGATGTCGTCAGTGGATCGGATGCATCATGTCTCTACGAGCGGTGTCATGGCTATGGCTGCTGAGCGGCCTCTTGCTCTGCCTCCCCCCTCCGGTGGCCGGCCAATGGGTGCGGAATGCCTGGGTTAGCAAATACCGATGCGAAGGGCACTCTTGGACGAATGTCACTTTCGGGATCACGGCCTTCTGGGTTGACAGTTTGCGCGGCCACCTCGACACCGTCAATGGCTCAACCCAATTTTCCTTGTCGATATTGGGTGTGCACGATACGGCGCTGTTTAGCTGCGATGAGCTGGATCTCACGGCGCTTGAGCGCTCCCTGCGCTTCAAGGTATTGGGGAAACACACCGGGAAGATCGTGCGCTTTAATAGCACATGTCCGTTGCCAATTACCCCCGACCTCACTCCGTTAGTCCCCTCCACCTAACCCTCTCGTCACTGGCTGTGGCTGATGCTTACAATACCACCCACAGATCCCAAGGGCACCGCTTCTCGTCTTTCGACGTTGAGTACCAGCTGGAGCATGATCACAAGCTTCAAACTCTCGCGGCAGAATACCACTTCCAGACAACCAGTGGGCAGGAACTCGACTGTGCTGCCGCAAAAATCACGCCATATATCGGCACTGCGTACGCCGTTGCATTCAACCTAATTCCTGCGGGAGTCATGGCCCTTGTAGGGGCAGCCGCCTGGCAAACACATGCCGCCGAAGTGGGTGTCGACCGCTTTGTCGATTTCTCCTCTGCCCTGGTCAGCCACCAAGGCCCTGTCTGGGACACTATAATGGACACAGGCGTTTACCTGCGCTATCTCCAATTTGCATTTCTGTCGTCATCAATCTCTGTCGAATACCCTGGCTTCCTGCCACCGATTGCTAGCAACCTCGCCTGGTCTTCGCTCATGTTTTGGAGGGGTCCTTACGATGGGGGCCTCACATGGCCCAGTGTGGAACAGGGGATTTATGTCAGCAATTCGACGTTTGGACTGGACTACATGGTCCGGAAGCTTGGATTTCCTCGCATCATGGATTTTCTGTTTGATGCGTTTTTGAACATGGCCATACTTATAGGCGCATTGCTCGCTGTTCTTTGTATTGTCCACATGCTCGCATCAAGGCGACATCCACACACATCGACCACGAGAGGCGCGCACGCTCGAAAGCTGGCTTATATGAGTGTAGAGGTGTGCTTGTCACTCTTCAGCATGCCCCTCCTGGCATACATGAGCAATGATCTGATGCTAATGGGATACTTACCCAACTACCGTGTCACTTTGATCGCTTTGGCAATGCTGGTCCTCGTTTACATTCATTATGTCATCACAAGGCCATTTTTACATCACAAGCGTCCAACGGAACTTTCCAACGGCCCTCCACGCAAATCTAATACCAAATTCGACATCCGAGGAGCATTACAGTCTCTATCGCTGTACATACCTCACTTCATGCCTCTTGTTCAGGCCATTGCTGTTGGTGCTCTGCAGAGTTGGGGCTATGTGCAGGCAATTGTACTGTTCGCCGCCGAGGCTGCTATCCTTGTACATACGGCCTTGAACAAAATCGGCCCTTTCAGATTTTCTCAGTCAGAAACGGCTTTCCTTTGTGCATTCCGCCTCATAATCGTTTCTCTGCTTATTCCCATGGCGCTGCTTTCAGAGGAGGCGTCAAAGCAGGCGATCGGATATGTGATGCTTTGTTTACATGGCATCGTAATTATCCCCGGATTTCTTGCCTCATCCATTTGGAGGCTATATATCGTCTTTCGTAAATTCCGCTACAGGAACAGATCATCCTCGCGGGGGTGCAGCGACGCACACCCCGATGCTCAATCGGTGATTAATCCCTTTCCAATTTCGTTTCATTTCACTGCTAACACTACCAGTGCATGAACCTCGATGACTTGAACACTCCTTTCGCCATAGGTCACAGAAGATATAAGAGACTAAATGAGACAAATCGACCATCTGGGGTTCCAAACGGGACTCAAATACCATCAAGACGAGTCTCTCCAGGCGAATCGCCTAGCCATTACCAAAGTCAGCGCTACTCTCGCCCCCTGGCGGGGCCATCACCGACCCTAGACGGTCAGCAAGTTGGCCAAACACGGGATTTCTATCGAAAACCACGATCTAGACTTAACAGTCCAGGAATACAGGAGGGCTCATCAACCTCAAGTCCCAGTTCCAGTTCAGGTAGACGCAGTACCTTATCCCCGTCCCCGCCCCTAGACCTAAGAGCATCGGAATCAGAGCAAGATCTCTTCCCGCTACAGCCGTCAACGCAACTACCATCACATGGGCTTGATGCCCTATCCGAAATCCGACCCCAAGCGGACTACTCATTCAGGGAGGCGGATCTCTTCTACGGCATACCTGTAGATGACGCCTCTACACAGGATGCACTGGACTCGGCTGGAGCCGGTCACACACCATGCGACTCCGCAGCAAAAAACATGGGAGCGGAGTCGGCAACGAAAACGACATCATGGCGTCCTACATTTTACACAACTTGGACAAAGAGGTTGTTTACGAGGGTCCCGCCAGAGCCGAAAGAAGAAGGGTTCCAGGTTATACGGCCAGGCAATGCAGCGCTACGGATGGCTAGGATGCAACAAGCGCAGGCAAACGCACACGCCATTGCCTTAAGCCAGGCTCCAGACCAAAATAGCAACGCCTCTGGTGATGGCGTGTCTAGGGACGTACGTACGCGCGGCAGTGCCTCGCCCTGAACCATATGCGTCTGTATATGAAAGGGTCGTGGGCTCTTTCTGGGCAGGCGAGAATGCACAAACCAGCATATACCAAATGCGCACTGTATATTTGAAACTGACCGAGCCATTCGCCAGCGTCAAAGGAATGTGGTAATATGTGGGTAGCTGTGGTAGTCACTCTGCCGTTTCTTGAGCATTTCAAGTATAAATAGTAGCGTGGATCGTGTCGTGACCGTTTTCAGGCCATCCTAGGCACGTGGAAATCCATGACGACTACCTTGCAGAAGGCTACGCCATGTGAAGCGCATCGTCTTGCGCCCAAAAGGTCCATCTACTAGACCAGCTGTTTTGCAAAGCGGAAATAGACGCCTACGAAGCAATCCATTTCTTTTTAATAAATTACTATGTTCTCAAGCAGAATGACCTCGATTTGAGCGATGGCTCACAAAGGCTTGTTGTCAGCTATTATTGGCTGACGGAGTCGTTCGATGAGTACCAGGCTCTGGCTATTGCCCACTAACAAGGCTGGCTGGGACTTTGGTAGCCGAGTAGAGACACCAATTAGCTAAGCTCTCCATCATTATATGACTCAAAACTCTCTAATTCCACCATCTTGACTCCCGTAATTATGACTGCTCAAAGTACTGACAACGACGTGCGTGATGCTTCGATGAGAAAGCGCAGACAAAAGAAATGGACGCCTCGAACACGCACTGGCTGCATATCCTGCAGGTAAGTTGAAGGTGCATTTTGCGCTTACCCTATGTATGTTAATGATTGCGATCTAGGCGACGCCATATCAAATGCGACGAAGGGAAGCCGTCTTGCGCCAATTGCACTGCCCAGGGCATAGCATGTGTGCACGGGACGGCGTTCATGCTGTGGCAGGCCAGGCAGTTAAACCCAGCCGTGGTGCATCAGCCGAATCAGGCTTTAACGCCATTTCTAGAGATTCCCAGCTTTCAAGATCGACAGCTATTTTATTTCTTCCGCCAGATTTTTGTGCTAACTGCGTCGACCGTGTTCGACGCTGAGTTTTGGAGTCCTTCGAGCCTGCTCGCCTGCCAACGGTACCCGGCCGCGTGGCACGCTGCACTGGCCACCGCAGCCTTTTTTCGGCAGACCCAGCGGAGGCATGAGGCGGAGAGCCACGACAGCAGTGATTCCGATCGGGTTTTGCATCAGTGGTTGCAGGACGAGGACGAGCGCTACGAGCTCGAGCACTGTAACAAAGCGATGCGCTGCCTCATCGGCCTGGACCTTTCAGCTGTGAGCTACGCCAACCAAGAGATGGTGCTCATAACATCGTTGCTCCTCACATGCTACTATAGACTGCGTGCAAATCCGACGGGCGCTTTGATACAGGTTAGGAACGGTCTCAACCTTATCAGCCAGTGGGACCGCTGGCAATGCACGACGGACAAACAAGGCGACGCTTACCTTCCGAACTGCGTCGCGAGCGTATTTTGGATCTGGTATCCTTTGTGCGACACTATATGGAAATATACGACTCGGTGTTGCACGTATCCGAAGCTTCCAGAATGCTGACCATTTCCCCACCCGACACCGATGCTACTGGTAGACCGTTCAAGTCCGTAAATGAGGTGTTCAGGGAAATCCTCAGCATTCTGATGAGTTTGCGATATTCCTGCGGTAGCAATATCTTGGTACCGGCTCTCATTCCAGATTACTTCGAGCATCGCCAATCCCACCGCAGGCTATACGAGTCATGGAAGCGCAGGTTCGGAGAGTATCGGCATTCTGTCGAGTTTCGCAGAGGCGACAAACTTGGTCAAACAGGCTTCCGGGACATTCGCCTCAAGATCATCAAGATTTACGAGCAATGCGTCTATATATCACTGCATCTTGATCCTCTAAAGGAAACTTGGCTTGAGATGAGCTTTCTCACCTCTTCGAACGTATGATTGACTTTGCTGAAGATGTTATCGACAGTGGATGACGTCTAAATATATACGAAGCATTCCCTGTGAAAGCTTTGATGTCCATAATCCCCAACTTGGGCGATTTGCTCCAAGTGACTTGCAGCATCGTCCGGGATCGCTCCATTTTGGACCGGGCTTTCGTACTGCTCAAGAATTTTGAATATCGCAGTGGCTTTTTTGGCAGCGCTTTTGTCGCGCGGCTTCTGGAGACGAAAGCGAGAACAGAACAGACAGGGTGGTACGAGGCACCAATCGAAGGAGGCTGTGATTGCATACCGGAAGCTTTTATATGCAGCTTCCACCGGGTGGACTGTATAACCGCTTCAGAGGAACGATGCTCCATCGCGGGATATGTAGCAGTCACTATGACGACCAGGCAAGACACAGAGCAAGGCATCCGGGGGCGACGCCATGTCGTGCCCTGCTTTGGGGATAGCGACGTAGACAATTTTAGATGATTGACGCAGCTTGTTAGAGCTGTGGTATATTACTGATACTGGTGACTAAAATCACAATCGGTATCTAAATCCAACCGTCTTCCAGTCTGTGACGTCCTCAAATGCCTCGGGTCGAAGTTCCTGTGGCGCGGCATCTGTACCATCGCCCAGTTTAGAGTCTGTCACTGCGCCCGCAGTGGCCGCGCTACCTTGGATACCTTCTATTTTTGACCTAAAAGCATTGAACCACTGCAGATACACGCGCAACACAATGGCCAAGAAAATGACAAGGGAGTAGCAGATGATGATGGTCTTGAATGCCGTGTTGTAGGTCGGTGCTTCACTCTCACGGAAGAACTGAGGGCCTGCAATATTGCCCGTGCAGTACGCAATGAAGAGCAGCGCAGTGATTGTCATTTTCTTCGTGACACCCTTGAAGTTGGACTGCACCAACGCCATGTTGAGTGGCATGGACGCGGGGCCGGGAGAAAGCAAGAAGTAAGCAAAAAGTTGCACGCCATGCGAGGGTATTTGCTTGCGACAGTAAATGACGGCTGCTCCCACAACACAGGGAAGCACGACGGCGATGATGAGGATGCAGTTAAGCGTGCGGTAGCGGCCGGCCAGCCATCCTGTGCCGGCAATGATGGCTGCGGTGAGGAGGGAGTAGGGAATGTTGATAAGTGTAGACTGCAGACTGGTGAAATCGAACGATTTGACGATAATGTTGGAAAAGTTTTGCGTGCCACTGTTGGGAATCTGGCCGAGGACGGCGATGCAAAAAATGAGCCACGTCTTCGGGTCGATGAGACACTCGCGGACCTGCTCCCACGAGAAGCGGGTGTCTTCAGTACTTCCTGTGCCGGCGACGATGATGCGGCGCGTTGCAATTTCACGCTCCGCTGGCGTCAGAAACTTGGCTTTGGAGATGGTATCAGGCAGGAAGAAGAACATGGGTATCGTCCAGAGGAACGTCGCGACACCAAGAATAATGTACATCCAGCGCCATGGATGGATATTGTCCTTGATGTGGCCGACGCCAAAGGCGAGCAGGCTCGAGACCAGGCCGCCCACCGAATTGCCCGCAAACCAAATACCAACGCGTGTCGGCATTTCATCGCGCGTGTACCAAGTGGACGTCAGGAACATGAAGCCGGGGGTGATGGTGGCCTCGGCAACACCCAGCAAGAAACGGACCGCCATGAGGCCGCCAAAGTTGGTGCATGCAGCCGTGACGGCCACAGTGATGCCCCAGAATGCCGTATTGACGGTCAGGTACTTTCCAACGGGCAGGCGGGTGATGAGAAGGGTGGTGGGATATTCCCAGACAAGGTAGCCAAAGTAAAAGACGCTGCTGACCCAGCTGTATTGCTGGCCGTGGAGGTGCTGCATGCACAGTTAGCACCAGCGTCAGCTCAGTACCATGCAGTGCAACTCACTGTGTCCTTCCTCAGACCAAATACGGCAGCGCTCGAGAGGATCACCTTGTCCATAAAGTTGAGCATGTACGTGACAAAGAGTAGCGGAATGATGGCGCGGTCAATCTTGCGCAGCACGCGGCGCGCAATTGCAGCATCATCGCGACCGCTCTCGTCCGCCGTCATATTCGACGGTCCAGCCATTGTTTCTTGAGAATGAAGAAGCCTCTGCCTCTCCCCCTTTCGCGACATGGGCAGGACAGCTGTATATCCTGCAACAGATAAGGGCTGTGAGTCTCTCCAAAAACGCCCCCCCCACCGAAAATGTTGACGGTGGCAGGCCAGACAGGCTAGCTAGCGCTACAGAGGGCGTAATCCGGACGAGTCAGGCCCCGCGCAAGGTACCCGAATTCGGGGAATTGGCGGCTGGAAATCCACTGTCGCGTGGGGATAGGACGGGGGAATTGGGAATGGCGGCGGGGATGGCGATAATAGCTGGAGTTATATTGGCCGGCAGCGGAGCGACAGCAATAACGACTACCAGTACATGATGGCGGCGGGTTCCGTTTTCTCTTATCAGGCCCTGGGTTCTATACTTTTCTCCTGCAAAAAAAACCAAATTGGGTGAGAAATTTGCAATTTTGAAACAAAAAAAATGAACGGCCTCGAGATATCGCCCTTTATCGCGAGCCTGCCCAAGGTCGAGCTGCACATTCACATCGAGGGCACGCTCCAGCCGGCGTTGCGATGGAAGCTCGCACAGCGCAACAAGATCCCGCTGCGCTTCAAGGACCAAGAGTACAATACCTACGAAGCGCTTCTGGAATCGTACCACGTCACCTATAATCACCGACCGGAGATGGGCGGCCGCAAGGACGTGCCCACGTTTCTGGAGGCCTACTTTGCCGGGTGCGAGGTACTCATCGCTGAAGATGACTTTTACGAGCTGGCCATGGACTACCTCAAGCGGTGTCAAGCGATGAACGTGCGCTACGCGGAACCGTTTTTCGACATTCAGGCGCACACCCGCCGGGGGGTGCCGGCGGAGCATGTGCTGAATGGATACCTGCGAGCGCAAAAGGATGCGGCGGCCCAGTACGGCGTGCGCAGCAACTGGATCTTTTGCTTCATCCGCGACGAGTCGGTGAAAGATGGCGAGGCAGCGTATGAGATGGCGCTGCCGTGGGCGAAGCGGCCCGGTGGAAAGGGTCTCTTCCATGCGGTCGGCTTGGCGAGCAATGCCTACGAGCGGCCGCCGAACCTGTTTGTCGATGCCTTTGCCAGGGCCAAGAAGGACGGCTTGCATGTTACCACGCACTGCGACTTTGGGCAGAAGGATACCCACGAGCACATCCGGCAGGCGATTTTCGACGTGGGAGTCGAGCGCATCGACCACGGCCTGGATGTGCTGGACAAGGAGGAGCTGATGGCGGGACTGGTAGACAAGGGCATCGGCCTGACTCTGTGTCCGCATGCCTATCACAGACGAACGGCGACCGAGGTGCTGTTCCCCAAGCTGCGGCAGCTCCTGGATCGCGGGGTCAAGTTTTGCATCAACAGCGACGACCCAGTGTACATGCATGACGTGTGGATCGACGGCAACATGGAAAAGGCGTACCACCACGGGCATTTGAGCAAGGGAGAGATGGTGCAGCTGGTACGGAATGCGGTGGACATGTGCTGGGCGGATGAGCACGTGAAGGAGGAAATTTATGGCGAGCTTGGTGGTATACAGGTTAATTAGGATAATTAGCTACACAGTTGTGCTTGAGAGTCAGCACCTGCGAAGCCACATCCACGAAAAAAATCGATACTTTTTACCATAAAGAATAATTGAACTATCTATTAGCTACTTCCAAGTGCATATTGTATTAGTGAGGTGCTTGTAGCCTAGTGATTCCGTCGACGATTGACCTGGCCTTGAATAGAGACGGGCTATCGATAACCTGATACCGTCTGATCTCTAGCGTTACAGGATTATATAGTGCTTAAGATCTAGTATATCTTAACAATACTTTAGATAGTTTACAATAAGCAAGCTCCAAAAAAGTGGCCATCGTTTTCTACTGCAGTGGCCGAGCTTCCCCGCACTAGGGCATGCATCCGGAACCTCGTCTTTTTCACACACCTTTGCCCTGGAAGACATACCTACAGTGTCGCTACCATCAACTACTTCTCACCCACACTGTTTGCCTCTCTTGGTATTAGTTAAGAGGTCATACCAACAAGCGAATATCGATGCCTACCTAACTGGATCTCTATATTTAGTACCAGCGCTAGTGCATTTTATGGGGGCTAACCGCCTGTCAGATGGCCCTGGCATCCACTTACAGAGTAAACCCAAGTAAGTGAAGATGGTAAAGCATATCAAGCTCTTGTTAGGGACCTCATAGAAAGGATGCAGTGAGGCACTGTTCAGGAGCACTGGCGGGCATTAGGAAGCGGTCACGTGGGCGGGGTCGGTGTAGAGGTGCAAAGTTTCCCGGGCTTCGCCAGGAAGAACGGTCGATAACTTGACACACTATCGATCGCACCCAGACTGGGCACATACTGCGATATAAAGCACTCGTTTATATTGCCACTTAACAACATTCGTCCCCATCGGTTGGATGGCCATATGAAGCGCTAGTAAGTGTCACGTCTGTGACAGTACATCTCTTTGCGCAGGCGTAACGCACTTTCACTACGGCCGCCAACATCCTCGCAGCCCTCGACTCGACCGAAACCCTCTTCGCTCTATCACATAGCTGATTTGTCTCGACCGCGTACCATGCAATCCATCGATTATTACGAAACCATATACGCGCTTTGCGGTACGATTGTCTGTGTGGTTGGCGTTGCATGGTTGCTTTATGGTCGAGGCAACAGGCGCAGCTTGTTGGCATTTCCTGGGGCTTGGTCCCAGGACCAGCGTAGCTTGAGCAAGTCAAGCGTGAAGCAGCATCCAAAAGATGACTTTTCAACACAGTTTCCGCCATCGCAGCGTCACAGTCTCGGCGACAGCCCGCTTGCTCATACGAATGCCAAGACAGACCAGCGCATGTCGTTGCAACTTTTACCAATGAGTGCCGACTACCGGCTAGCCGATCCAAGCCTCCACATATTCAGCGGTTTTTCTGTGGGCGAGATCAAGTCCATGGGCAATTTCCCCGATTACGCGAAGCTGTCGGGGGTTCCGTTGCCGGCAGCTTTGAAGGAATTTAGTGTCGATACAGCGATGCCGAGGCCTTACAGGCCATTCCGATGGCCTTATTTTCAGACCATGGGCAAGTAACAGGGTTTGACGTGCTGATTGTGACTCCTCTGGGTTAACATATCGAAGCGCTGCAGAAAATGGAACCGGACTTTTGGATAGAGCTCGAAAGTACCTATCAAGAACGTATTGTCCAGCGACAGTTGCTGTTCGCAGAGCACGGCAAAGACATTCTGCACTCTCTGCCCGGATCCGAACTCGCGTGTAAGGAGCTTATGGAGATGGTTGTGCAATTTCTCTGCGCACGCTATCCACAGCAATTTACACGCAGAGACATGGTTTTGTTCAACCGCATACTCGGCACCACGCATGACCTCTCAGCGGCGGACCCTCTTCGCATTCTTCTAAACAATGTCCCCGAGGACTTTGCCGTCATGCTTCGAGATGAAACAACTGGTCGGTACTGCCTTCGAGCTGGCGTAGTTTGTTCAACCATCGGCTGGATGTTGGGTGAAAAAATGGGGCTAGGCCTGGCCGAGATACATCAACCAGTACCTGATTACAAGGAGAGAATGGGGCCAAGTGTAGATCGGTATGTTCTGCGTTTTAAATGAAATAGCAATAGCTAATGGGGTGATTTTAGCTTTTTCACGAAAATGCCAGCCTCTGCTCCCATTCAGCGGGCATCCTGGGGACTGGAGATAGGTAAGCCTCTGTTCCTCCCGGCGAACCATCCTAGCTTCAGCGGCCGAGACGTCCACACGCCAAATCTCAATGTAGACGACGTCAACTTGCGAGTAGATTGGCAGACCCTTCGCCGGCTGCCACTATCTGGGGCAGTTGTATTCAACTTCAAGGCATTGTTCACGCCGGTTTCAGACTTTAAGGAGGAGCCATATATTCCATCTTTACTCCTCAAAATTCTCAGCGAGGGCAAAGCAAGTATCATGAGATACAAGGGTGTAAAGCACGTTGAGAATGCTGTGAAACCGGCATTGGAGTTGTACGAGCGCCACCAGATCGAGCAAGGGATGGTGACGAAGGGTTGGGTGCCCCAAACCCTTGAGGAGCACCCATTTTATCCCGGATGGACACACTGATGATTGAGCAAAAAATGGCTACGAGCAGGGGCCTCTATAGTGATTCCATCTCCGAGCCTTAGTAGTTTAGATATCCGCGAATTAATTCAAGCCATAGTCCTACTATTAGTAGACCAGAAGCCTCACTGGCTCAAGCGCTAGCATCTAAAAGCTGCCCAAGCCTCTTGATATGGTTCCGGTTGCTAAACCCAAGGCGAACCTCGATATCCACCAACATATTCCATAGTCTCAACTTCTTGCTGATGCCAGTAATATGCTTCGCAGCTAAAATCATGTCATTTTGTTAGCACTCGACTCTTTTTTGTATAGGCGCGGCTCGTGGCAGCTTAGCGTACGCACCAAAGAATATTGCCTGCCCCGAAAAATTGCGCACACACTGGCACATATCCGATATACCGATAATCGCAATTTCTGATGCATGATATTCTATCTGCTCCTTTGTCAGAGCAAATCTCAGCAGCGCGTTGGTAAAGGGTCGGCCTACTTGTGGTATATAACTAGAATCTTGTACAGTAGGCTCGGCCAATAATAGGAGATGTAAGAGGTGGAATAACAGCATGGAAGCAGCTGTGGTGAGAAACGTTAGCGATAGTATCCTCAATCAAAAAAAAAATCGACTGGATAATGTATTCTTACCAGCTGCAGGAAGCGCAAAATAAATTTTATAAAGTCCCTGATCATCAGGCTCGCCGTATTTTATACCATGGAAAGACACAGGCAGGCCTTCATTCCACCTCGCAGCGTCCGCAAGGATATCGCGCCTGGTATCCGACGTCGGCTTCTTGCAGTAGAGGATATTAATAGCTCGACCAACAAGCCAAAGCGCCTGGTTTCCAAGCATATGCTCGCCGGTCTCCCCCTCTTGCCATCTGACGTTCCATTTTCCGGGCTCTATCTGCAGTGGCGCTTCGTTGGCCAACGCGACAAAGATTTCGTGCCGAAGATAAATCCAAAAGTTGGCGAGATCGACACCGGACGATGAGGCGCTGACTCCACGATTTTTTATCAGAAGCATGGCGCCGTAAAAGTGATGCTTATGCCGCTCCTCTTGGCTGGCAATCAGTTCGTAGCTGCTTAGTAGCATGGTCGCGGTCAGCGTATTTTCTTGATGAGCCGCCCTGTTCTCGATGTACTTGATCAATATTTGCAGCGCTTTACTGTAGTAGCGTTCAGCCGGATTCGCCCAAATCTCTCCAGAGGGTAGGAGGCTGAGGTTTTTGGCGGTAAAAGCGCACACGCTATATGCCAGCAGCTCAGACGTTGTACATCGACGGAGAACTTCGCGTTGGTAGGTGCATTCGTAGTCAAACATATCCATCCACGTCGCAACGCCGGTTTGGTACGTCTTGAACAGATGAACCATTTCTGGAGTCAGTGACACTGTGGTGCTTCTTGGTTGGGAGATTGTGGGCGATAGGGAGACTGGCCTAGCTTCGGCTGCGCTAGGTGAGTATGCCTTGAAGAGGTCCCACGTTGACATTGGTATTGCTGATGATGCAGAATCACGCTCTTCTGCTTCTGTGAAGTGTACTTGCTGGTAGTTGGCAGAAGGTGAAGCATATTTTGCAGCTTGCTGTGGCTCCTCTGTCGGCCCATGGGAGTAGTGGACCATAACATCGCGTTGTCGGCAATGCAGATTTAGACGCGTGCAATTACCACAGATAGGTTTCCCCTCGTCGCACCGCGTATGGCGTGCCTTGCACGTATCGCTACGGCAAAATGTGGTCAGTTGCAGCTATCCTATGAGTGGCAGAAGCTGGCCACTGTTGTGTTGGCCGATGAAATACGACAGAAAAGGAACGCGAATGAACAGGAGGCTACTAACCAACCTTGAATTGAGAACTCAGAGTTAGTACGTTGAAAATATACAAACATGGACTCGCAATGTAGAGCTCAACCCACCAGTCTTGTTTCTAGTACCACCTCGGCGACGGCGTTTTACTGGGCCGACATTTGACGACCCCGCAGATTCGAGCGACAATTCATTCATTTCGCGATTGAAAAGCTGACAAAATAAATAATCACGGTACACAAGAGCGTCACTTTTCATCTAGCATTAACAAAGTAATGGCCCAGGAAGCTTTGATTGTGACGAAGTGCCCTGCAGCGTGTTCACGGCCGGTGGCGTGACGGCACCAGGCGCGAGCAAGGCCAGGTGCGACTCGGATGATTTGATTATTCACAAAGAGGAAAGGAGAGTTTGGGCAGGAAAGCTCTCGTAAAATGCTCTGAGAGGAAACCAAGGTGGGTCATTCAATTGGACGTGGATTTCTAATCAGTTGACACACAGTCCTCTCGCCACGATTACGTGCTCGTATTATTTCATGCGCACGATGTATGGAACCAAGTTTTTATCCAGAGATCTCACGGCATTGATTTGTATTCAAAGGGATTTTTTCTTGTCTAAAACTATTGCGCATTTTGGGCTCCGTGTCTAGATATTGCACCCACGTTTTGCGAGAGCCTCCACCGAGAGCGTCTAGCGTCTATTCTCTCTTCAACACCACCACACTTTTCAGACCCTTCTCGGTTTAATTCTGGCTCCGTGACGAGGACTCGGTACTGGACTTCCATGAAAAGAGCTTCTTTGCGTAACCCGATTGGAAATCATGTTGTATTTCGGTGAGTGTTCGCCGCCTCGTCTCTGGCATGCCAAACCAGCAAACCACCGCTGTTACGGAAGTGCAGCCGGCAAAAAGGAAGTAGGCGCCACAGCTTGTTTTTGAGAGGAGAATAGGCGTCATAAGGGCGACGAGAAAATTCGTTAGCCAGTTGGCGCCATGGGCGATGCTAGTGGCAGTAGCTCGGGTTCTCTGAGGCTGGATCTCGGCAGCGTAAATCTTCAGAACGATGCCCCATGAAATGCAGAAGATAGCAGTGAAGAGGTAAATGGTGACGACAACAATCCAGCGGGCGGCACTGGTAGGAGACACAACATTGCCGGCGTATAAGCCACCAAGAACGAGCATACAACTCGCCATCCCTAGACCTCCAAAAATAGTGTTTGAGCGACGTCCCCAGCTATCTGCCCAAATTGTTCCTGGGATTGTCACAACGACAATCACAATAGATAACACGCCCGAGACTAGGAACGTGTCGCCATCGACACCAATACCAGCTTGCCGGAAGAGAAGAGGAGCGTACTATCAAAGCATAAGTAAGGGAGCTTGAAGATGAGAATGGGGGAGAGGGTGATTACATAAAGAACACCGTCAATTCCAGAGAGCTGCTGCATGCCCAACAGAAATACTGCCATGAAAAATTGCGACCGAGCCTCAGGGGCAAAGACATCCATAACCTGGGACAAGTCAGGTTAGCACATGCATCGGGCCTTCGCTTTCGTCGGCCGGGGATCACCAGAGAGGTAATACAAAACAAGTTCAACGGGTGGTGGCGATGAAATGGGGGCAGGGGCACCAACATTAAAGCCCTTTCTGGCGGTTGCGACTGGCACATCTGCTGGTGGCGTATCCTCTGCTGAAGTCGCACCTTGATCAGTATCCTTGATTTCTAGCGCAGCCCAAGCAGCAGCTATTTCCGGCTTGCTCCTGCCTTGATCCTCCAGCCATCGCGGCGACGGCGGTAGCAGTAGAAATGTGGCAGCCGAAAAGGTGGCGGCGCATATCGCAAGGAGGATAAAGGGCAGGCGCCAACACAAGTCTGTTTCGATGCGTGCTGTTCCGTAGCATGTGAAAAACCCCGCCAGAATGCCAAAGGAAACACAGAGCTGTGGCCCAGTCGTTAAGACTCCACGATGTCGCGCGGGCGAGATTTCACAAATATATCTGCCCAAGTCATCTCGTCAGCGCTATTCAGTGTTGGGCGGGAATAAGTATTTTTACTGACGCTAGCATGATTCCATTAATGAATCCTTCCCCGATACCCACTATTAGACGGCCAGCGATAAACATGCCGAGATGAACGGCACCTGCTTCAATGACAACACCTAGAGCGAAGATGAGTCCACCAATGGCGATACCTGAGGACCGGCCAAGACGGTCCGCGACATGCCCGGCGAGGAACGAGGTTACGGCAGCCGAAAGTAGAATCGAAGACACAACCAGACCGTGCATGGCAGGACTGGGATGGCCGAAGTGCTGGACGTATTTGGCCATGACTGTCACAGGACCAATGATACCGGTGTCGATACCCTGCAGAAAGCCTCCGACAGAACACAATAGACTGGCAGCGACATATTGGGGTGGTTTTCGAAATAGTTTGGACATTTTGTTCATAATTTGTGAAAATTCTGCGATATTTGTTGACGGAGGAATGTATCGCGTGAGCGTCAGCCATGCAGCCTGGATTGGTGGTCTCGTCCGCTATTTATTAGGTCGAGGGCCGACCGAGGCAGGCTGTCTTTTGCAGAAAAGTCGGACGGTTTGGACAGATGCATTCCATGTAGTGAAGAGAGTCAGGGAGAACGTGGGCATAGTTGAGCCAGAAAGCAGCACCGGAAGACAGTCCTGCCGCCAGTGGCCTGCTTGTTCCTGCATCCTGGCTGGTGGTACTGATTATGGGCATGTCACGATGATAATCTTTGGCTACGGATTTATCAGCATGAGGATTGGAGCTGTTCCAGACCGAATCCCAATTTTGTTGGGGGCAAAGTTGGGTGAAAATGACACTGGCAAGACGGGCGGAAGACGCGGTCGAGAGCGTTACGTTCTCAAAAGAGTAATAAATACGCGTCTACACTCCCTCTGCTCAGAAGGGTAGAAAATGACAACTCTTTATGCCTCGACCGCTGAATTATCGGATCCACCAGTCGTAAAAATTACCATTTTAGTCTGGCCCCTAAACCATTGAACGGGCCGCCGAAGCAGCGCCAAGCTCCGACATTCGCAGAAACTAGCCCAGCCTTCTGAGCAATGAGTCCAGGCCTGCTACTATCTTTGGAAGACTCGATGCCAGAAATATGCTAAATGTACATCAAAGTTAATCATTGGATGCTAATTAATGAGGTTAAGAAGTGAACTTGTAGTTACAAGTTGTTTTGGCACTTTATACAACACTAGGTAGAATATACTGGATATATGCTAATTCACCACTGCAAAGAGGCAGCATGCACTGTGTGAATCTATGCATACGAACTCCTCAAGGTTTCGGTCCGATCTAGGAGTAGGATGTACGCCCTTCCAGTCATTTAGGCAGCAACTTTTTGTAAATGAACCATTTCAAATTTTAGGTCCCATGACCACTGTACTCCTGCGAGGTCCTAGCCGACTTACACATGCACACGCGTGTAAGTTGAGGAAACTGTGAAAATATTTCCTAATCAGGATCGAAGTCCCACTCACCGTGTACAATGCTATTCTAGGTGTAGCGTCTCTAACACGGGCTGTGGCTTTGCTGCTGCTTGATAATTCGAAATTGGGATCTAGGAGGTTAATTTTGGTAGCCGAACTCGAATTGCCTCGTTGTGGGTAGTCATGTCAATTGACTACTCCTTTGTACTGTGGTGCCGAGTGAGCTGAATGTGCTGGCGCGGATCGTGTGATTCATTTGCAATGCTGCATTGAAGCCTCTGGTAACCTACAGCCCCGTAAAATTGCGCCTCCTCGGGGTACTCTCCTTCATTGCCTGAGCTGGACAGCGCACCGAGAGAGTATTGTTGGACTTGAAATACAAAAGTCAGCTCATAGCGTTGAATTTATTCTGTACATGATCTATCACCTCAACTCCCAATACCTCAGAGAAGATACTGCCGGTGGCGCTTCCACAGCACACCTTTACCTACAGGGTGGTACGCCATGTTGACAATACTACTTATTATCTTCTCAATAGTCTGCCTATCCATTCTCGCGTGGCCTATCTTTCTGTACTTTTATGATGCCAAAGGCTTCCGCAGATACCCTTGCCAAAATGTTCTCTCGGCCATCTCACCGTTGGCCTACGGCTGGGAGGTAGGGAGACCACACCATCTCTTCCATACACAGCGGCTCCACGAACAGCTTCTAAAAAATGACGTCGTGCGCGTCGGTCCCAACTGGCTCTCGTTTGGGCGCGCTGGCGCTGTCCGGGACATTTACGGTTTTAATTCGCCATGCAGAAAAGGAGGGATATATAGTGCGCTCAAAACCAATGAGGCGCAGAGCCTTATTCTGTCCAGCTTCAAGACCGTGCATTCGGTTCGTCGAAGAATGGTGGCCGCTTCCTATGCCGCTGGCAATATCGAGGTGTGGGAACCCAGGGTTACTGAGAGCACCGTTGTTCTAGTGTCCAAGTTCGACGCCATGTGCACTGCGCCACTCGCCTCAAACATAGACATTATTCCGAAAGAGCAATTGACGTTGGATGCCAAATTGTGGTCTATGCTATACGCCTTTGAGTGTGTCATCAAGATTGGCTTGAGCAAGGATATGGCGTTCCTTGCGCAGGGTTCAGACCTGGCAAGCGTGACACGCTCAGATGGCGGTACAGTGAGGGCGCACATCATCGAATGCGCGCATAGCAGCTCGCGAGCTACCTCTACCCTGGTATGGGACCCGGCAAATTTCTCATGGCTGAAGAAAATCACTTCCCTAGTATCGCCATGGTATGCACAGCACTGGCGCAACGCTACCATCTGGTCTGCGTTCATCGACCAGATAACGCTGGAGCGTATCGAATGGGCCGATCGTGGGGAGAATTTGGAGGACCTCGTGCAGCCAATGATTAGGGATAGAAAAGGAACCGACGCCAAAATCAGTGACCTTGACAGAGTCACTGAGGTGCATCAGATAGGTTGGTTTCTTGCCTTTATTCACTCTGCCACAGATCGGAAGCAACTAATTCTCGTGGTAGTTGGTGGGGGTGGAGATGGGCCTGGTATCTCTCTTGTCAATACCCTGTACTACCTTCTCAAGAACCCCGAGAGTATGGTGAAGCTCCGCTCTGAGCTTGACAACTCCCTAGCTGCAGACGATGTGATTGCGCCGTGGTCTAAAATCAAGAGAATGCCATACCTAAGGGCATGTATTAACGAATCTATGCGCCTGTCTCCACCTGTTGCTGCGGATCTCCCTCGCCTCACTCCTCCTGATCGATCCTACATTGTTGCTGGCGAGATAATCCCCCCAAACACAAATGTCAGCATATCAGCGTACACGGCGCATCGCGACCCAACCATCTTTACAGACCCGGAAGTCTTCGATCCCGAACGGTGGTTGACGACCAGCGAGAGCCAGTCAAGGGAAATGCTTGCGGCCTACATTCCCTTCAGCGCTGGGACCAGAGCCTGTATTGGTAGAAACGTGGCTCTCTTGATGCAACTGGTATTCATCGCCACTGTAGTTCATCGCTACGATTTTGCCTTGCCACACTCAAGCTGGACCCTGGAGTGGGAGGGTTGTTTCAATATTTGGCCCAAGGAACTGCCTCTCAAAATTTGGCGACGACAAGTTGACAAGGGGACTGGTATTGAGGTATGAGAAGACTCACACTATGTAGATAGAAGAGAAATTTGGGAAACTGGAAAGAACATGTATTTATTTATTATTCCTTAATTTTCTTGGATAACAAAATATGCATTTTAAAAGATCTTCGAGTTGTGCTAATAATATCCGTGTGCCTGCCACAAGAGGCATGTCGCAAGATCAGAGAAGGTCGTGAGTTTTGCCAAACACTAAACTATACACTTGAAACAGTTGGAAAAAAATTCTCAATTATTTGCTATTGCAGAGGCACTTGAGCTAATAACCAGAACCTAAGCGGACGGGCCGTCGCTCAGTGGACAGCCACCTCTGCGGCGCACTTTGCAGCTCGCCCAGTTTCTCCAGCTAAATCCAGTGACTACAGTCCAAAGTCTCCATTTAAAGACCCTTGCTCCACCTTAAGCGTTTTTACTCTGCATATTGGCACGGGGCATATAATCTTGGTCGCTGACCACGAGCAGCTTATGAACGCCACGCGCTGGCTGTGGCTGCGTCTCCAGCGCATCGCTCATCGGGCAGATTGACACGGCGCACAGTAGCCTTATATGGACCTATGTAGTGCTCCTTCTCTGGGATGTGCCCGCGCATCTCGGTAGTCTTTGGCAGTGTACTGGGACGGCAGTAGCCCATGTTGTTCAGGTACCACCAACGCTATAGTGCTGGTGCTCCAATCACTGTCCCAGAGCGCTATTACAGAGAGAGACAGAATTCTCTTGGCAGTATTGTATTCGTTTTCGATGGCGGGTCTCACTCGACTCAAGACTGGGTCAATTCCGCCAAGGCTTGGCTCATCATCCCACTAGTCACCTTGGAAGGATTTAAGCTTCGCATAAACCCTAGTAAAAACTCATCCGGGTCGGCCCACGTGCATAAGCCCGACCAAGGCTCGGATATCGTCCCTTCTTCTGTAAAATACTTGTTATTACACCCTTCACTTTTCGATTAATGAGCTCGGTCGCTCACTCAACGATGAAGTCCCCTATTCCTGACTATCTCAAAGTCGTGCTCGACAATGCACGCTCAATTGAGAGCGGAGCACCCGCCAGCTATATCGAGACGCTCGCTAAGGCTGACACCTCTAAGATGGCGGTGGCCCTTGCAATGGTCGATGGCAATCTGTACTCGGTAGGAGACGACCAGGTCGAGTTTTCGATGCAATCCATCTCCAAGGCCTTTGTATACGCAATGGCTATCGAAGATATAGGATTACCCAAGGTTCTGGAAAAGATCGGAGTTGAGCCTTCGGGAGATGCCTTTAATCAGCTGTCGCTGGAACGTGGCACCAATCGCCCAGTGAACCCCATGATCAATGCTGGGGCCATCACTGCACATTCGCTCGTCGAGGGTAACACGGCGGAGGAAAGAACGGAGCGCATATTGAGAGGACTGTCTCAGCTTGCCGGTCGCCAGTTGCATGTGGACGAGGAGGTGTACGAGGCTGAGCTGAAAAGCGCTGATCGCAACATGGCCATCGGTTACATGCTAAAATCTGCGGGAGTTATAACTTGCGATCCACGGGACATTGTCAAGGGCTACATTCGCCAATGCGCGATTAACGTCAACGTGAGGGACTTGGCGATAATGGCTGCGACGCTAAGCAACGCGGGAGTTCATCCAATCACCGGAAACCGCATAATTCCTCAAGCAAGTGTTCGGCAGGTCCTCTCCGTGATGACCACTTGTGGCATGTACGACGCAGCGGGAGATTGGGTTTCGAATGTCGGTATACCGGCGAAGAGCGGCGTTGCGGGCGGAATCATCGGTGCGCTGCCTGGTCAAGTAGGCATCGCAACATTTTCTCCTAAACTTGATGAGCGCGGTAATAGTGTCAGAGGAGTTGCCATATGCGAGCAGCTGTCACGGGACATGGGGCTGCATATGATGGATGTAAGCCAAATTGCTGGAGCCACCGTGTCAACTACCGTGGCCACTATTGTTGCCGGTCCGGAAGAACCACATCATCCCAATTGTGAGCGCGAGGTTATTATATTCAGTCTCAGGGGCGCTGTGCGATTTCCTGGATCCGAGCGCCTCAGCCGAGCTCTCGTGCGCGAGCTTGGTGAGCCGGTCCCCGACGATCCTGGTTCCGGCAAATATTCGAACACCTGTGCAGTCGTCATCTCGCTGCGCGATGTTTACTCACTAAGCACTGTCGCTCGAAGAATTCTGCATGAGAGCATCAAGCGACTACTAGGGGAAGGAAGGAGTGTAGTCGTGGTTGATCCTGCGGAAGTCCTTCAGATGGACCCCTTAGACGCCGCAGTCAAGGCCGCCCCCCCTAAGGTAGTCAAGTCCGAAATTGAGGCACGCAACTACATCGGGGGCATTGGGTGTTCAACGGTGCTGATCCAAAATGACTGGTAATAGCGACCCAGTGGCAGCGCGCGTCGGCATCTTCTTCGGGAGCAGTCTGAGGTCGCTCTCCCAGGCTATTGTCCCAGGCTATTGTCCAAAAGAAAGTAGATATTAGCATTATTAGAGGTCAGGGTTTGCTTTTCATCATAGACAGTTCAATACCTACAGCACATTATTTTTAAAACACAGCCCGTGCTTGATCTTGGCAATGGAAGATCTCCAGTCTACATTGCGTCAAGCCGACTTCTGACTAAGGAGCTGAATGCCAGCACAGTGCCAAGCCATGCTGACCACACACGCCACTATCTGCCCCAATTGCCATTCGTTGTCCTCTTCGCCATCAGGAAAGCCGATTGTGAAGCATGATTGTCGGCGACAGAACGAAAACGACAGATTTTTCTGCGCTTCCGCGCGACCGAGAGGAGGCATTTGCACAGCAGTCCAACGCGACGCGGAAGAAACGGTGGGCGCCGAAAGTCCGTACAGGCTGCACCACTTGCAGGTGAGTGTGTGCTGCGTCAAACGCGCTGCGCAGCCCACTATGCGTAATTGTTTTTCTTCGAATAGGTTGTTAATCTGGGTTCTCATATGCCGCTATAGAAATCGACACGTCAAATGTGATGAAGCAAAGCCCAGTTGTCGACGATGTGTTACGGCTCGATTTAGTTGCGAATATCCCCGGCAACGGTCGCACAAGCCTGAGTCGTTGCGACCACTGCGCATGGCGCCGTTACAGGAAACTGAGCCCCCCGGCTGGGACCTCGCGCAAGGCGCTCGCTACTGTTCGTTTTCACCCAGTTCTTCTTCGTGTTTTTTCTTGTCTGCCTTGTCCTTCGTTGGCCATTTTCTGCCCTCATGCTTTACAGCGTATGCTGCCGAATTTGAATCTGGAGCTAATACATGCTGCCCTAGTCGTAACGGTTATGAGCCCTGATTACCAAGACGATATTCCGAACGGCTTTGCAGACGGATTTGTCAACTTCCATATATCGCGTTTCAAGTCCAAGCCGAGCTTTCTCATGATCATCACATGCCATTACATTGCGACGCTCTCCGCCCAGAACGGGTACTTGGCGCGGCAAGGCGACTTTCCCGCCCTCGACCACGTATGGCGTGTCTTTTATGGCTACATGCTTGAATCAATCATAAGTTTGAATCGGCATATTGATTCGAGAAGCCCCATTCGATATATTCTCTATAAAGTTATCGATCTATTGAGCGTAGAGGTGAGAGCTGTCCTACATCCTAGTCAAGTCGCTAGTCGCGCTTGCAGAGGCTTACATACTACATTATAGGTCAGGATCATCGACTCTCCTTGGAGAGCGCACCTCAATGGATTTCTTGGTATTGTTGAGTCATATGGGGGGGTTGATGGTGTCATGAGGTCAAGCGACCGTCCACCCATTCTCGCTTTGCAGTTTGCCGTCGTGTACGTATTCCCACGCCAGTACAGTCCATCAAATCGCTGGTACCTGCTACACAATTACCGAGGAGCTAACAGATACGTGGGTTTGTCTCAACTAGCTACGGCCTTGCGAATAATGCATGCACGCCTGTCAATGACCAAATTTCCGGCTTCGACAGCTGGAGCGACCAGGATACCCTTCGTGTATATACTAATACTTATTTTCCGATATTTCCCTGTCCCAGCTGCCTATTTTTGTCTATTCGGCAAATAACTCGTCTCCGTGTCGAGTCACACCGAGGAGCTGGTGGAGGGACCAGCAGCCATCTACACACAACTGCCAACGCCATCGCTGTAGACGTTGGCAGATTTTCGCCCTGCAACTGGAAAGAGTCCTATCGTATACCCGATGAGCCTTTTCTATCCCTCTTTGCAAGCACCTTCAAAACTGCTACTCTTCTCTATGGAGTTCTCTCATTGCCCGCACATTTGGCGATTCATTTCTGCCAAACCGAAGTCAACAGCACATCCCACCGCCGGTTAACTCACACCCGTCTACGGCTTCGCGCTAGACTTATACATGCTTTAGATGAAATATTCAGGGCGGATGTGCGTCGAAAGTACCTTTGCACTTGGCCTCTGGCCGTTCTCGGAGCAGCATGTTACGACGCGTCAGCAGACGAGCAAGAGCATGTGCTAGGCTATATCGAGAATATAAGAAGGCGATCCGGTGTCGATTGCGGTGCAGCAACACTTGTGGATATTCTTCCCCGATTTTGGGAATCAGGTCAGAGCGCATGGGATAAATGCTTTTACAAATCATGTCAAGTCTTGTCGTAGGCAATGGAATCGCGTTGGTAGGAGAGAAGATCCCGGAACTTGAATCATAATACATACATTTTACTATATCAACAGGCCCTTTTGCGTTAACCCCAGCTCATCGTCAACCTTTCGCCATACTCGTAGTGTGGCATCCGCATCCTGGGTATGCGGCATGTTGGGAACATCCCAAACGCGGTTAAAGTAGCGGCCGCCTCCTTTACCGCCAGCTTCTCCCACGCCCTGTGTCTGTGGGTCAGGGCCGGCCTCAGGGCTCATGGCGGCGTGCGTGATGCAGGTTGAGCCCTGCTGGGGTGAGATGGCGACAACGGAGGCAAACATCTGCAAGAAGAAGCGTACACCGGCCGTGAGTAGGCCGACGAAGCCCGTACCCGTCTCAAAGGTCCAAATACCGCTGTTGACGTAGCCCGGGTGAACACCGTTGATGGTAATGTGCCTGTATCGTTCAGTCCGCATCATGCGTCTGTGCAGCTCGACAAGCCAGCACTGAAAATACAACTTATTGTTATTATACAGCTGCACGCTGTTACAGCCCTCGCCGTTAAAGTTGGCGATGTTATAGATACCGAAGTAGCTCATGCACGAAGTGGTGCACACGATGCGGGGCGCCAGGGACTGTGCTAGNTATTACGTGGAGAGCGCACCTCAATGGATTTCTTGGTATTGTTGAGTCATATGGGGGGGTTGATGGTGTCATGAGGTCAAGCGACCGTCCACCCATTCTCGCTTTGCAGTTTGCCGTCGTGTACGTATTCCCACGCCAGTACAGTCCATCAAATCGCTGGTACCTGCTACACAATTACCGAGGAGCTAACAGATACGTGGGTTTGTCTCAACTAGCTACGGCCTTGCGAATAATGCATGCACGCCTGTCAATGACCAAATTTCCGGCTTCGACAGCTGGAGCGACCAGGATACCCTTCGTGTATATACTAATACTTATTTTCCGATATTTCCCTGTCCCAGCTGCCTATTTTTGTCTATTCGGCAAATAACTCGTCTCCGTGTCGAGTCACACCGAGGAGCTGGTGGAGGGACCAGCAGCCATCTACACACAACTGCCAACGCCATCGCTGTAGACGTTGGCAGATTTTCGCCCTGCAACTGGAAAGAGTCCTATCGTATACCCGATGAGCCTTTTCTATCCCTCTTTGCAAGCACCTTCAAAACTGCTACTCTTCTCTATGGAGTTCTCTCATTGCCCGCACATTTGGCGATTCATTTCTGCCAAACCGAAGTCAACAGCACATCCCACCGCCGGTTAACTCACACCCGTCTACGGCTTCGCGCTAGACTTATACATGCTTTAGATGAAATATTCAGGGCGGATGTGCGTCGAAAGTACCTTTGCACTTGGCCTCTGGCCGTTCTCGGAGCAGCATGTTACGACGCGTCAGCAGACGAGCAAGAGCATGTGCTAGGCTATATCGAGAATATAAGAAGGCGATCCGGTGTCGATTGCGGTGCAGCAACACTTGTGGATATTCTTCCCCGATTTTGGGAATCAGGTCAGAGCGCATGGGATAAATGCTTTTACAAATCATGTCAAGTCTTGTCGTAGGCAATGGAATCGCGTTGGTAGGAGAGAAGATCCCGGAACTTGAATCATAATACATACATTTTACTATATCAACAGGCCCTTTTGCGTTAACCCCAGCTCATCGTCAACCTTTCGCCATACTCGTAGTGTGGCATCCGCATCCTGGGTATGCGGCATGTTGGGAACATCCCAAACGCGGTTAAAGTAGCGGCCGCCTCCTTTACCGCCAGCTTCTCCCACGCCCTGTGTCTGTGGGTCAGGGCCGGCCTCAGGGCTCATGGCGGCGTGCGTGATGCAGGTTGAGCCCTGCTGGGGTGAGATGGCGACAACGGAGGCAAACATCTGCAAGAAGAAGCGTACACCGGCCGTGAGTAGGCCGACGAAGCCCGTACCCGTCTCAAAGGTCCAAATACCGCTGTTGACGTAGCCCGGGTGAACACCGTTGATGGTAATGTGCCTGTATCGTTCAGTCCGCATCATGCGTCTGTGCAGCTCGACAAGCCAGCACTGAAAATACAACTTATTGTTATTATACAGCTGCACGCTGTTACAGCCCTCGCCGTTAAAGTTGGCGATGTTATAGATACCGAAGTAGCTCATGCACGAAGTGGTGCACACGATGCGGGGCGCCAGGGACTGTGCTAGGCTTGGCAACAGGCGCAGCGTGAGGAGGGCGTGTGAGAGAAAGTTGACCTGGTGGACAAACTCAAAGCCGTCCTCGGTACGAAGATGCTTGAGGAGGCCTCCCGGGTTAGCGGCGATGCCCGCATTGTTGCAGAGAATGTCGAGTGGGCGGCCGGTGTCTAGCCAGCGTTTGGCAAAGGCCTCGACCGTCTTGAGCTTGCTCATGTCGACCTCCCACCACTCGATGACGCTCTTGTGATGGCCGGCGGCGCGGGCGAGGGCCTTGCAGCGGTCGGCAACCGCCCCCGGGTGTTGCTTGCCGGGGCTTAGGCGGCAGGCGAGGATGAGGTTGGCGCCGCACTTGGCAAAGTGCAGGGCGGCCTGCTCGCCGATGCCGCTGTTTGCGCCGGAGATGACGATCCATTTGCCCGTGAGGTCACGGATGGGGACGTCCTTTTCGGTGATTCTTGTACGGTTCATGCCTTGTAAAAACTTCGACCGGCACCAGAGCCAGGACGGCTCAGGGAAAGAAAGCGGCGCATCGTAGGGAATGTTTTCGAGTGATTGCGCCATCATGTCTGTGTTGTTTCTTCCCATCGAGATAAATTGCCAATGGTGATGATTTGAAGAGATCACAATGGGACAACTGTGGGGGAAGAGCTTACCTCGTTTATATAAAGTTGTTTGGGGGGCGGCGCGGACGGGAATATCGACTTACAGGCTCCCGGAGCGGGCAGCCGGTTGTGGCCCCAGCGGACCGCTCGATGCGACCGAGGAACGAGCGCGTAAACTAGAGGCTGAGAGAAGAAATGGGCCGACGCAGTGAGCGGGTTTGTTTTTGAAGGCAACATGCACCTTTTTCGTGCAAAATTAAATCGCAAATATCATGTCGTACAGATCGCCTGTGGAACAGTACAAATGCTGAGCACGGTTGCAACCAACACCACCAGTTCGGTGCTCTTCTTTCATACCACATTCACATAACCATCCTCCAGGACAGCATACATCCCGACATAGACAAGGGCCATCTTTCTGTCCTATTCCATTTCTGTTTAGCTGAGATCGAGAACGGTAGAAGGATCAACGTAGCCTTAGTAAAATCGATGCCGCCGAGATTCATCATGCTACACGTGGAAGCGCCATCGGCCGAAGTTGAATCCACCAGCAAGTAGTATCTCGACGTTCTGCAGCTGCCTGGCTCAGAATAGTCGGGGATGTGCAGCGGCCGACGGCGGATCACATAATCCACTAAGCCTGGTGCACCTAAGTTTTACCAGCGCGAAGACAGCATACAGGCAAGGGCGGAAAAAGTGTCCCTCTTTTGCTATTTATGGATAATAGTGGCAGCCAGTTCTGACCTGAGCCCGCCTGAGCCAACGCAACGGCAGGCTGTAGGGGAGCCCAGTAGCTTAGATTTTCCGAGGGACGACTTGCTATGGGATGACTGTCAAGCCCCCAATTTCCAAATTATGACGGTCAACGATCTGGCCAAGAAGCAAGCCCACAGCCTAACGTGGAGTCAAGCGCAGAGTCAGATCGGTCTCAAGTTATCGACCGACTCCCCGCTCCTTCGACGTCGATTCCGGTCGAGATTACGATAGCAACAATCCATCTTGTATTCATTACCATCTCAAGCTAAAGATCCTCCAACGCAGCGCCGGCAAGAAAAGGTCGATGCAAGGTCATCTTCTCCAGAAGGCCAATGTTGTCCTTGCGCCGAGCGACCTCTGGAGAGACGAGCTTGAGGCACATGTAGCGACTCTTCAGAGTGATCCAGGGATGTTTCCGGCCGGAAGCGATAATTATACCAGCCACGGTGGTGCTGTATCTATCAAAGCCAGGTCAACACGGCACGGAATTCGTGGGTCGACAGAAAAGCTTTGGCTGGATTATTCCGAGGTTACTGGGCCTTTGAACCAGATGAAGGTCGCAGCCCTGGGAGGGGACGCAAACGTGGCTCTCCAATGGGAGCTGATCAATGGTGGCAACGTGTCCCCCCACATGTGGCGCGTCGCGGTTCGTCTTTTGAGGATTTCGTTCGTGTCGCTGAACATGGGGCCCAATATCTTTTACATCAGGAGTCGGACTGCGCACGGAGAGGTTTCACAAAGTCAATTTGTGCGCGGGATGATGTGTTTTCGGAACAAGGGCCGAGTTAGACGTAACACCGTCAGCCCTGCCAAGCTGCAAAATCCGAGTCTATATCCATGCGTCTCCAGACACCAGCGAAAGTAAGCCCAAATCATAAATAGCATATTTACCGTCAGTTTTGGATGCTTTTCTGTGACAGAAGCCGCGCATGTCCCGACATGGATGATTTGGTTGGCAGGCGCAGGCCCAAGACACATTTGCGGTAAACAGAAGACTCCCAGTATCAAATTTCCCTGCTGCATCACCGAGCAACGAAGAAAAAAATTACGGATCTAGCCTTGAAAACCCCCGTATGGTGGCTGCTGGATTGCGGTCGACCGCTCATAACGCGTCCCAGCCAGCCAGCTGATTGGATGACAAGGCTATGCAGGCTGATCCTGCAGGCGCGTATATGAGCGCATCTATTCGTCCACGTAGCAGCTGAAGTGAAGCAGAGCACTCAGCCACAGTGAGTGATAAATCCTTGCTCACTACTTGACCAGAACCCCGCTGGCTACTCATGCATTTTTATCCTCATCCTTTCACCCCTAGTTTGTTCTGCTTTTTGGAATCATCTCTTTGAAGAGAATACCTACAAATTGTACGCAAGATGCACATGTTGCACGACGCCGTAACTAATCTAGTTTAACAGGCATCAAACCACAGACATGTCTGGTGTCGAAGTCCTCGGCATAATTTCTGCCCTGATTTCGATTGTCGATGCCACAATCAAAGTGTACCATGCCGCCAAGGATGAAGCTGGTCTGCCGCCCAACTTTAAAACGGTATCGACAAAACTTCCTTTAGTCTCAAAGCTTCTCGAGGATGCGGAGAGATATATTAATAATAAAGCAGACGGCACCATCACTACGACCTTCACACCCGTCTTATCAGATTGCAAAGAGAAAGCTACGCAGCTACAGCAGTTGTTTGAGAAGGTCATTCCAACAGAAGGGGATTCGAGGATGGATCAATATTTCAAAGCTGCTCGAACTATTGGCAAAGGTGGCCGTGTGGAGACTCTGATGAAAGGAATTCTTGATAATTTGCAACTCCTGATAATAGAGTTTCCCGAGGTCATGTCATCAAGAGGACAAGCGAACTTAACAGAGGCGATTGAGGAAGTGAAAGAGCTGGAGCCAAGCTTGCCCGATGGGTTCAAAGACGCACCATCATTTGCTTATTGTGGCAGTGGTGCGCAGAACGTCAATACTGGGCTTGGAAGACAGTATAACAACAACAGTACAGGCAATCAGAATAATGGTCCGGGCAATCAGTTTATCGGCACCAATCACATCGGTACGCCCCTTAAGCCCCACCCAAGTCGTAGCTGCATTTAAGTAGTTGATACAATCTTGCTGTCTTCATGTTTACGCTAACGCGCTACTTGTCTTTGTCACATAGATTCATTAACTCAGCACCACGCTGCCCCTGGTAAGCCCTGATGAGATGCCGACCCTAAGCTTTCGTGTTAACAATAAGACCAGAGCGGCCGGAAACTCCGCCGAATCCCTCGATCTTAATTCCATTTAGTCGCGATGGCGACTTTGTGGAACGGGGAGACATACTCGAAAAGATTGCACACAGCTGTGGCCGGCCAGGATCGCGGACTGCGCTCGTGGGTCTTGGCGGTGTTGGGTAGTTATAGACATCCCCGCTCGACGTGGAATAGAGGCTAATCATTAAAGTAAATCGCAACTTGCCATCGAATACGCGTATCGTACCAGAGAGCTCTTTTCTAATACGTGGGTCTTTTGGATACACGCGAGCAATAGCGCTCGGTTTGAACAGGGTTTCCGAGATATTGCAGCCTTTGTCAAGCTTCAGGGGCGGCAGGACCCGCAAGTAAACATTTTTCAGCTTCTGCAGGACTGGCTTCAAGACAATAGAAAAGGACCCTGGATAATAATTCTCGACAATGTGGACGACGCGACATATTTGAAGACACCTGTTCCCGATGGAGAACTAGCAGCGACCACAATGAGCATTGCGCACCTAAAACAGCTAAGATCATATATACCCTACTGCCAGCATGGGTCGGTCCTTGTCACGTCACGGAGCAAAGGTGCCGCAATGGCGCTGGTTGAGCAGGCCAATATCATTGCAATTGAGCCGATGGAAGAGACAGATGCATTACGACTTTTCCAGAAGAAGCTAGGTCAAAGCGACGATGAAGATGCTTGCACTATTGAGCTTGCGGCAGCGCTGGAATATATGCCGTTAGCCATCGTTCAAGCAGCGGCCTACTTGGTGCAGAGACGTCCACGATACTCTACATGGAAATACCTAGACGAATTTCGCAATAGTGACAAGAGAAAAGCTAAGCTTCTTAGTCTACAGGGCGGAGAACTCCGTCGAGACGTCGAAGCTAAGAACTCCATTTTGGTCACTTGGCAAATATCCTTCGACTACATTCGCGAAACCAGACCATCGGCAGCCGACTTGCTGTCGCTGATGAGCTTCTGCGATCGACAAGGCATTCCAGAAACACTCTTACGCGGCCCAATCGATCATGCCAGCGGCGAGTGCACAAAAAGTCAAAACCACGCAGAGTTTCATTTGGATGCAGGACAAGACCACGATGACTCTGGTGATGATGATGGGAGCATTCACAGCGGCAACGACAGCGACAGCGACAACGACAGCGATCTAAGCGAACAACAGTCAAATTATAGCGACAATGACAGGTTCGAGAACGATGTTTTGATACTACGGAATTTCTCCTTTATTACTGGCAGTGCGGATGGGGTCACGTTTGAAATGCACAGATTGGTGCAGCTAGCTACACTTGAGTGGCTCAGAGCGCAAGATGTATACGAGCATTGGAGGCACCAGTTTCTTGTACGTCTCTCCGCAGAGCTTCCAGGGGGGGAATATGAGAACTGGGGCAAGTGCCAGGCACTCTTCCCTCACGCACTATCGGTGTCTACGCAACGGCCGACCACGAATGATTCGATAAAAGAGTGGGCGACAATCCTATATAGGGCAGGATGGTTCGCCCTAAGACAAGAGAAAGGAATAGAAGCAGAGGAGCTGTCGGTTCAGGCCATGAAAGCAAGGAAGAGGATATTTGACAAGGACCACGAAGACGTAATGTCGTCGAGAGCAATGGTAGCATCAGCGTATAGCCTGAGAGGCCGCTGGAGTGAGGCGGAGAAGCTTAACCTACAGGTGATGGAGGCTGGCAAGGCCAAGCTTGGGGTGGATCATCCCGCCACGCTAACTAGTATGGCCAACTTAGCGTCAACATACAGTAACCAAGGCCGGTGGGACGAGGCAGAGAAGCTTTTTATACAAGTGGTGGAGGCTTACAAGGCTAAGCTTGGGGCAGATCATCCCTCGACGCTGACTAGCATGGCCAACTTAGCGTCAACATATAGTAACCAGGGCCGGTTGGAAGAGGCAGAGAAGCTTTTTATACAAGTGGTGGAGGCTTACAAGGCTAAGCTTGGGGCAGATCATCCCTCGACGCTGACTAGCATGGCCAACTTAGCGTCGACGTACAGGAACCAGTGCCGGTGGGAAGAGGCAGAGAAGCTTAATATGCAGGTGATGGAGGCTCGCAAGGCCAAGCTTGGGGCAGATCATCCCTCGACTCTGACCAGCATGGGTAACTTGGCGTTAACGTTTCATGATCTGTGCCGGTGGGAAGAGGCAGAGAAGCTTATGGTGCAAGTGATGGAGGCTTATAAGGCTAAGCTTGGGGTAGATCATCCCCACACGCTGACTAGCATGAACAACCTCGCACATACCTGGAAAGATATGGGCAAGAACTCTGCGGCTACTGACTTGATGCTGGAGTGTGTTCGTCTTCAGCAACTAAAGCTGGGGTTGAATCATCCATATACACAGTCATCAATTTCCTCTTTGAACAAATGGAGGAGTGGGAATAACGCTAAGATGCATGAAAATGCCTAGCTGGGTTGTGGTAGGGACTATCAAGTCTCCACCTTCCTGTCCATAGATTGGGTATCGACCTTTACTCGTTTAAGAGGAAAATCCTGGTTGTAGTATCAACAAGCGGTCGTGTCGCAGTGTAGTTTGGAACACATGGGCTGGATGGGCTGGATGATGGGCTCGCCTCTCGGCCAGATTTCTGGTTGTCGTTTGCTAGGAAACGGCTAGTTAATAGGTCCAAGTCGTTCAATATATTCATCGTTGAAGTAACCGATCTTGGCGCTGTATGAATGACGCTTATTGCAGCTCAAGTCCAAACCGCCACTGCTTGCCTGCACAAGGTCAGCCTGAGCCAACCTGAGCACGCGCTAACGTTACCAGAATTCTCTCAGTAACAGCGCCGCGCTCTCTTTACACCGTCCACTCTATTATTTTCAAGCACTGCGGATGAAGGCAATTGCATTATTGGAATAAGAGACCAAGCGAATGTTTTGTAGAGTCAGACATTGGTAGGGGCAGATGATAGGGCTACATGCCACTATAGCCTTATTCCCACCAATCTGTGCGCCATTCCATTTCGCCACTAGTTAATGCATGCGGATCGCAGCCGAGATTTGATTCAGAGGTAAATAATCATAGAGTCGAAGGTGGCGCAGGCATTTACGGCTTTGATGACAAGATCATGGCTTTAAAGGCGACGGATTTTTCTTTAGGCGACACTGTACCAAATAAATATCAGCGTGTATTAGTAACGTTTCATATAGGTGATTTGCCGCTGTGGAAAAGTAACTGCCAGAGCTGGCGTCTCATTGTTTCTGCTCCCAATGCGCGGGAGTACCTTTGAGGACCAGAGAGTACAAGTACCCCTGATGGAACCTCGATTTGTGCCTGCGATGCTACCATGCGCCAGTCTTGTAAAATACCACATCCTCATCCTGTGCCTTTTGCCATCTGGGAGCCATCCAAGTAGATCCAGGCATCTGTTGGTAGCTATGGGCCCGCGTCCGTGCAGGTGGGCACGAGCAACGCCCCGGTTTGCACTTCCCCTTGGGACTGTCTGTAGGCTGGGCTGCTCCCATATTTACCTACTGCAGCTGCAAGGGCGACAGTCGCTCAATACTCTTGCGCATCATGGTATACGCCACGTATAGATAAAAAGTCGGGGTATCCCTTTCACTGCGACATAGCCCTGAAGCAAGAGCAAAGATTCCAGCAACAAGGATTGTGACACCCCCAGAAGAATGTCTAGTGTCCCTAGAAGCGACAATTGTTTTGAGGCGTTGTATTCGGCAGACATCGTGAAAAATTCAAAGCGCCCTTTGTCTATGTACAACAGTAGAAAGCTAATAAAACCGGAGGACCTGGTATTTAAGCGTTGTCACAAACGCGAAAGCATTTGAGGCTGAGCATATGCATGCCATGGCTACTTAGGTACGCCAAGGTCAAGCCAGGATGCCGAGGAAAGTGGTTTAAACTTTGACATTGACTTTTCCGTCCTCGACAAACAGGCCTAGTGGCTAAGCAATCAATGCATGCAGTGAGAAGTACTACACTGCAGTGGCTTCATTTGACCGATGGCTGAGTGCGTGGCCTGGTAAGGCGCTCTACCCTGCACCATCCCACCCTATCACTTGAGTACAGAGAATTTTGCCCGCCCGCACCAGTCCAGCAGAGCGAGCGTAATACAGCTTCTTGATCGGATCTGGCTTTAGCGGCTAATATAGATAACATAGCTTATCATTCAACAAACTCGATCGCAATGCCAATTTTCCATGGGTCTGACAGTCAGCGAGTCTGGTAGAACACGAATTCTGATTTTCAGAGCTTAGGCGTGGTCCGTATCACGGTTATTCCAATAAAAAACTTACTAATTTAATTTAAATAGTTATAGTTATTTTATTATTTTAATAACCTAATTTATATAACTATTTTATAAACGGAATTATAGTATTTAAAGCTGTTATTATATATATAATTTATCGGATCTAAATGTAGACGCCAGGGTAGGCGTATCAAATCCTTATACACAGTGGTACACTTTGCCCTATGTTTCAGAGCCGCGTGTCTATGTGTCAGCCGTCTCACAACTCAGCTAATCGTCGCTATCGCCTAGGTCGGTGGCGGGCCACCCATTGACTAGACCAAGCACGGAAGCACCGGAACGGGTATAAATCGGCCGGACTAGATGACGGCACGAGATGTGGGTTGTCACAAGAGCAAAAGGTGTGCGGATTTCCTTGGTTTCGCTGGCGTTGAAGCCCTCTACTATTCATGCCGTCATATCTCAGCTGCAATAAATACCAACTCATGCGCAGCCGTTCTCTGAGCCATTGATAGCGGGCGGCCTTGTGCGTCATTTTACGGCATGCCGCTACCTGACACTGGCGATACGGCCAGCTGGCCCCCAGGCACCGTCAAATTTGAAGAAGGTGAGTTTCGTAATGCCGAGTGAGCTGGGGCAATGTGTTAACAGTACAGATGATGGCAAGAAATTAATTCTTCATCCCACCCCGACATCAGACCCCAATGACCCCTTGAACTGGTCTAGCGCACGCAAGACAGTCAACTTTTCGCTCGTGTGTCTGTATACCTTGCTCACTTTTGCTCAGCTGGATGTCGGTTTCACCGCCTGGGACCAGTACTCTGATGAGTTGGGGTTCAGCGAGGACACGCTCAATGGCTCCGCAGCAGCCAACTATCTCGGGCTTGCGCTCGGCTGCATCGCCTTTATTCCGCTCGTCCACAAAATTGGTCGGCGCCCAGTCTACCTGTTTAGCGCGGTACTCCAGTTTGTCTCCTGCATCTGGTCTGCGCGTACAAACACCGTGGGCGACTTGTACGGCAGCAATGTCATATCAGGCATCGGCGGTGCCATAAGCGAAACAATTGTCCAGATTACCATTGCCGATCTATTCTTCATTCACCACCACGCGACCGTCAATGGCCTGGCATTGTTGGCTACCTTTACCGGCGCATATCTTGGACCAGTAGCCTCTGGCTATGTCGTCGAGAACCAGGGGTGGCGATGGGTGTGGTGGTGGTGTACCATTTTCTTCGGAATCAACGTGCTACTAGTTCTTTTTCTATTTGAAGAAACAAAGTATGTACACCACGGATGGCGTTCAGGATCGACCACAGAGAGCCTGGTCGCGAACACCCTAGAATCCGAAGGAGATGCGCTAGAGACTGAGCTCGGAGAGGACGGGAGGCATACCAAGATCGATGCATCGATTCCGATCAGGCCTCTTCGACAACGATTCGCATTTTTGACAACAACCGAGGGATCAATCTTGCATGACATCTACGAGCCGCTTGTCATTCTTGTCACCTTCCCAGCAATCACATACACGGCAATTGCTTACGGTGTACTGCTCGCTTGGTTTGCAGTTCTCATCTCCGTTCAAGCGACATACATGTTCGACGCACCCTATAACTTCACCTCGATTGGCATTGGGTTGATGAACATTGCACCCTTTGTTGCATCTATTCCGGGTGTTTGGATCGGGGGCTATCTCAATGACAAGTTGATCATAAAGCTTGCTCACCGCAACCATGGAATATATGAGCCTGAAATGCGTCTGTGGATGATACTACCACTTGCTATTATTGCCCCTGCAGGTATCCTCCTCTTTGGTCTTGGACTGAACGCCGTGAGCCGTACCCCTTTGCTGTTTTTACCCTGTCGCTGACTTTCTTAGGGTCTTCCCTGGCCTGTCCTTGCTGTAGGATTCGGCATGTACGGGTTTTGCCTGACGGCAGGTGGCATTGTTTCCCTGGCATACGCTATGGATTGCTATCATGATGTAAGTTATTCGTGCTGGTTCTGGTCTTCTAATTGCTGATCTTCTAGGTCATCGGAAATGCGCTCGTTGGCGTCACGCTGATTCGAAACTTACTTACCGTCGGCGTCTTGTTTGCTCTGACTCCTTGGCTCGATGGCATGGGCATTCAGGACACGCACATCCTAATAGCTGTGCTTACAGTGATTATTCTTGTCGGGCCTACCGGCCTCATTATTTGGGGCAAAAAGGCTAGAATAAAGACGGCGGCGTCATACAAACGTATGGCGATGCGGCAGCCGACCAGACGAAACAAGCATTAGAATAGCAACTGGCAATATTGACTTGCACCAAAAGTGTTTCTTTGTCACCGTCAAAGGACAAGATGTGATCGTGACAAGTGTACCAAATAACCGTAGAGAGAGCCGTACAGTTGGCAAAGTTGTAGTTATTTAATACGAAGACAGAAAGCTCTAGCAGAAAAGTTCCTTCCCTATTTCATTCCAGCTAATTCTTAGATACTGTCCTTCTTGCCCTCTTTCTCGAAGACGGGAGGAGGGCGTGGAACATTTCGGAAGAGGACGTATCGCTTGATGAACCATGGAACCTGTTCTTTCAGCTCGTAGCGTAGGAAGGTTTTGGTCGGAACTGAAAAGACCTCTGTAATGCGCAAAGATATGTCAGTCACGACTTTGATGTTTGAGGTGGACAAAAACTTACGATCAATTTCCTCCAGTGTTAGCTGCTTTGTCTCGCGCACAAAGCAGAAGATCATCACCCATGCTACCAGGTTGAGACCAGCGTAGAAACCGACTTTTGGCAGTTAGTTCCGGTGCTTGGGAGAGATAAGGGTGTGCGACTTACAAGCTCCGGTTGACGTCATGACAGTCTTCATTCGTGGGAATGTTAAACCGAGAATTCCGGCTTTTTCGAAAGAGAATTGATTAGCTGCATGGACCTTTGGAAGGTTATCGTTACTGGGTACTAACCAAACGTATTGTTGATGCAGACTGCCCAAGCCATTCCCTGTTCACGCTGTATAGTTGGGAAGACCTCGGCGGAATATTGGAAGGCCACAGGGCCTTCTCCGAGCGAATAGCATATAGTGAACAAATAAACAAAACTAGGCAGACAGTGTTAGCCATTGGCTTGGCCTTTCGTGTGTATTCAGATGTTATTATCGACTCACAGAACAACTGGGCCGATTCTCGCACCCTTCGCTCTCATGTCGTTGGCGGGATTCTGGTCGCCCTGCGCCGTGATATGATAGGCGCCATTTGGAAGAAGTGAAAGTCCAGCAGCGAGAAGAAAGATGCACATCAGAGGGAAAGTCTAAAAATGATGAGTTCCTTATTCTTAAATTAGCTTGTCATGCGACTTACAATCATGGTCAGTGTCCGGCGGCCTTTTGTATCGATGAGGAAAAGTGTCGGGATCGTAGAAACGACTTGAACAGCTCCATATCCCAATGAAGCATAAAGGGCTTCAGTGGCCGTATAACCAACGCTGGTGAAAATTGATGAACTGTAGAACGAAATGACTGAAGGTCGTGTTAGCACGGGCGGCACATACAAAGAAGGGACGAGGCTTACTGTTGATGCCGCACATTTGCTGCGCAAGCATGACGGTAGAGGCTCCGTAGTTGGCTCGACGAATTCGCGGAACAGTAAAGCAATCTTTGAGACGGGCAAAGTATCCAGCACCACGAGCGGCCTTTTTCTCCTCCTCGTAGTTGACGTACGAGTAGTAGTAGTCTCTGGCAGCAATGATATCATGGGCACGCAGGCTCTGCATAGACTTGAAGCCTTGAGCGAACTTGCCGTGTTTCATAAGCCATCGAGGAGATTCCGGGCAAAAGAAGATGCCAATGAGCAGAAAGAATGAGGGGATAAACGCAGAGCCGAACTGGAGGCGCCACGCAATCTTGCCAACATCTTTGACAACGATGTTGGCGACAAAGCCCAAGAAAATACCTTGGATGCATCAGTATATATACGTGTATATATTTGTAGATGTATAAACTTACCGATGACAACCCAAAGCTGCCAGAACATGACCAGCGCGCCACGGATTCTGTGGGGCGCCATTTCAGCCGAGTAGATCGGAACTGTCGCATTCTTGGCGCCAATGCCAATACCCATGATAAAGCGCGCCCAGAAAAGCCCCTGCCAGCTTTTCGCAAATGCCGAGCCAATCGGAGTCGCAGTAAGGCAGGCCGCGGTGAGGAAAATCTCGCCTCTTCGCCCGAGATAGTGGTTTAGCGGGTCGACGATGAATGCACCACTGTGACGACAAGATTAGCGAGATGCAAGGCGGGTCGAGGTGGTGCAACCCACATTAGACCAGCCGTGAGAAAGATGATGGAGTTGATTAGTCCGACAATCCATTCATCTCTTCCTTCACCTGTCAAGTTGAACTCTTCCGGGAAGGAAAGATTGGCGCCGTTGGCTCCGGTCTGGTCCCATCCCTGGGTAGCGGCGCCGATCGCGCAGAGACTAATGGAATACCACAGCATCTTGGGGCCATGCCACTTGTGTCCCCTCTCATAAATAAGGGCTTGTCGTTCATCATCAGGCAGCTCCGACATGAGCTCAAAGTTATCGGGGTCGCGGGCAACGAGAGCAGCGCGACCAAAAAGAGCTGCGTGTTGTTCCATGCCGTGCGACTTTGCGAACTGTTCCGCCTCCAGGACAACATCTTGCTCGGGTTTGCGCTAGACGGATTTAGCAAAAGAAACATGTCAATGCTGCCGCAGTATATCCTTCTCTGCTTACCCTAAGAGGATTTTCAATAATATTGTGAGCGACAGACTGTCGGCGGCCACCAGTCTCCTGGTCAAGTCCCTCCAGTCGAAGCTCGTCCGAGGGGACGTGCTCTGCACGAGGTGCGTCCGGGGAGTCAATGGAGATCTTTTTCTCCATAATGAAGGTTGTTCCACAAGTGTGCAGTACAATGAATTATGAACAAAAAGGGTGGAAAGTCTCAGGCCGAATGCAGGCTGGGGGATCCGGGGTATTTATTACGAGGATGCAGTCGCCATTGGCCCTAGCTCTGCAGCTCCAGGGCTCCAGCTTTTAGAGCGGCAAATTGGCTCTTTCGCTGTGCGACGCTACCACATGGCTGCTTCCGTGGAGAATTTAAGACAATCAGAGGCCTATACTCCACCGTTCGAGACCAGAGGATCATCTTATTCGGCGAAGTAATGCGGAGGTGGATAGGCTAGTTGGTAGTCCCATCTCCATAGCGTCAGCGTATGGCCTCGAATCCTTTGTTACCATTGAACAGGGAAAGACCACTGCTCACTTCCTGCGGACTTGTGAGCATACACACAGGCTTGCTACATCATCATGTCGTGATAATCGGCTGCATGTGGCGTGTCGGAGCCGGAAACAGGTGGTACCGGAATAGGTAACTGTGGAAAGCTAATAAATCCTGCGGACAAAAAGACGAAAGAAAAGGGTGCCAGCGGATTTGGAATATCCTAACAAAGCCCCAGAAATGTCTTGGTATACCTAGCACATTGAACGCCTTCTCCTTGTTGCTTATTGCCTTGTCATCGAAATGCAAGGAGATCAAGCCTGGTTGGCTAGTCATAGCCGGCCGGACCAAAAACAAAAGAAAGCCGCGTGCAGGCAGCAGTATTTCCAGTAACCTGAGTGGATGGCGCGAGTGGGCTTATGGGGCGAGGTTCGAAGGTCAGCCGCTCCGAAAAGCCACTGACGTGCGATAGATCACCGGGTGGCGCCCAGCCCAGCTGCTAGCCAGCCTAGTGAGAACTTAGCTCACGCCCGTGATGTGGGGGGGCCGGAGTGTTAGGGTTCGCATTTGGCATGGCCTGGGAGACAGAAAATAAGTAGATAAATAGGAGAATCATGGGCTCGGCTCACGTAACTCAAGACTGGCGAGGGCAATTTCACGGGGCAGATCTTACTAAGGCGAGAGGGCCATACCTTACTTGTAGATTGGGCCTCTGCTTATTCGAAAACTTGCCAGCGTTTTACTCGCCGATGGCTGCGGTCCCCTAGGGCACAGCCCGACCCCATGATCCGGCTACCGGTTGCAACCATTATAATCGTTTAGAGAGCGGGCCAAAGGTGCAATCACTCAGCGTTGTTTTTCTTTTCTCTTTTTTTCTTTGTTTTCTTTTTTTTTTTTTTTTTTTTTTTTTTTTTTTTTTTTTTTTTCCTTTCTTCTTTTCTTTTGGGACCGAAAGACGAGGAACAGCATGCTACGGAGCCACCTAATACATAGATGCCCAACAGCCCAAGTGGAACCAGGTGACCTTGCTACCTTGATAAAATATGTATATGCTCGACAAAACATGGAAAAAGGCTACTGTCTTGAGAGTGGAGGAACTGCCAGTAGTTGAATCGGTACCTGCCTGTGACCATGGGTGAAGATGGGTGACGGATTGTACAATGCTAGCAGAGCTTGATCGACAGGGACTGAAGCCTCGAACAGTCACGCTAATGACTGGTCGCGGGACAGGTTCATACACCGTGTATTCTTTTCATTGCCTCATACTAACGCTGAATAAGATATCTATAATCGCCCTTCATTTTTATCAGATGCGTACGTTTTCCAAAGCCTGTGGATACGCCAAGATGTATAGCCCTCGGACAGTCGCAGACGCTACTGATTCATTGTGGTCCTGTCTGTATCCAGCTCCGATTTGATCAGGCGCAGTAAGCTTTCCAATTGCAATTCAGCCCAGCGGCGCATGGAACACCGTTGCCGCAATACTGCCCAGCGGTGCCATACGGTGTGCAGTAGGCCGACGTGCTGCATGCGAGGCCCGACGCACACGGCACGGCATTACCGCAGTATTGGCCAGCGGTGCCGTAGGGAGTGCAGTATGCTGAAGTACTGCAGGCAAGGCCTGCTGCGCAAGGGACTGCGTTGCCGCAGTATTGCCCGGCGGTGCCAAAAAGCGTGCAGTAGCTCTTTGTACTGCAGGCCGAACCGGGACAGCACACGCTGCCGTTGCCGCAGTACTGCCCCGATGCCGTGCAACGTTGCTCGATACTGGAGATGTCCTGCGCTGGGCTGGCAGTAGCGAACGCCAGTAGAGCGGTAATGGAGACAAGTCGGAGCGACATTTGCGACGACATTTTGCTTGTAAGTGAAGAAGAGAATATTGCTGAGCATGGAATCTGGCTTCTTGGAAGTGATTTGTAGTTGTTTTTATACCCCATCCTCTATCCATCAAATGGACTGTAGTTGAATCACCGCTTGTTCAGCTGGCGGATCTTGCAACCTAATCGAGCGCATTTGCGGGAGGCTGAAGAGCCATGTAATATGCCTCGCATCGTGACCCATTCTACTAGTTAAATTCTGTTAGTTGTTTAGTCTCTCTCTCGGCTCGTCGGAAACTCGTAGCAAAATGCGCCTTGCGTGGCATGAAGCACAAAGGCAGTGCCAGCGCTTTCCTGGAGTTTGCGCACGGCATCAGGCATCACTGGCCGGTTTTCTCTCATCCTCGGCTGCGTTGCAAATCTGGCAAAAATGTCACATATTGGCTCATGGTGGTGAAAGGTGAGAGACGGAGGCGAACCCGGGCCCAAGGCTCGCCTGAAGAAAGTTGTTGTGCGGCAGCTCGGCATTTGGCAGACCGTCTGAAGCCTGAACATACTAGCCACCCCCGGTTTCTACTTGCCGTGGCACTTCCTCGTGGGTTTCTAATAGTCGCAATCATATTGCGCCCAAACAGATTAAAAGACTCTAACTAGGCCCGCCGTGGCTTTGCGGCATCGGCATCTGTCTCAGCTCTGCACAATCCGAGTCTGTCTAAGATGTCGTGCATGCAGCTGGATGCTCTAGTGCTTGGTGCACCACTAGGGTCTGGGCCCCTTTGCCCGCGCCGCTTTCGGCGACTGCTCAGGCAATAAAGACTTGCTTGTATGAGCAGTGAAACTCTCCACCGAATTATCAGATCTGTAATAGCATTTGATGACCGGATGGTTCCAGCTCAGCAATTGTACTATTTCGATGGGGCGGAATTGTGCTGGTTTACGCGCTGTGGCCTGAGTGGAACAGCTTCCCTTATCAAGATCTGATTTCAGGACACTGACACAAGGTTTGCGCAGATGGGCCGGCTTTGGTCGCATTTTGTCTTGCGCCGTTTGCAGATAAAATAATCGATACGCGACTCTTTCTCCTCTCTGATCGTTGGGTGAGGCTCGACATACGTCGTCATGGTGTACTCTTTTTTGTTTCGGGACACTGAACTGGATAATGTCTGACTGACTGGAAGGAGTCTCACCAGTGATTGATATAGTTCACTCGGCGTTTTCCAAATCGAGATGCCATTAGTCACCGTGTAAGTAGGTTAAATTATAAAGCTCCGCCGCTCTCTATGTAGCTCGGCTCGGAGTAACCTGTCCGCTGTGGCGTAGTCCATATTGGTGCCATTTCGAGGCTGGCAAGGTAGCCTGGTGATATTTGCCGCTAACAATGGCACCTGAGGCTCCGCGTCTTATGTGGCGCTCATGCGATGCATTTGCGTTCTGATTGCCCCCAAGATTAGCATCTCAATCTGCACAAATCGTAACCTCGGCCATTCTCCTAGTTACAATGCATCTCCCTTTACTCGGTTTCGCTTTGGCAATTCAGGTTCAAGACACCCCGTCCTAATGCGCTGCAAGGGCAGAAACAAGTCGCGATGGAACCAATGCTTCACCGTGCCTGCGACGGCTGTCGCGCTCTAAAAACGCGCTGCTTAGTCGATATTGACGGTGGTGACGCCTGCCAACGGTGTCTTCGTTTCGGAAGAAACTGTCAATTCACGCCAGTTCCACAACGAAGCCGTCGTAAAAGAACCGAAGCCCGGGTAACTGAACTTGAAGGGCAATTAGCCACTCTACAGAAACGTATTCAGAACTCGGAGCAGAAGTCCACGTACTCTCTGAGCGTTGAGCCTTTCAGTGCGGAGGGACATTTGCCGCCTTGCACCGTGCAAAAGGCATCAACGACGCCCGAAGTTGAGTGGCATAGCGTCTCGCTGCCGTCTCCTCTCAGTTCAATCCATCTCGAAAGAGCAGCCGATGTTTTGGATGCAGCTACTTTGCCTCAAAATGGTGGTTCTTC
Source organism: Samsoniella hepiali (assembly GCA_001455915.2). Taxonomy (NCBI): domain Eukaryota; kingdom Fungi; phylum Ascomycota; class Sordariomycetes; order Hypocreales; family Cordycipitaceae; genus Samsoniella; species Samsoniella hepiali. The sequence goes on along the minus strand of LNDK02000124.1, from coordinate 147,769 downwards.
TGATCCTGTCAGCCTTGGGCTTGTATCAATGGATTGTGCAGAGAGCCTTGTCAATCTATTCAAAACTGAAATGTACGGTCTCTATCCTATCGTCTACATACCACCGACCTGCAGTGCCAAGGATCTACGCCGAGAAAAGCCAACTTTATTCATGGCCATTCTTGCTGCGGCGTCAGGAAAAGAGTTGCCCAAACTTGCCGTGGAGCTGGATCAGATGGCGATGCAACATTATGCCGATCGTGTGGTATTGAACAGCGACAAGTCGCTCGAGCTGGTTCAGAGTCTACTCGTAAGCTCCACATGGTATCAGCCACCTACAAAGTTAAATCAATTCAAATATACGGAATATGTTCACTTAGCAGGGAACATGGCTATTGATATAGGGATCGGCTCCAGGCCTTTGGATGAGGGGCACAATGTCTGGACAGCCAATCTTGAGTCGATGAGAACGTTCGCGGCTGTTCTTGCAAAAGCTGCCGGTGTCGCTATGACAGGGAGGAAAATAACTGCCATTCGACTCAACAGCTGGGGCCAAGAGTGCCTTGCTCGTTTAGAAGACGACAAGCACTCTGACTCAGCGCCTGGAGACCGCATACTCGCTGCTTGGGCAAGATTACTACGCATAACGGATTCCATATCAGTCGCATTCAACTATGACGACCCCGGGGCCGTGGCATCAGTTGACGACGTGAAAACTCAGCTCATGATGAGTGCTCTCGAACATGATTTGACTCTTTGGCGCCACTCGTGTTCTGGATTTGACAGCTCCCCTACGTTGAAGATTCAGTATCACGCGGCACAGGCTTACCTACGAGAAGCAATACTCTATGTGGATCACCGGCCCGAGGACTTCAAGGTGCCATACCGCCTAAGTCCCATAATTTCTATGCGTTCAAATTGCACTTTGCCTGTCAAGTTCATGGTCAATGGTTTGACGGACTTGATGCACGCGTCGCACGAGCTGCTGGAAGCTTTCATGGCGATTGAAGTTGACCTCACGCGAGCCTTGCCTCTCGGCATGTTCGTACGTGTGTCTTATGCATGTTTCATCTTGACTAAATTATGCATCAGTGCGGGAAATACGCAAAGTCGACTTTTCCATTTTATCGATCGCTCTGGTCTTGAGGCGGATTCATATTTGAAGCGCGTACTACAGCACGTTCGCAGCGCGATCGGACCCAACGGAAGTCGGCTTCCTTCAATTTTCCTCAATCTTCTCGTACAGATGCAAGAATCGTGCCTGCTTCCAGAGACTCTTCATTATATGGACAGTTTGTCTCCCGAAGATAAAGAAGGACGGGAGAGCTTTCAGCCTATAAATTCTGCAAATGGCGCAGTCGTGCTGGCATCTACTTTTTCTTCTTCCTCTGAGCATGTCAAGAGCTCACTGCCATCGTCGACAGCATCAGATTCCATTATGACCGGAATGCCTGCTTCTAATTATGAGCGGTTCGGCAATGCTGAGGCTGTTGAATTTGCTGCCCGGCATGGCGTCTTGGGGCCAGGAGTCGACATCGAGGAGACCTTGACAGTGGTGAAATCTGCTCTTCTCGGACAATTGCCCACGGATGTGGATATGTTTGAAAGTTCCGTCAGTAGTGAGGATATACTCCAGAAGCAACCACAGACCACTGTGGTTTGCCCGTTCTTGAACCTGGAATTTGATCCGTATGCAGAGTTGGAAGGGGGAGACTCGGCTCAAATGCATCAACTGCACCAATGGGATGAAGAAGCTTTGACAGCCAAGCAACCGGAGATGCCCATTTTAGATGAAACGTGGTTTAATCCTCTGAGCTAGAACATTAATAATGGGATAACTTAGAACTAATTTCTCATTTGCACGGAAATGGGTGTCTCAAATACTTGGGGACGGTGTAGTTTTCCTCAGCTGAGGCGGTGGCGTTGGCGCCTACAAGGCTCTACGACACGCTAAATCACGGCGGGCGGAGCTTAAGGCCCTCCGTCCCTGCATGCACTTACATGAGTCTTCCGCCTTCGGACAGTCCAGCAGTGATACATAAATACAGCATGCGCCGCTTAATCTGTTCAAGGCTATTCGCAACTATTTTCAACTGCTTCAGTTCCATTATTGCGCATATTTATCTCGCCCCCGCCTCAAAGAATGACAGTGACTACTAGCAAGATAATTGCTGCTTCGCCAGACAGCGTCAGGAGTGTGGTACGTCACTGGAAGATGGATGAAAGTCAGTTCCGATGGCTACAGAGTGCTGACTTTGCTATTTGTCTAGCTGCTCGATTTCTCCCGGCTTCCGGAATGGACCCAGGGTTTTATTCGTTCCATTGAACCTGTCAAGGACGGCGGCCTGTCTGAAGGTGACAAGCTAAATGTCACTCTTGAGGGAGCGTCCTTTTCCCCTACCATCTTGGTATGAAATTTGCATTTTTTTTCTTAGCAATCTTGGTTCCTAATCTTATTGACTGCAGGAGAACTCTGCGCAACAATTCAAGTGGCGGGGGAGCATCCCCGGCCTTTTCTATGGCGACCATGCCTTCCGTTTCGAACCCGGCCCCCAGCCGAACACGACTCTGTTCACCCACTCGGAAGAGTTTGGCGGAATTTTGGCGTTTATCATAAAATTCGTACCGCTCGGCTCAAAACAAAAAGATGGGTTTGAGAATTTTAACGAAGATCTCAGAAGAAGAGTAGAAGGAACGACAGAAAGTGCGGCAGCGAGGTGAAGCCCAGCGTTTATCCACTATGGCGTGTCGCTAGTGATGTGGCCGGTCTACCTGGTCCGGAGATAACCATTCGTTTCTATGAGTAAATCAATCTACGGTACATTATCATGCATAAGGTGTTGATGGTGTGACTGTTTATTCTCGGTCTGAAATGCTTAGTATGGTCGCTCTACTCTGGCGTTGTCCGTCCAAATGACAACACTGCAACGCGATACCACCTGCGGCGGGGACGGGTTTCCGAGAGAAACAGCAAAACAGGGCTTTCACAGGCGCACATCCGCCTGCTAATCAAAATGGCTCGCACTCTGTGCCGACCTTGGTGCTGGTTCGATCTGGATATGTTCTGCGAATCACAACAGGCAGCCAGCAATCTTTAAATGGTGTTTTTAGTTCCCTGGCAATTAAACATTAAAATGTCGCGAATTGAATCTAGTGAGCATATGTACTATGCGCAGGTAATCACTCAAGTAAGTACCTAGCATTATTTATAGCAGCTACCACAGGTGCCAAAGGCCCCTATCATCCACTACTTTGATTTTGGTACCCCACTGTACCTGTCTTGCCCGCCTCGTCCCGTAGCGCTTGGCTCAGCGTGACGGACGCTGTGAGCATGAACTTACGACATTATTTGGATAAACTTTATGTTCTTTACTTCCGCGCTCTTTCTGCAGTGATGTCTACTTCTTTGTCTTGTATTTCTCCTTGTTACCGCGGTAGATTATTAGCCCTAGTTTGCCCAGGAAAAATGCTTGTATGACGACACCGAAGCCTTCGGCGCAAGGTGGGTCTCCGAATGTGGAGGCGTTGTGTCAGAATTTCATCGCGCCCGATGTATGAGACATGGACAATCATCGCCTTTGTTTCTTTCCCATCCATTGCTCCACGTCTACCCAAACAACGAGCTACACACGCGCCGAGACTCGCGGGCTGCAGCCGCATTTGTGTCCGTCGCCATGTCAAGCGCCAGTCGGGCGGTCCTGCTGCTGTTCCTGGTCCTCTGCTTCGCGACTAGCGTCTCGGCGTTTGGTGCAGGTTCTGTCGCCAATGGCAGCAACTTCAAGGAGTTTGTCTGGCGTCATGGCGACATTGTCGAGGTTCTGCGCTTCTTGCCTTCGAGTCTCGTGACCAATATCGGATTCACGCAGCTCGAGCGGCGGCAAATTTATTTTGGCAACTGGCTGCGCGACTTTTCGCAAGTAGTCGACGCGACATGTCTGGAGAATATTCCCGAATCCATTCTCCGCGCCATTGTTTCCATCTTGGCCATGATGGAGTTTGGCTATGCGACGGATGAATTCGACGTAACAAGAGAAAGGCTTGGATGCTACAGACACGTCGAGCACATCGACAACCCTCGCGGTTACAGCAGCAACGCAAACACCATTGACTCTCGGCTCAGAGGACCCGTGGATCCTGTCGAGCTTGAGTTTGATCCGGCCACTGGCATGAAAAACTACATTGCAAACTCGGGCAAGTCATGGGAGACGTCCTCTGACTATATCCGTGACCAGTTAAGCAAGTGTATCGACTTCGGCCGTCGTGGCAGGGCCGGCGACCATGCCGCCCAAAAGGAATCCTTCATCCACCTGGGAGCTGCACTTCACACACTCGAGGACTTTGCAGCACATAGCAACTATATCGAACTTTGCCTGCAGGAAGCCGGTGAGGAAGACGTCTTCACCTTCGTTGGCGATGCCTGTCGCATATCGCTGCCCTCGCATTTCGAGAGTGACCGGAAGGTGGCGCCTCTCGTCACGGGCACTTTCGGTATGCTCGATATCTTTCACAGCCTGCTTGGAGAGGCCGACGACATGGCCATTCTACAGTCACAAGGTTCGTTGAACCAAGTGCAGACGCATCTCGGCTATGGAGCCACGGCGTTCGACCAACTATTTGATGCGATCGAGACCGGCATTGCTTCGATCCAAACCTTCTCGTCCGAGAACAACGGCCTCATAAGCCAGCTCAAGACCGTGCACCTGGTACTGCAGAAACTCAAGCCAGAGTCACCCGCCGCATCCGATGACGAGGGCGCCGACAATAGTTCCTCCAAGTCTTCTGGCGACGCTAGCACATCGCCCAATTCTGTCGATCCTTCTCTTGTCTGGCAGGCTCTTGAGCCTCTCTTCTTCTTCCACGACAGAATGAAGAAATGGCTGAAAGAAGTCGGCACCAGCGATGACCAGGACGCGTCTGGAAACACAAGTTCGGAAATGAGCGATCTGACCAACCAGTTGGTCTTCAGGGCCATGCGCATCGTCATTGAATCTTCCGTCAAAGAGCTGCGGGCCACACTGCGAGCAGCCAAGGCTAGGGTGGACAAGGAAGCTGCGTCTTCTGGATCGGCAGCGGTCTACGATGAAGGCTCCTCGGCCTCAGACCCTAGCCACTCCGACCTATCCAAGGACCACTTCTGCAATGTTCTCAATAGACCAGCGGGGCTCATCGCAACCGTGACGACAAACTGGGCAACGCAAGAGATTGTCAAGTGCTGGGATGACGCCGAGTTGGACGCCGAAAAGGCGATTGACGAAATACTCATGATTATGCACCACCCGGCATTTGTCAAGAACAAATCTCAAATACAAGAATACATGTCCATGACAGTGGATCACTGGTGGAAGGATCTGCCGGAAGCAGAGCGTTCGATTCTCCGAGAGAAGCTCACAAAGGAAAGCGTGCGACAACGAGAGCACGAAGACCATCACTTGTTGGTGCAGCCCAACGGCCGGCAAGGACCAGGGCACTTTCCAGGGTCAAAAGTGGCGGTTGTGCAGGCGAAACCAAGAAGGTCGTTCCCGCTGGAGTGGGCGCTGAAAGAGATCGTGGCTGACTCTTTATGGATATTTCAAACCACGGTCAAGTACTTGTTGCTGCCATTCAAGCTGATTACTCTCGTCAGGGACAAGGCCTCGGGCTTTTTCGCTGGCTTGAGCAGGAAGAACCGGAGGCAGCAGCCGGTGCCTCAATAGCACTCTCATTACGTCCTAGGTATCGGGCTTAATTAATTTCTCTCTCCTCACATGATGATTTTATTTTCCGTGTGGTTCTGTGTTTTGCGCCTTTTTTTTTTGTTGCCTGCCGTCTTGCTTCACGCATGCCTAGCTTAGTCGTCTTGACCTCGCTCATTCGTCCGTTGCACTTCTCTGGTGTCTAGCAAAACTATTGCACTCTCCTGGCGAAGAGCAAGATTGACTTCATCCAGTCAAGCTCCAGAGTCAGCAGGTGAGACGCCCAATATCGCAAGGTGTCCTCTGTGGATACCATCCTTCAACGAGCTATGCGCGTCGCTCTTCATTCAAGAAAGTAGACAGAGTAAGCTCTCCACATTCAGCCAAGCCATCTGTTATCAGTCGGCGACAAATCGTACAGTTTTGCAGGTACACATAATTTTAGCTTACCTGGGGCAGATCCTTCGTTCCTTGGCAACCTGGAGCTAGACTATAATCGGTTTGCAGTATTACAGGCCAACATCTCTCCAGAGGGCCAAATGTCTAGTGGTAGTTAGCGTCCAGATTGGTACCAATCGTCCGTTCTCTCAATCCAACATCTCCTGGCAAGCAATTACATGGAGTAAAATGCCGGGCACCGTGGTTACCGCCATCTTGCCTTCCGTTTACGGTTTTCAGTCGCACTACGGGATATGTTCAAATTCTGTTGCGTACTAGTGGGGCCACCTGACTTTACACCGTCAAAGTATAACGCAGCTACTTAAGTAAACTTCTGGAAGAAATTTTTTAGTGAATATAAATAGCAGTGTGACCCTTGCGAGGTCCGCTGTGCCGAGAAGGACTGCTCTGGCACATCAAACTCGAGACTCTAGCGAGCAGATCAGCCCAGCTACACTCACCCGCCTGTATCACCACCATTGACAATCTCACACGGCAGCAATCACGACTCTCTAAAGAATTACTGAGCCAGCTCCGACTCGTCAAAATAGGCTAATTAAGAGCCAAAAAAAGACTGCTCACGCCACGCTTGTTAGCCTCATCGCGTATTCGGGAGACGCAAGAGCAAACGCCGGCCAGACACCAAAGGCCTATTCTCCGCCCAATCACGAAACAAATATAATTAGCAAATGTAGCAGCGCTGTGAGATGGAAAAGGGCACAGAAAACGATTCAAGCCGTACATCCAGCGCCAGCGTCGGTGCTCCACGGCCGCTTTTCGTCTACGGCACTCTTCGGGCTAAACCGCTGTTGGCATGGGCTTTAATGGGCGACTCCTCACGAGTCGATGATCTCGATCACATGGTTAGACCTGCCCAGGTCACCAAATACACTCGATTTGCCGTTAAGCATAGCGACTATCCTGCGGTCATCAGAAGTTTTAAGGAAGGGGACTGCGTTGATGGGTATCTGCTGCAACTAGACACGAGGTCCCAAAGGAAGAAGCTTGACGACTTCGAGGGCGAAACATATGCAGCGGAAAGTACTATAGTCAACATTATTAGCAGTGATGGCCAGCCGACTGGAGAAACTGTTGAAGGCGATATATATGTTTGGGTTGGGGATAAAGACATGCTGACTACAGAGCCATGGGAGCTTGGGAAGTTTATTGACGAGAGACTTGAGGATTGGCTGGATCTCTTTGACGGCATGGAGATGGTTGGCGAAGACTATAGTGATGAGGAATAACAGTCGACGTGTATTGTACGATAGATTATACTTAGGGCAGAAGGTCCTCGTTTTCGAATTGAAATAGCTTCATATTGCTAGCCCGTGTTCTCTGTTTATGACGCTTCAACTTTCAATGGGTCCTACAGCTGACAGTCGATGCCAGGCTCTGCCATAGCAGCTTGACCGGCTACTTCGTCTTACATTGCGGAGCCTTGCATCTAGACTTTGTTTACTTGTCGTGTATTGACAGCCAATTAATTACGGCGATGCCAGATGGAGCAACGCCCGTGAGAATAACCCGCGATCCTACAGCTCTCGGCCAGTTTACTGCCATTATCAACCTCAATGCACCACTATTTTGGGGGGCTTTTGCTTGACTGCTTTTTTTTTACTTTAAAACTCTCCGAGAAGAGCGCATAATCAGAGCATTGCGAAATGTATAAAAACGTAGTTTCCCTCGCTTTTTATAGCTCTATTTAGTCGCACAAAAACAAGTCTCTCGAGTTCGCGCAACATTCTACCATTCCACCCAAATTCTAGGTCGTATCCTACATTCTACAAGATGCAGTCAAAACTCTTTGCTCTCGTTGCAATCTTTTCTGTCGCTCAGGCCGCGGCCGTTCCTGAGCCCAGCCCGACCCTCGGTGATGGGCCGGAGCTTCCTTCTGGCTTCGTCAGCGCGAAGGGTGGTGCTCTAGATCTTCCTGCCGCATCCCCTACTGCCAAGCCTGACCCTGCCCTTGCTGTTGCCCAGGCCTGGGCTGGAACCATGACCATCACCTTTGCCAACCACGACAGCCAAGAAATCCGCGTTGCGCACCGCCAGGGCGCTGGCTCTCCTTCTCCCCTCAAGCCTTTCGTCAGGGATGCGCATATCAAGGTTGGCGGACAGGAAGTTGTTCGCTATCCTGGCGGATACCATGGCGCCGCTTTCTTGAACAAGGCAAATCTGTAAGAGATGATTTGCATTCCGTGCAGTTTTCGACGGCTAATTGGCGTCCCAGCGAAATGACTGGACAAGACGAGTCGGTCATTGAGATGTCTTTCCAGAACCAGAACCAGAACCATCCTGTGGGTGACGTTGATGTCAGCTACGTGTAAGTGAAGATACGATCAGTGCATACTTACGACTCGCTAAATGCATTTTAATACAGTAACGGTTTCTCTCGCGCTGCTAGTTGTGTCTGCAGAGAGAACAAGATCACTACCGGTTGCTCCAAGGATCTCCATAAGCTCCACCACTGCCCTGTAAGTCGAGCAAAAGATGCTTCGCAGTGATCATCTAGCATGCTGACCACACCAACAGAATGACAACCACAAGGGATCTTGCAAGAACCCCAAGCGTCTTGATGACTTCGCCACTAGCCCCACCGAGTTTTTCTCGCCTTGCAACTTCCACGGCGGTGCCTTTACCTTCCCGCGCGCAGACGCCAACAACCTCAACCAGCGCTGCCCCTCAGAGAACTACTGGTGCTGCATTGGAACCTCTGCCGAGTGCGCCAAGCTGAACAGCAACCGACGCTAGTACCAAACGTCCAGTACCACAACAGTTTGCCAATTTGCCAGTTTCGACCATTCAAGGGCAGCTCAAAAGACCTAGGCGTGCCTATTTACAATCCCAGCCAAGTATATCCTATACAACTTTCTTTTCAAACAATGTTGACGGAATAGCTGTCCGTGTTCAAGTACATAGTCGTGTTTCTACTTTGCTGCAAGGGGTTCAAGTAAGAGATGTCTCGTATTCAAGTACATAGTTAAATCTATGGTTTTGTCTTTCTCTTTTTCTTTCTCGTAATCGCGTTTAAGACGAATTTCCTATGACAGACAATGCAGACATTTGAGCGGCTGTCATCCATCCTGATTTGCTCGTAGTGGCCTACGGGGTTGTTAGTGCTCTTGTATCCGCCGTAATACAGTGGTGACAAGCCGTCTTTGGGGGCGTCCTACAGTGAAATGGCAACGGTGCACAGCGAGGTACACCCTGGCCAGGTAACTAACCAGCGTCTTACGAATAGGATAAGTAGAGCCCAAAAATGGAAATTTGATGTCAACTTTTGTACGGCCTGATTATTAAAATTAAGAACTGCGTCACATTAGTCTCATTGTTCATAATGAGCCATCGCCAGAATAGTATGGCGGGGCGTGATAGTGGGGTGGCACGCTTATGTTGGTCCCGCCTACCCAGCTGTTTGAGGCTCGTTCATGATCAGGACTGTTTCGCGCCATACGGCTACGCCCGCGGTTATGCAAAGATATATAAATGTGCCCATCTCCATATCTTTATCTCTCCCGTAATCCATACTTGCCCATTTTTCTGTTTACCGCACACCGTTACTGGTCCCAGCGCGTCAAGGCTATTTATTCTGCAATTGTCGTCTCTACCAAACTCGCCATGATGGTCGAGCAGTTCAGCTACAAGGTCCCGACGGGCCTGCACGCCATCCCTTCCAACCTTTTGAATTTGCGAGCAGACTCTGCAGTTGACCAAGATTTGATGCAGAATCACCCCATCACGGACGACAAAAACATATGGTTCTACTGGCACAATGGATACGAGAACATGTACCCCACGGCTCGGCGCAATGTCCGCGCATATCACCGACGCTTCAGCAAGCTTGGCTGGAAAATCCGTGTGGTAAACCGGGAGCCGGATTCGCCTCTAAATATTACTAATTTCTTCGACATTTCCGATCCAACAATGTTTCCTGTTGCGTTCCGCGACAGTACCATTGGCAGCGACTATCCAGCACAAGTCAACTCTGATCTGGTCCGGTTCCCCCTTTTGCTTCGCTATGGTGGCCTTTACGTCGACACTGGTGTCTTGCCGATTGGCGATTTGGACCGCCTCTGGAACGAGACCGTCGGCAACGCCGAATCACCGTACGAAATTTTCACCTTTGGGCAAGCAAAGGGCCAAACTGTGACAAATTATTTCATGGCGGGACAGCGCAACAATGTCTTTTTCGAACGCTGCCACAAATTTCTCATCAAGCTCTGGGGCGAGAACGGCGGCCGAACAACTACGGCAGATATGCATCGTAGCCCTCTTTTCAAGGGCCTGCCGTTGGCAGGAGAAGGCAACGCAGGCCTGACATGGACGGAAAACGGCCGCACCATTACCCTGGATGAGGGGCGTCGCATGCTAACCGACTATCTCTTCCAAGGCCAGACGATAAACATGGTCATGGGCACGGTTGACGACGAGGATGGTTGGCACGGGCCTCAGTATGGCAGGGATCATGTCTTTGCGATTGACTTTTTAACGGGCAGCCAGTTGATCAATGATCTGACTGCCTGGAACGGCCCCCGACAGTTTGAACTGTTTTCTTTGAGCCTACCCGCCGACGGTGAAGAAGAGACGGCGGACCAGAAGGAAGCAAGGGAGATTGTGGAGCAGTGCCTGAGAAGAAGTTTTGCTTTCAAGCTAGCTACAGGACTAATTTTGAGAGTGATGGGTGATACCCTGGGAGCTCTATGGAAGAAGAATGCGGAGAGCGACAATGTGCCTAATACGTACGCTCACTGGTTTCGATACGCGACGACCTATTTTAGTCAGAACGAGCTACCCAAACCAGTGGACGTCTTCCTGACTGAGCCAATCAAGCGCGGTCGTCTACTCGAGTGAGAAAAGCAATCCAAAAATAGACAATGGATTGGTGCCATAATTGAACTTCTTGTTTCACAGAATTTTATTTCTGAGATCGGGTCTGGTGTGCTACCCATGACGTGAGGGCCTGAATAAATTCTCGATGTGGAGGAAAAGTGGCAGAACTAGTTCCTTTACAATGCTGCGCGTTTCATGTCCTCCTTCCAATCATCCTGGACTTCTTTGTGGAAGACGTCGTCAGAAAGAACCCGATATCCTACCAGTGCCATGCTCTTCCCCCATTCTACTGCCCGATCCAGAGATTTCTCAAGGCCAGAGGCATCGGCGAATGGCCTAGTGTGATTTCCCTGTCCCTTTTCCGTGTCTATTCCAAAGGCACCGTGGAAGCCAGGGCATTCATACGTGACATTTCCCATGTCGGTAGAGCCAGCAAGGAAGTCGGCAGGCTCATCAAGAGAGACTGTTCCCTCATGTAGAGTAGAAACGAACTCCTTGCAGAGTGCCATGGAGGAACGCAGATCCGCATAAGAGTTGATGGGTTCGTATCGGACCTGGCAACCTGTCGCAATGGCGGCACCTTCAAAGCATAGTTTGACGCGCTTCCACAACCGCTCGGCGGCGGCCAGAGTATCACTTCGGACTGGAAAGCGAGCCGTAAGTATGGCGGGCAAAGGAGTGGACGATTGTGTCACTTACCATAGTAGTCAACACTAGTGGATCCTGGAATGACGTTTGGGCGATCACCTCCCTCCTTTATAATACCATGTATTCTCTCGTGAGGTCGAATCTGCTGTCTCAGCATGGAAATTGCATTGTAGGACAAACAGACGGCATCTAGCGCATTGAAGCCATTCCAAGGCTCCATCGCTGCATGGGCAGTCTGCCCGCTGAAAAAGATGCGCCACTTAACATTGGCCAGCATCTTCACGGCCGCAACGCCAGTCACACTTCCCGAAAGAAGATACTGGGGCCCGGGGTGCGTCATGAGACAAGCAGCGGCATCGCGGTAGGCGCCATTGTTGATGAGATGAATCTTGCCCCCGCCGCCTTCTTCGGCCGGCGTGCCAAGTAGGCGTACTCTGCCTGGAATCGATGTCTGCTTCAAAGCTTCGACGACGCCTAGAAAAGCGGCAAAGCTAGCAGACGCAATGAGGTTGTGACCACAGGCATGGCCGATTCCTGGCAGAGCGTCATATTCCGCGTTGAACACGACCAGACGGCCACCCGAACCGTACTCGGCCGAAAAGGCGGTATCTACACCGAATGCATGCGGAGTCACCTGGAAGCCGAGTGACTCCAAGAGAGAGACAAAGTTGGCGTGAGCTTTGTGCTCTTCGTAGGCGAGCTCCGGCTCACTGTGAATCTGGGCTCTCCCGTGTCAGCGGGGTAGGACGGCCAGCCGTGGGCAAGAGGCTGGTTGCATTGCAAGATGGCGTACCTGACGATTAATTTTCTGAATTGCCTGTAAATTGCTATCCACACCTTGACGAACGATGTCGGCCCATGCTGCGCTTGGGGTAGCCATGTCGCCTAGCTTGCTCTGTCGACTCTTGTTTGTGGTTCAAGTCGCTGCGAGATGAGCATGTGGTGCTGGGGCCATGCGGGGTAGCTACCCAACCATGTGGCGCTGGAGGCCGTGGGGTATCCGTGAGGGTAACTCTGCAGCAAGTGCCATACCCATGTGCGGGATGAGCATCCGGATACCTGATCAAGCCTATGTGCGTCCACTTAGTGCAGGACAGATGGCTGGCATAATTTGCGCTGATGGTTTGCTGCCAAACCAAGGCCGTCGACAGGGGATAACAGTGGGTGCCTGGAGGTGGCGGCGTCCTGTAATTCAAAGAATTAATGGCTTGGTGGCTTCATGCAAGGCAACGTGAAGGTTAAGCATTAATCAATGTTAATTAATAATCCGTATAGGATATCAGTCTTGAGAAACCCAACTCGACCGAATCCCGAAATATTGTGTGACTATGGTCTGCTTTCTCCGTTGTACACCAACCCACAGGGCTCATGGTCGAGCCCTGACCTCCGCGCTTGTAGACCAGATTATGGGGGACGTCTTTGTTAGTCAATATCGCGATGCGAAAAGGAATCTTGACACGCGAGAGCAGCCAACTCTCCGCGCCAAACATGGATATTTGACAATATGCACGGTCTGATTCACTACGTGCAATCAGCTACTTAGGGCTACTGTAGTTGCTGCGGCCAGTCGCAGTTGTTCAGCACCATTTCTCCGTCTTGGTAGACTCATTTCTGCCTCCAAGTGTTGATGGACGGGTGGCGCTGGCAGCATGTATGTGACGTCGCGGAAGACATTTAGCCGATGCAAGATGGCTGCCACATGATGCTGTGTAAACTACCCAAAATGCACCAAAAGGGTAACGTAGCACCGAGCTGGCCCAGTAGTGGGGTGCATTTGGAGAAATAGATAGGGTCTCCAAGCTAGTAGGGCAGCAAGGCAGGTAGGCTGGCCTCATCCATCAAGGCGGAGAGCCTCGTTGCCGGACACACTCTACGCGCTGGTGTAGCGGAACGCTACACCAGCCTTCGACTCCGCCATTTATGTCTTTGTTTTAGTTTACTGGCTCGGGGCGCTGGTGTCACTAACAGCTCCCCGGGCAACGCCGTGCCGATGATGGTTTCACCGAGACACCCACGCTTTATTAATCTCAGCTGGCCGGCGCCACGGTTACAATGCCAAGTGGGTGGTTGGCAAGCTCAGCTGCCGTTGTGAGCTAGTTAGCGACACCGTCTTATGCATCGAAAGCTGCTTCTGTTCACCGGCTGCAGTAGAAAATTGCATCGTCCTTTTCATAACATTAATGCTCAAACATAGCGCTGTGGAAGTAAGGAAGTAAGTAGGGTCATTTAACGGCAGCTAATAAGTAATAACAAAAAAGTCTCCCACGAAAATTCCAGCTGTTGAGTTAGCTAGCCTTGACCATCTCAAATCTTGTGAGCCGTGCCTGGTGGGTTTAAAATCTTACTGTATCTGAACTAGATCACTGCCCACCATCCACCAGGGGCTTGGTCTTTCCAAAGGAACGGCGCATTTCTTCTTCTAGCTCTTCCCTGCCCGCTGCTCTGTGGTAGGGTTACATTGCGACATGCGTCCGTGACTTCATTCATGTCTAGCCCTGCTCGCATGCTTGGCAGCTCATGGGAGCGCCTCCACTGTACTGTAGTATTGTCCAACGCGTCGCGCAGCCGCCTGTCAGTGCTCGGGTGTCAATCTTAGTGCCTCCCGTCGTCCCCCCACAGTCTCTCCAGAGCATTGAATACAAAAAGCAGGGAGGTGCCCGTCGATCAGTAGAGTTCTCCCTTGTCTTGGTCCGTACGCCTCACGTGAAACTTTGCTTCGCATCTCGCGTGCTTCACCAACAAAATGCGTTCTCAGTCAATCTCCTCCGCGCTGCTTATCTGGCTGGCCGCCGCCACTGACCTTGGCGCTGCTGTCCAGGTGAACCCACTGCCGGCGCCCCAAGATATAACCTGGGGCTCCTCTGGCGCCGTTCCCGTCGGGTACCTGTCGCTCCGCACCGTCAACGCCAACTGGGGCACGCACGACAATGTGCGAATTGTCAGTGACGCCTGGAATCGCGCATTCAAGACCATTACTACGATTCGCTGGGTCCCTCAGGCCATTGAGAAGCCCATTCCCGTCTTCGAACCCTTTCCCGGCCAGGGCAACAGCAGCAAGAGCAAGCGAGCTGACGCGCAGGCCGACGCCTCTGCCAATTCGGGTGCCCGGTGGCTCAATGAAATTTCGCTAGAGGTTCAGGACTGGGCAGCCGATCTCAAACATGGCGTGGATGAGAGCTATACACTAGAAATCGCCTCATCCTCTTCCCAGGTCCAGATCACTGCCAAGACTGCCTGGGGCGCTCTCCACGCTTTCACTACTCTGCAGCAGATGGTCATTTCCGACGGCCGCGGTGGTCTCAAGGTTGAGCAACCCGTCAAGATCAAGGATCATCCGAATTACCCTTACCGCGGAGTCATGGTTGATACTGGTCGTAACTTCATTTCTGTCAACAAGCTGCATGAGCAGATCGACGGCCTTGCCCTCTCCAAGATGAACATTCTCCACTGGCATATCACCGACGACCAGTCCTGGCCTATCCGCCTCGAAGCCTTCCCCGAATTCACCAAGGACGCCTATTCCGAGCGAGAGACATATTCTGCACGTGATGTTGAAGACATCATTGCATACGCGCGCGCCCGCGGTGTGCGTGTTATTCCCGAAATCGACATGCCTGGCCACTCCGCGGCCGGATGGCAGCAATTCGACAAGGATATTGTCACTTGCCAGAACAGCTGGTGGTCCAATGACAACTGGCCCCTGCACACCGCTGTGCAGCCCAATCCTGGCCAGCTCGATGTCTTGAACCCCAAGACTTACACAACTGTCGAGAAAGTTTATTCTGAGCTCTCTCGCCGATTCTCTGATGACTTCTTCCACGTCGGTGGTG
The DNA here is from genome assembly GCA_001455915.2 of Samsoniella hepiali. Taxonomy (NCBI): domain Eukaryota; kingdom Fungi; phylum Ascomycota; class Sordariomycetes; order Hypocreales; family Cordycipitaceae; genus Samsoniella; species Samsoniella hepiali. The sequence goes on along the minus strand of LNDK02000124.1, from coordinate 132,369 downwards.
ATGAGCTCCAGACTGGCTGCTTCAACTTTAGTAAGACTATTCGTGATTGGTTTGCTGAAGACCGAAGCCGAACCTACTTCGATCTCAATCAACACTGGATTGACACTGCCATGCCTATTTTCACCAACGAGAAGAACACTGGCAAGAAGGATCGCCGCCTCATCATGTGGGAGGATGTTGTTCTGTCTCCCGATGCCGCGGCGAAGAACGTTTCCAAGAACGTCATCATGCAGTCCTGGAACAGCGGCATCACCAACATTGGCAAGTTGACTGCGGCCGGTTATGATGTTATTGTTTCCAGCGCCGACTTTCTCTACCTCGATTGTGGCTTCGGCGGCTATGTTACCAACGACCCGCGCTACAATGTCCAGGAGAACCCTGACCCTACTGGAGCCGCTCCCTCGTTCAATTACGGCGGCATTGGTGGTTCTTGGTGCGCTCCTTACAAAACTTGGCAGCGCATTTACGACTATGACTTTGCTCAGAACCTCACTCAAGAACAAGCAAAGCACGTTATTGGCGGTTCTTCACCTCTTTGGTCTGAGCAGGTCGATGATACGATCATCAGCGGCAAGATGTGGCCCCGTGCTGCCGCCCTCGCGGAGCTCCTTTGGTCGGGTAACAAGGACCCCAAGACTGGCAAAAAGCGTACAACTACTTTCACGCAGCGTATTCTCAACTTCAGAGAGTACCTGGTCGCCAACGGCATTGGAGCTACTCCTCTTGTGCCGAAGTACTGCCTTCAGCACCCTCACGCATGCGACTTCTACTACGACCAAGAAGCTGTCAAATAAATACGGTCGTGGCAATGATGCCTTCATATATATTCATATTCTGTATTAAATAAACTTTACATGCTGCTCTAAGTAAACTTACTCTTGTTCCGTCGTTCGACCCCATCCATTCCTATTTGTGTGTACATGGATATGGGACCTAATTCAACACCGCTTTATAATGATGGTGGCTGTTCGAAAATTCTTGGCAAAAGCCTACTCATTTTGTCATCGGTATAGAAATGATTGCATTGAAGACCTAACGGACTCGGCTGCAAAGCGAGTAGAGATATAAAGAAAGATATTACAGAGTTCGCCAACTTGTATTAAAGCAAGACACCTCCTATAACATGCGTACATCAAAAGAACATGTGCGCGATGCGCCTCCACCTAGGCCAAGCAGCGACTTGCGCACGGTAAGCGTGGATCTCCTCCCAGTCCAGTTCACGGCGCCCAGTATCAACATCGATCTGGGACATCTTGAGCCAGCCCTCGCGCTTCCACAGATACCCAATGGCCCAGAAAAATAAAATTACAGGTGCAGCCAAGTATGTCCTGAAAAAGGATTCGGCCGTACCGAGGCCAGACTCGCCGATCGGAGCAGCGACCGCGGTGTAGAACTAGGCACATGTTAGCAATTTTCGCAATCGATTCAGAATACAGGGACATACCTGAGCAATCAAGACGATGATATTCAAGAACAATCCGAGATACGAGCCCCAGATACCACCAGCTGCACGAAACGGAATCTCGTCGAGCGTGTGTCCCTGCTGCTTCCACGCGTGTCGGAAGCGAATGTGTGCGAGGCATACGGATCCCCAGGTGAAGAGAGCAGCAAGTCCAGAAATTGACTGCAGCCAGGAGAAGACGACAGGTCCGGTAGCGTCCAAACTGACGTAGGCAATTCCACCGCAAATAATAATAAAAATGACAGAAAAAAGGGGTCTTCCAGATTTGTCGATGTAGGTGAACAACCTCGGAGCATAACCCTGTTGGGCCATGGCAGTGAGAGTCCGCGATCCGCCGTAGACACTAGAGACACTAATAGAAAGTACTGATACCAGGATAGTGATGTTCATGAAGTGGTCAAATCCATGTAAGCCAGCGTATTTGCCAACAAGGACGAATGGGGAAGCATGCGGGTCGTCATATGCACCAGCGTTCAACAGCTCCTTGTCGGTGTACTCAATCAGGAGGCCAACGAAGAACAATCCGAGAATGTAAAATAGTGTAATGCGCCAAAAGACTTGTTTGATGGCGCTGGGCAGCGACTTGAGAGGATTTTTTGCCTCGGCAGCGGCCAGACCGACAAGCTCAGTGCCGGAGAACGAGAAAGCGGCAGTGACAAAAACAGAGCAGAAGCCCTTGAACCCATTGGCGAACGCGCCGGGGTTGTACCAAAGCCGCGCGCCCCAGTAGTGATCGTATCGTCCTCCTGAAGGTCCTCCACCGAGCACACAAACCAGGGCAATAATCATAAAAATGATTGTTGCACTGAGCTTGAAGATTGCCGACCAATATTCCTCTTCGGCATAGCCAATCGCTCCGAAGACGTTGACAATGACAATGATAACAAGGAATACAGTGATCCAGACTGCAATATTTATATCTGGATTCCAGTATTGAATGGTGATGCCGCAGATTGTAAGTTCCAGGGGAAGTACCGAAGCCCATTGGAAAACATAATTCCAGCCCATGGCGAAACCCCACGAGGGGTCAATGAAGCGAGCAGAGTAAACGTAGAAGCTACCAGAAACGGGATACATGACAGCCAGTTCACCGAGGGCATGCACTGAACAACTGTTAGCTACACATTGCGAAGCTCGTCGAGATCGGCAGGGCAGTGCATAATTTAGCTTACTCACCGACGTTGAACATCATGACACCGATGATTAGGAAATCGATAAACAGTGATCCAGGGCCCTGATTAAAAAGTTAGCAGATTTTCGTCGAATACCTTCACAATACTCTTACACCGTTGGCGAGAGCACCACCAGAGCCAACAAAGAAGCCAGCACCGATAGAGCCGCCAATCGCGATCATGTTCAAATGCCGTTGCTTCATCGGCCGCTCCAGCTCAACAAGCCCGGGGCCATAGTGAGCGCACTTGAAAGACTCAATGTTCAGTCCGGTCCTCGTCATAAAGTCTGGGTGAGGCTGCACGGTGGCGACTTGGTTGAGAAGTTTGCTCGTGCCATGGCCCTCGGCCACGTTCACGTTGCCCTTCTCCGTAGAGCCTGCTTCCTCTTCTTTCCACATCCTGCGCAGCACGGTTCTTCGATCTGGATAATGAGAGAAGAAATTTTGCTGCACGTAGCTTTGGGACGGAAGTTTTGACGGATTGTTTGTAGGAGAAAGCAAACACGCGTTGCACGTGTAGAACACAACCTCCTGTGTAGCGATAGAGGCTTACGAAGGCTACCTAGCGAAATGGGGGGTGGACAGTATTTAGACACGTTTTCTAGAAGCATAATGGGCAGACTCCTTGCATTGTGCTACAAGGGCTAGATAAGGAGATGGGTGCGCCACCGAGCAGTCGTTCGTAAACGATGAGTGCCCGGTGGCCCGCAGCCTTGTTATGTTAAGACGAAATGGGGCAGCCGGCCTCCTAGGGAAGGGTGTCCAGCGCCACGCACCAGTAGAACCAAGGCGGGCGTCGTCTGTGGCTTGCTCAAATAGGAGAGGTGCGCCGGCTCCGTCCACGGAAATTGTCTTATTTTTCCTCTATTCCCTTCACTGACAGGCCATCCCGCTTGGCGTCCACGGCACCACCAGGCACCTAGGACACAGGGCAGAGGACACAGGACACAGGACATTGATTTTCCAGGAGATCTTGGTAGTGACGGTAGCCCGCAAAACAACCGTACTGAGACCCGTTAACCCCACGATGCCCACGTTGGGGTGCTGGGATTCTAACCGTCTGCAACTGGCAGGAGAGAAGGCAGACGAGAGCCCCGGCGGAGGAAAGAGGACGGACGCCGATCCCATGGGGCTTACATCGCCCTTGATCCTCAGTGGTGCCCGCTCCGGAAGGTGGTGGAGCGAGCTGTGCGCCACGCGGCACCAAATATCCGAGGAGGAATGGTGGGCTCGCGCCATCACTGGCCGCGCAGCTAGACAACTTTATAAGTGCTGCAAATATTCTAATGTAACATCCATATTGCTTTGGCTGTAGGATGAGACCCCTGTTGTCAACTTCGAGCCTGGCTCAAGCTTAAAATACGATGAGCCAACATAAGTTCCTCGCAGATGCATGCAACTTTCCTTGCCTCATCATTTAGTGTGATTAAGAGCTGCCCATCAGGCTGAAGGGGGGGGTAGCCCCCCTGGCATGTACTGGTATTAAGTGCTGACTGCGTGCGCTGATTGTGGTAGGGGCAACATGTCTCCTTGCTGCATGCAACTATTTATTACTAGTCAAGGCAGCCGGGTAATTAGCTAGCTGGTGCTACCTACCTCCTGTGGCAGGTCCTGATCGGGTTATGGCCGCAACTGGAAGCGTCGTCGCCACCGCCCACGAAGCACGCATGTGATGCACTCTGGTCTCGGGCACGAAATGGAGACATACAAAAGGACCGCAATATGCAGCTTAGAACTTAGTGTCGACGACATCCATAGCTGCACTCGGCGACATTGTTCCAGACCGGAAGCAGGCTGCGGGCCATGCCCTATCCAGCTAGCCAACGCTATTTAGTTCATGGATGAGTGTTGTTCGGCTGGCAGTCTGCACTGCTGTAGCGTCCTTTTCTGGCTTCCCTCGTCGTCAAAATTGTCCGTATCCAGCCAAGCAACAAAGCCGACTTTGATAGCTGGCCACTCGTCATCTGTGATGCTAAACCACGCAGTGTCACGCCGCCTGCCTTTGATAACCATGTGCTTCCTGGGATTATGTTAGTAAGCATGTCCAAGCTTCTCGCCATCTACCATCCACCTACCGGAAAATTCCTTCAAACGTGAATCCTAGCCGGGTTGCTGCGGCAAGACTCGGTGCATTCAGGTGATTGGCTTTCCATTCCACACGCTGGTACCCAAGATCTTCAATCGCATGCTTAATGAAGAGATAGAACGATTCTGTAGCCTGTCGCGACTTTACAAGCTTTCCTCCGAGAATAACGCTACCGATTTCGATTCGTCGATGATCCGGAACAGCCGCCATGAAGGACATCATACCAACGGGCTCTGACGCTGGGTCGGAAAGCGGCCCATCATACACAGAGTAAAAGAAGGGGTCTTTCTTTGCGGCCCATTGTTCGATTGACTGCGTACAATCTTTCATAGTGGGAAATCCGCTCGTCATCATATACGTCCATCGCCAGAAGTTTTCTTCTCGGCCGAGATGCTTGAAAAAGCTCGTCGCATGTGATGGATCTAGCCTGCGCAGGCCAGTATATTGTCCACAAAGCTCAATTCCGGTAGGAAGCTGAGCCGGTTCAGTCGACACAAGAACCCCGACTGGTTGATCCATGATGTTGATGATGTGCAGCATCAAGCTCCAAGAATCGTCACCGGCTTCGGCTGTTTATTCTCCGTTCGACTCATAATGACTCCACTGAGCAATCACGTGTTAAACGATCAGCCTGCCATATAATCATTCGCTTTGTAACAGAAGCTTGAGTTAATTCCAATTATTTCGTAATTTGAAATCCAGAAAAAGGAATCCGGTTCGCTAGAGGCAAGAATCGTCATGCAGCGTTTAGAATTTGCGTATAGAACCCCTGGAGCAACTAAAGCCTAGCGAGACACATCAGTGTCCCGGCTCAGAAAAGAAGTCTGTGTCTCCTTCGTTAGGAAGAAAATGTTTCCAAATTTATGTTTCTGTCTTTGCTTTCAGCTCCCCCGAAGCTTCCGAAGGTCCGTCATTTTCGTGATCAAAATTTACCCCATGAATGGTCTCCGATTGCATTTCAACGTGCGGGCCACGATAGTGATTTCTGCCGCCAGCTACCCAAGTGCCTCCAGCAATCAAGAACATTACTCCAAACGCTGCAATACAATAATTCATGTTTGATGCAGTGGTGGGGATTTCTGGGGGGAATACAAAGAGAGCTGTTGTGAGAATCGTCCAGAGGATGCCAATCTTCGTTGTGTTAGCGCGTTTTACCAGCAGACTGGCGGCATTCTTACCAGGTTCAAAATCCATCCAGTGACACCCCTCAGCTTGAAAGCTCGATTTTCCGGTAATGCCCTTCTAAGTCTGAGGCAGTTAATCGTCGGGGGAATTGCGTATGTAATTCCAAGAGCGACAACAGAAGCCGCCGTGATGGCATTGAACGCCGTTGAAGACCCGAGGAAGATGAACCCAAATGCCATGACCCAAGCAGTTGTCCATAGCAATGCATTAAGCGGCAGACCCAATTTGGGATGAACTTTTGCAAATACCGCGCTGAAAGGCATTCCCTTGTCGCGTGCAAAAGCCCAAGTCATGCGACTGGAAGTACACATGATGCTGGTGACTGCAAATATTACACAGATCAAAGGAAACATCATAAGGCATATACTGCCTGCTGAATTTCCAGTTGCCTGCATAAATATTTCAAGCAATGGGCCCCGTGAGCTAACGATAACTCGCTCGACATCAGTAACGCAGAAAAGGATACAGCTTAGAAATAAGAATCCAGTAAACATGCCAATTGCGATGCAGTATATCATAATTTTAGGTCCTCGAATATGCGGTTCTGGTATCTCTTCGATCATATGAGCTGTCGCATCAAACCCTGTGATGAGCCGGTATTAGCTAATATATGAGGCTGGAATTCCCTATATTTCTTCGAATACTTACCGGTTAAGGCGAAGGATCCTTGCAGAAGACCCAGTAACCAGGCAAGCCCGTCTGGCCAGCCTGACCTGTTGAAAAATTCTCCATACACCCACGAGGCTTCCTGGTACTGAGGCGAGGCACAAATTAGGACAGTAATGCTTATAACAATAAAGCCTGCAATGGACCAGAAGAAAGCAGCCTTTGTCAGGTACGGCAGGATCCTGTTGAGAAACGTGTTGATAAAGAGAGCAAGCAACGTGACCGCCGTATATAAAAGGAACTGATGCCACGGCTCTGCATTATAGCTTGGGTTTAGCAAGAGCATCATATTCATCATGAATTGACTTGCCAGGAGACCGCCCGTGGCACTTAGGGCGACCCAGCCAGACACACTAATCCATCCTGTGACGTAGCTAACACCGCGACTGACACGCTTCCAGGAAACAATTGCCGCCCAGTGATATTGGCCACCAGCGGTAGGATATGCAGATAGAAATTCGGCGAGAGATGCAGCCAGCGCCAGGTTGCATAGACCTGCAACCATCAGACCCCAAACGACGGAGCTAGGGCCGCCGGAGGGCAGAGCCAGGTTTATTGACGCCGCAAGAGCCGTCCATGAGTTCAAAATTGCGAAAGCCAGCCCGAGCATAGAAACCATGGAGAAATTGCGCTTCAGCTCCTGTTTATGGCCCATTCTCTCAAGAGTGGCGCTGTCTGTGGCTGGCTGGACACCATCATCATGCTCGGTCGCTCGAAGGCGGCGACGAGGATGCATGTCGATACTTGGTGGGCGGAAATTGTATCTGAAATGGAAAGGCAGGTAGATTGTGGGGATGTTTGAATAATTTTGTACCAACTGCTGCAAACTGTCAGCATCATCGGTCTCAATTGATCCATTTGGTGAGCTTGCTCTCCTTGCTCCTCAGGCGAGGGTGCTCAACTCGGAGCTTTCTACATGTTGCAAGACGAAGAGTAAAGAGCAGGCGAACAGACAAAAGATGAACGAATAACTCACTGCTTGATCTAGCTTGGTAGATGAAAGGATGAAACAGGTAGCCTGGAGGCATGCTTGCGGGCTAGCTTCAAATGCAGGGTTACAATCTACGGGCGAGGCCTAATGCAGCAGCAAGCAAGGTTTCGCACAACATCAACTCCCTCGCTTCCACCACTGCAAGATACGATCTGAGGCTTGATAAGAAGGCTGGTGGCTGGAATGCGCCCTCCAAACATCAACATGCGATTTCCGGTCGGAAACGTGGAATTTTGCGGGGTAGATGCTGTGCATGAGATAAGAACAGCTAAAATGCCACCATACAGCAGCGAACCACGTAATTTTTTACCGCTTTTGCCCGGTACAACCCTTGTAATATGGCACTTTTATAGTGCTCGGCGCTGAACGGTGCTTGCTAATAATAGTGTCCACTTGGTTCGCGACCGTCACCCAGCAGTACCATTTTCACTTTTCCAGGAAACAGCACTGACAGTAGTCGCTGGAGTGGCGGTCGTAGGGTTGACAACGAGCACACGTTTATTAGCCCACACTTTATTACAGATTATTATGATCATGTCAACTCCGATAGGGAGCATCAGCAGTTTTGTGGAGTGTGAACCAGCAGACAGCCAGCCAGGGCCAGAGCGCGTCCGACCACATTGGCGGTGCGACCATGCGCAAGACAGCCGTACTTCAAATTGATTTATGCGAGAGCTCCAAATTGAGAGATTCCCGCCCAACGAAGCTCGCATTTTGGAGCCAGGAGATATCTACCTTCTGTCCGAGCACAAGGCCCTTGCAGTGGCGCGGACTGTTCCATACTTCTGGACGCGTCAACGGGATGGTAACAATTGGCTCGGCGTGGTGATTGCCCGAAAGAGACAAAAGATTGCAGAATCCCGTGCTCAAGCAAATCGAACATGGAAGGGCTAATGTTTTTTGAAAGTAAGCATTGTGTTGCTCAAATGGCACTGATGGCTTTTGTTATTGTACTGAAAAGGACAGGTCCTTCTCTGGGAGCATGAGAGACGCGCTGTTGTTGGGATTGGTAGCCTTTGCTACAGGGTAGCCGTAAAAACACCGCCCGAGGACCAAGTAATCTTGCTAGTTCGTGTCCAATTGTGGCATATTATTGAAGGGAAAAGAAAAGACTATCAGGGAAATAATATTTACTCTATTTTGAGCCTTCTTTTTGCAATTCGAGTGAAATCTGCATTCTTCTCCGTATAGATATCCGCCGCTGAACAGCTGGGGATGACTAGTAACAATACTAGCTCTCATTCTGCTGGCTGCAGCCAGAATTTATGCCTTCATCTTTAGTCGAAGCGAGAATGGTGGTAACCAATTTGTTTTGGAAAGCTGGTCTCAAGTCAAAACAGACAAAAACTATCCTCTGTTCGCAAGCCAATATCCATGTACAGTCAGCCAAGAGAGCTGTCTTGCTCTGACCTGCAACTTCTCCACAAACCACTACGCCCACTTGACTGCGGGCTATGGGGCACTATCCCCTCCTGAATCCTCCACTACGCTAGCTGCGTTGATGCTGTGACGCCTGCGGGAGGGGCAAAACTTGGGAGACCTAGCGACGCCGACCTCGGCTGTGGCTTGTGTACATCGGACGTCTCCCCCTGGTTCTGCTGCCAACCCCATCTGCCGGCTTGGCGTGGCGTTCTTGCTCACCCAGAAGTAAAAAAACTCGATATCGAACAGCTCTCCAGGTCTTGCCGCGGGATAGAGCTACCATAGCACAAATCCGATTTACGGAACATAGGTCGCACCAAAAGGTAACGGACACACACGCGAGGTCTGTGCACTTGCCGTGTCTCCGAGACCAACTAACGTCCCCAAGCGCGGAACAATCTTGCACCCTTCAACACAACGCAAGACTCAGAGTTTCAAATCCTTGAGCGCATATCAAGAGAAAGGGGAAGCAAAATAAACCATCCTGCCGAAGCTCCTTTCAGTTCGCCATCTCCCTACAATATGTCTGTCAAGGGACGCGACGATATGGTAGAGGCTGAAGCTGCGTCGACCCGCATCTCGAGCGATGCGGCCATCGAGCGAACAGTCGTCAGGAAATTGGACAGAAACTTCTTGCTACTTCTATGGTTTCTTTGTATGTTCTTTGCGGGAAGCATGATGATGAGGTCCACGTTGTTAATACCCGCTGTGCTCTAGTCCTTCTCGCTTTTCTGGATCGCTCAAATATTGGGTGCGTTCCAACTCATGCTGCCGTCGTCGGCCAGCCTTTTTTGCTAACATGTCGCTTTGGTGAAGCAATGCGCAAGTCGCCGGCATGGGCAAGGACTTGTCGCTGAGCAGTGGCCAATACCAATGGCTCCTGACCATCTTTTACATTTTTTACATTATTGCTGAGCCACTGACTTTGATGTACAAGGTCGTGTCGCCGCGAACTTGGGTGCCCATTCTCGTCTTGGGCTGGGGAGTCGCTGCGACCGCGCAAGCGGCCACCCAGTCATTTGCAGGCATGATGGTTTGCCGCGCATTGCTGGCAACCTTTGAAGCCGGATACGGTCCCGGAACAATCTACCTGCTCTCGTTCTTCTACCTTCGTCGAGAAATCGGACTGCGCATCGGCATATTCTTCTCTGCCGCCCCGCTTGCCACCTGCTTCGCCGGTGCGTTGGCGTATGCGATCACCTCCGGCCATTCTCGCCTAGCCAATTGGAGGCTGCTCTTTCTAGTAGAGGGGATACCGGTTTTGATCATGTCCGTGGTGACCTACTTTGCCATGCCCAGCTCCCCACACGACGCTTGGTTCCTGAACGAGGAGGAAAAGAGAGTGGCACTGGCGCGCGGTGTTCGACAAACAGGCAAAGAGCCTCGCGTGGGCAAGATAAGCTGGAGAGAAACATTTTCAATCCTCCATGATCTAAAAGCCTGGATCACAGCGATTATGTATTTTTCCTGCAACGTTTCTTACGCATCTTTACCCGTATTTCTGCCAACTATTTTGCAGGACTTGGGTAAGTCTAGAAGTAACATACTTCCTCAAAGTATTAGGCTAATATGCAGCAGGGTACTCCGGATTGAATGCGCAAGGCTTATCTGCACCGCCATACTTCATCTCCTTCCTCGTCACGATTTGCTCGACTTTTGTCGCCGATCGCACACAGCAACGGGGACTGACCGTGATAACCTTGGCCCTCATTGCCAGTGCCGGATACATAATGCTGGCAGCTGCGAATACCAACTCTGTGAGATATGCTGGAGTCTATCTTGCTGCTCTAGGTCTGTTCCCGACCATTGCCAACGTTTTGCCGTGGGTCCTAAGTAACCAAGGAAACGACGAGCGCCGAGGGGCTGGCATTGTGCTGCTGAACATCGTTGGGCAGTGTGGTCCACTGCTAGGAACACGTCTGTACCCAAAGAGCGAGAAGCCCGATTATACTAAAGGACACGCGATATGTGCTGCGTTTATGGGTTTCACAGCACTGCTAGCATTGTGCCTTCGGTGCCTTCTGATGTGGGAAAATCGCAAGCTGGCGCAAACATGTCCCGCCGTTGACGATGCTGAGAATGCCGAAGGCGAGGAGAATTACGGACCATCTTTTCGCTATGTGCTCTAGAACACCTCGTTTCGGGACAATAACATTTTAATGAAAATTTGCATAAGATGACGAGCTACCCCCTATGAACAATTTTGGTGCCTTGCGTCGCTGCTTTTTAAGATGCCGTAGATGAAGCATCGTCCCACCACCTCAATACCCGAAGTGCTCGCAGCGTAATCCATTTCGAAGGCTGCCCAACGCCGTCATTTACATCAATCCACCGTCTTCCGCGATCCTCTCGGTCCAAAACCCACTGGCCCTCCGCGTTCTGCTTCGAACGAATGTGTTCAGCCGCCTCCTTCATGCGAGAATCCGCACCAATTTGGTCAAATTCTGCTGCGGCACGAAAATAATCCATAGCACGCAATACGTCGTAGTCTGCCCGTGGCGGAAATCTGCACTGCAGATACCGCTCTTTCACTACTTCGCCGGTAGTAATTCTCCGGAATAGCTTTCGTCTTAGAAGGTATTCTTCGCCTTTTTTTCGTGCTTCTTTGGTCTCTGCACAGCCGGCCTTGAACTTTTCATATTGAAGAAGCCCTTCCAAGACAGAAATGGTGCTGTCAAATGATGACCTGACGCTGCCATTTTCGCGCTCGCAGTTCCATCCCTCGTCTTCAAGCTGGGTTTCAAGAAGTCGTTCCACAACGTGTGTCATGTCAACGCCAAAGTAACACCCATCCGCGACCAGCCTGCCATTGATACATTCCTCCACTTCACCATCCCAGAACCTCTCCTTGTCGTGCTCCCAAACGCAGCTCCGACGAGTCAACTCCACGGTCCTGTTCATAAGAGCTGAGCCAGGCTCGAGGCCCATATCACGAAACTCTGTCAGCACAAATGCAGTGGCAGTGAATGGCTGCCTGTCCTCCTTGAATTCGGCTGCTGTTGCGTCTTTTGGTGCAAAGGCGCCGCCAGCCCACTGGCCGTCCTCATCTTGAAGAGAAAACAGTTGTTTGCCCCATCCCTCTGTTTCAATCTTGTTCCGCTCATTCTGCCAGCTGCTTTCTGGCTCATCCATAAGATCGCGCATAGCTTGCCATTTTATGGAGGGGTCTGAAGACAGGAGCCATTGCGTCACCGCAGGTCGCGTGGGTGGCATATTTGCTTTAGATGGGCTGATGTGAACCAACTTGAATCGAGAAATGCTGGGATGTCCAGTCAGTTCAGCAGCGACACTGATGTTCGGCCTTTCGGCCTTTCACGGAGTGACGGGCCTGTGTGACTAAATATCCCTCTTGGCACATGAACAAAGTCAGCTCTGAAAGTAACCATTTTGAAGCCAAATGTGGCGCACTTGACTCAAAGCTTAGCGGGTCACGTTCGCCGTTAAAAGCGCCCGCAGTTTTCTGGCTGCATCTGAACATCTCATCACATGAACCGAGAAACCACCCGCTGTCAATCCACCGGTGACACTCGGCTGCTTATTGCGGCCTGATTTAAGCCGTCTTACAAGGTTAAATTTTGGGAGCGCCCGCTGCGCAAAAGCAAAAAAACAAGCCTTATTGTTGGCTGTGACAGCGACATGGTGTTGCCGCCGCCAACTATTTTTGCTAGCACCGCCATCCACTTCGCGGCTTCGCACTAACACCTCTTCACAGTATTCGATCCGTTCATGTCGAGTAGTGCATGTGGCAAATTGACGGAAAGTATCCCGCTGTCTCATGTCTCTGTCATGAAGTGGGAGAGGATGTAACTACGGAAACGCCTCCGCTATTCTCAGATCGAGGCACAAAAAAAGAAAAACCTTGATCGTTGCTGATTACGCGAATGCAGCTTTTGAAGGTAAAATAAATACAGATCAAATTAAATACATATAAAATATAAGCACAGATAAATAAAACCTATTTACAGAGTTAAAAAAGCTCCTTAGCGCTTTTTTGAGCTTGATTTCTTGCTTGGGTGGTTTTTGCTCCCACGGCCACCCTTGCTACTTCTACGGTCTGAGCCAGAGTCGGAGCTCGCCTTGGAAGAAGCAGGTGACGAGATCCAGGTGTGCGTGCCGTCCGAAGAGCTGGATGGAGAGCTTGCACTATCGTCGGAGGAATAACTTCCAGGCCATGAAGTCGTATACTCAGCGCCTTGCGCGTCTGAGCCTTGTTTTGCTGCGTTAGCACGGTTGTCCACGCTGTGTTGAACAAGGGTCTACTCACCAAGTCCGGTGCATCTCTCGCAGCAGCCATGATCGCACGTCATTTGAAGCTCACTAGTGGTACGGGAATCGATCCCGACTTGCTGGGCAGTGAGTTTCTGTGTGCACCAGCCCTGGGTGTTGGGGCCTTGGTTGCATTGGCAGCACACCCAGCTGCTTCCCTTGGTTGCAAAGTGGCAATGCTGGAGCGGGCAAGCGGCCTTTGTCGGCTGCGAATCGTTCATTATCGGGTTTCCACAAGGGCTAACAGCACCGGTCTCCATGTCAAGATAGGCAGACGGGCAATAGTACCATGATACGCTGGTGTGAGCGCACCGGTGATGCTTGGGGTGTCCACGACACATAGTGGTGGAATGTCAAGTTTGACTAATGAGAAGGTTAAGTGTGTTGAGTTCGAGGGGCTGTGTAGCAAGGCCGAAGTACTGATGCGGGCAATTTGCTCGACGGAACAGCGCAGACTAGAGGTACGAGAGTTAGCTTATATACACCGTCTGTGGCTATCCGTGTAGCCTGTCCGTGATAGGGCCGGCTCACATGTTTTCTCTTGCCTCAACAGATTTCGGTGTAAAGAGAGCGAATGTCTAGCTTCTGATAGTCTTATTACGAAACAAAAGAAACTTTATTTGAAAGATTACTATTCAGTTTGGTTCTATTACGACGAAATGGAGAATTCAATGCTGTGCAACGAGACACCGACCCAGCTTCTTGGGTCGGTGGCGGACGAGGGCGGGCGTCAAAGAATCACCAAATTGTTTGCCCGAGGTGCCCAGTGCGCGGCCAGCACCCCAGCGCAAAACCAGACACCTGGTCGGGCCAATCAGCGCACAGCTGGTACTTTTGCAAACGAGAGAGGATGTGTGGCAAGAGAAATTGTTTCGGATGTCGAACCATCGGGTGACGGGCTCTCTGAGCCTTGCGGTGGGTGGTGCCTGATCTGTTACCGGTTGCCTGCAGCTGCCCTTGCATTGCGAGGATTTTCGGCGCCCGCGTATCTCTCAGTGCAGGCGCCTCCAAGAGATTGTCCACTCAGCTGCTGGTCAACAGGGCTGTGTTCCCGGAAACCTAGATTCTGTCACGCAGCACACGATCACGATAGGAAATCGTACAACCGCAACCAGCAGCTGTCATTTCCTCTGTTCCGAGTGCTTGGGACAAGAAGTGGGCATTGGGACTACGACTGAGACATCCGTGACAGGTTGGGCTTCTGTTTCTGTGCGTCTTGTTGCACTGCTTTGGCCGAGGAGGGAAAAAAAAAGGACGTGTGTTATTATTACACTAAACGAAAAAAAGCCACAAATTGACCCGTAGAGGTTGTGACACCTTGACGCCTTGGACAGTGCCCCTGACAGCCCCAACTATTCCGCGTTCTCGTCGCGAGCGGAATAGAAGCTGCTCGTCGCCCAGCCATTCAGCACGTTGTAGTTCTGGAGCGGCGATGTTCCGGACAGCTTGTCATAGTGTACTCTCGCTTCGCCGCAAAATTCCGTATTGTTGTAGACTGGTAAGCACTTGTTTTGCATCATCGACGCAATCTGGAGGCCGGCTTCCCGTCCCTCAAACCAGGCTCCGTGTACAAAGCCAAAGTACTCGGCACTTGTGGCCTCGCCGGCAAACCAGAGACGACCCGTGTTGGCGCGCAGATTTTGGTGCATTTCCAGCGTAGTACCTACAGGCCAGTTTGAATAGCTTCCATAGGCCCACGGCGTCTTGGCCCAGCGCGGGTACATGAAAGCTGTCGGCTCTGGGATGTTGATGTCAGGATACATCTTACGCAGAACCTGCATGATTTCGTCTTTCGTTTCCTCGTCCGTCTGCTGCTCGACACGATATGAACCGTCTGCAACGACGGTGGCAAAGATGATGTTGGAACCCGGCATGAAACCTTCAGTGGAGAGAGACTGGAAGACTGGGTACCATCCGCGCTTGGTGGGAGAGGCGTACAGAAAGAACTGCGAGTCCTCGGGCCAAAAAGTCTCGTTGAACTGCAAAAAGATTTTCGTGTAGGTACCCATGCTAAACTTCTGGATAGAAGTGCGCTTCCACTCTGGCAGCTCTGGCTCGAATGCTACCACGTCATTCTGGAGCACGCCCACAGAGAATGTGCAGATTGCATAGGCCGCAGATACGCAGCTACCATCATCACTGTGTATAGTAACGCCGTCATCCGAATAGGTAATGTTGGTGATGTGATTGTTGAGGCGAAGTCGAGAGTCGTCCTTCTTCAGGAAGGAAAGGGCTTCCTGTTGGATAATGTAACTGTAGCCGCGTGGATCGATGACCAGATTGTTTTCCTCGCTGAACTGATTAAACGACAAATTTGAACTGGCGACACCGAAGATTAAAGACGACTGCTCCGGTGGAGAGGCACTCTCCCAATCTGTTTGAGAATGTCAGCGAGTGGGCTACAAAGCAACCAAGCAGTCACAGCTTGAAATCTTACCCCAACTCCACCACTCCACTGCCTGGGCGGCCATGTCACTGTGCTTGGGGTTCCATCCCGCCAATGCCAGCCCCGCGCGAGCCGTCTGATCTTGAAGATTCTCCGCAAGGAGGTGTCCTGCATGGGCCGACGCCTTTTCGGAGGCTTGCTGGTATTGAGTCAACAAGTCCAGATAATCTGATGCTCCGGTTTCGTTGTAGGTGAGGATAGAGCTGTAATTGGAGAATGTGGTTTTCAGTCCGTATTTCTTAGCCTGTCAATGATGTTAGTGCTAGTCAGAAGTTGCAAGCCTTGGGCACAGCTTACAAGAGTCCAGACGGGATTCTCTGAGACACGGCGAGAAGTCAGCGCTGTACAATTTATTTTCTTTTATTAAAAAAACATACCGGGTCCGCCAGGCTTGCCAAGGCCTTGGATCTATGAATGAAGCATCAGTGTCGGATACGCAGCGGCCCGCGACTAGCGTCCCAGCTCACCCAGTTAGCCCCGAGCTCAACGACATAAGGTGAGCCGTCTTCCTGTTGGCCAAAGTTTGTATGATGCGCGCGACCGCCGATTCTGTCATTGTACTCGAGAATCATAAAATCGGTTATCGAGTTGTTCGCGAGTGCTTGCTGTTCCCGTATTAGCGTGTCCCGCCATTCGAGGAGGATGGAGTTACACTTACACCAGCAGCAACGCCCGCCATGCCACCACCGCTAAAAAAAATCATTAGCAGCTAGTTGGGATCTTCTGGTAGACAAGGGCTCTCACAGAATGGCAACAGTCGTTTTTGTGCAGGTCCCACCACCAACCGCGATTTTGGGCACCAGACTGGCAGCTGGGACTGGAAAGCTAGCCACGGCCACGGCGGCAGCGAGCTGTCGAAGAGTGGGCATTTTTGGGGTTTCTGGGGAAATGATTTGGTTGCTCGATTGCTCGGTCGCCCTCAACAATGGCGCCCTCTCCACCAATTCATATATCAACCAGGCTCTGTATAATTCGGTAGCGGCGTCCGCGGGCTGCTCCAAAAGCTACGATCGTCGAGATATTACCCCAGTTTCTGTCCGCGGATCCCGTTTCAATCAGACGATAGCGGTCAGCTGCGGGGGGCGGATACCGATGATGTGCACGAGAACGTGGCCGTTCAAGATAACCCCTGAGATAAGGCGGGACGACAAGCCTTATATATCCCATATCTAAGATAACAACGACTGAAAAGCCAGCCAGCTGGCGAACTCGATCGTCCACTAACAAGAAACCTAATCTCGGCCTTCAAAAGGGGATGAAACAAAAAATTCGTACCAACCCCGGCACCTAACTGAACCATGGCTGGATGTGTTGGACTGGGGTCACTGGACCGACCCCCATGTAGTGTAAGGCGCTGTTTCACTAGCTGCCCCAATCAGATGAAATCAGCCGGACTTCGCCGGGGCTTGTGGTGGAACGTGGGGAGCTTGGCTTCTCGGTCGAAGCCGCCCGCGGCCTCGTATGTCAATCATTCCCTGAGAAGTTTAGCTCCAGTTCGCCCTATCTCCTGGCTGCGGGCTGTCGCTAAACTCGGCCTGCGAGCCCAGACGTTGTCATAGTTGTCCCCATAGAACAATGGCCAGTCATCATAATAAAGCCCCTCCTCAAGTAAGCCTGGCTCGCTTTCCCATCTCGCAGTCCTTCAATAATCCGTACTGCTGCAACCTTGAATGTATATTCCAGCAATTTATCGACCAAGAACATCATGCGCAAGCCAAGCATACAGGAAGATGACGCACAGCTTGCGGCCATGGGCCACAAGGCCGAGCTGAATCGGAACTTTTCCATGCTGTAATTTCTCCCCCGCTGCTCTTTGCCGTTTCGGGTGCTCGGAAAACTGACAGCGCGCTTTGCGAGCATTTAGGTCCATGCTGGGCCTGGCCTTCGCGGTGTTAAATGTGAGTGCTAGCCTTTGCCAAGGCCGCCTACCACTATGCGATAGGCCTAATCAAGGCAGTCGTTGATAGGCGCGCCCGTTATCCATGCGAAGAACCATTTGACTGACTTGGCACTCAATAGTCCTGGACAGCCCTTTCCGCCAGTCTAAGCGTCAGCCTGTCTTCTGGTGGTAGTACCAGTATCGTGTGGGGTGAGTGCTCTGTCGCATCATGTACAGTTGACTCAAGCCGTTTTATTGACACGACAATCATAAAGGCCTGGTAACTGCAGGTGTATGTAATCTATGCATTGCGACATCATTAGCAGAATTTTTATCTGCGTACCCAACGTACGTCAGCCCCCCTGCCGCCCGTATCTGCAGCTGCGGCTAATTACCTTTACAGCGCTGGTGGCCAATACCATTGGGTTGCAGGTCAGTATCCCCCCCAAAACTCTCCGGATGTGATTCCAACTGACACATGCATCTTAGCTAGTATGTTTTTTGCGCGAGCTGCAGGAACCCGTTGTGAAAACTGACAAATGCAGTATCTTGGCCAAAATGGGTGCCTATTCTGTCATGGATCACCGGCTGGGTCAATGTCGTGGGATGGGTGAGAAGCACCGCTTGCTACGCTATCATCCGTGCTGACATTTTGCGCAGGTTGCACTCGTTGCTACTAACGCGCTTTTATCCAGCCAGTTGATTGTGGGCATCGTGTATGCAAAATCCGTAGGTATCCTGCTTTTGTCCATCTGTACCATTCGCTGACTGAGACTGCGCAGGGCTACCAAGTTACAAATTGGCAACAGTTTCTGATCTACATCGGATTCACGCTCATTTCGTTTCTCCTCAATGCATTTATGAACTCTGTTCTGCCCAGGATATACAAAGGTGCTCTATTCTGGTCCCTTGGAGGGTTCGCCATTGTGTCCATTACAGTACTGGCTTGCGCGTCGCCGAATTACAATTCTGGCAAATTCGTTTTTACGGAATTCATTAACCAGACTGGATGGCCAGATGGCGTTGCCTGGCTTCTTGGGGTAAGTAGGAGGGAGGCAGAGGCCAGAATGATCGACCTCCTTTATGCCTTTGGCTGACTCTTCTTCAGCTTCTCCAAGGTGGCCTTGGTCTTACAGCTTTTGTAAGTTCAAGAAAACTCGTGCATCAAACTTGACACCTAATTACGTATAGGATTCTGTCGCACACATGATTGAGGGTGAGCATAGGCTCGTCTTGGCCACCATGTTTTCGCTAACATTCTTCTAAGAAATCCCCCAGCCTTCTAAAAAAGGACCTAAGATCATGGTCGGGTGCATCGGTATCGGCATCTTCACTGGCGCCATCTTCCTCGTTGTCCTGCTTTTTGTTGCCGGAGACATTCAGCAAGTCATCAAATCGGGCGCTGGACCGTTACTCCAGATCTTGCTCAACGCCACCAAAAACACTACGGGCGCCATCTGCCTCCTCATGTTTCCGCTGGTATGCCTGGCTTTTGCAACAATTTCGGTCATGACAACCAGCAGCCGAATGATTTTCGCATTTGCGCGCGATGGAGGTCTCCCTGCTTCAAAGTTCTTAGCCAGAGTGCACCCGCGCCTAGGCCTACCTCTGAATGCACTCATACTTACTTCCGTTGTGGTTGTCATTTTTGGTGTCATCAACATCGCTTCCACGAAGTAAGAATTTTCATTTATTCGGCTTTCCGAGACACTCGCTGACATGACACCTCAAATACAGCGCATTCAGCGCCATCATCTCCGCCGCTGTCGTCACCCTGGACCTCTCGTATGCTATGCCCATCGCCGTCAACTGCCTCCAGGGACGCAGAGCTCTTCCTGATCGCGATTGGAAGCTGCCAACGTGGCTGGGATGGACTTGCGACATCATTGCTCTGTCATACATTGCCATAACTACCGTGCTATTTGTCTTTCCTCCCGAACAACATGTTACCGGCAGCAATATGAGTATGTATCATGTACTCCAAACTGTGCATAAGTGCTGACAGTGGCCCCAGATTATTGCATTGTTGCATTTGCTATTATTCTGGCAATCTCAATCTTCCAGTGGATCGTTGATGGACGCAAGAACTACGCCGGGCCACGAATCGATATTGCCGTGGCCGATATGGCTGTCGATTCCAAAGAGGAAGAGGAGACCACGCAGGTGGTGGAACATAAACCGTAGTGGAAGTCATGTATTTCGTTCACCTCGTCTTAGAGTCAAGTGATTGACGGAATACTGAATTGAGTATATTTATCTCCATGCTGCTACTGGAAATGCTTCTGAATTAATGCGACATGTGCGCAGCACAGATTTTCGATCTCGCAGGGCTGGAGCAGATTGTATATGGAGCCCACCCTCACTGGGCAATCACATTCTCGTAGTATAAGGTAGGTTGCAACCAACTCCGCGACGCACATGCCGATTGTGCTGCAGATGGTATACACCTTCGTCCGATCGCATGGCGCGATTGTAATTTTGCATTCGTTAAAATCTATCAAGGTGTTAGCAGAACGTAAATTCTTCGTTAGAATAACGAGCTTACCGTATTTCGTAGGAACCCGCCCGCGTCATATATCTCACCCACTTGACGCTGGAATAGTTGCTCTTCTCAAATACTTTCAAGTATCGTACGAGCAGGCCTGAACTTGTAAACATGAGCAGACTGAAATTTAGACTGAGAGGCGGTCGACTCCACGCCCGCTGATTCGTCATGCTCGTGAGCAGGGCCTCCGCACTCAGCACGTATTCGCTCTGGCCAGTGAAGCGACCAATCTTCCACACAATGCAGTTTTCGCTGGGCTCATACTTGGCCTTGCCCTGAGTGCATCGCTCTATTATCTTGGCAGTGTTGAGCGGTGTCGGTATGCGGACAATGACATTGGTGGCAAACAGCTTGGGACCAAAGTTTGCCTTGACACCAATGCTGTATTCTACCTTTGATCGGCCAACCTCATTTACAATCGCGTGGACCTTGAACGGCAGATTGACGTTTTCCGTCGCGCGGTATTTCATGAGCTCGAACTCGCCGTCGGGAGGGACAAAGCTGATAATTCTGTCGCTGTCAAACTTGCCCAATCGAACGCACTGGTGAAACTGGCAATCCTCCAGGGTGACACTGCCAGCTGCAGCTTTTGTTGCTTTTGACCCGAGCTTATTTCCACTTTGAAGAGATTTCAACCCGTCATTGTCGAGGAGTAACCGGTCGTTGAGGCCGAACTTGCATTCGGGAGTGCCGGAAAGATACGCTCGCATGACGATTTGGCCAGTGACGTCGGCTCTTAGGACTGCGCCCGTGGCTGACATGAGCAAGTTGACATCTTCGATAACGTCGACAAAGGCTTCGTTTTTTCGGTATCGTACGTCTGCTTTGCGCCATGACAATGCGCCTGTGGCTTGCATCGTAATCTTGGACGTGTCTTCTGGTCGGGACTCGGACTTGACGCCTTCTGTGGTAATGTACATCTTCAACGTGTCGGTTTCGGTATTTTGGGGATAGCCAAAGTCAATAATTTCTATAAAATCAGCCACAGATCCGGCAGGGCGTACTGTTGTTGCTGCTCTTACCGTCCAATAGTTCGTACACCAAAACAAAGTTGTTCTTGACGGCCTCCTCATCAAACTTGCCAAAGTAGCCTTTGCCGAGCTGGATGAGGCGGTAGAGGAACTCAAACACTAGCGCAGCATTGGCATTGCTTTTTGTGATTGCGACGAGGTAGATATTTTCGTGCTTGACGTGGCTAAAGGTCGTGCTGCCGAGCGTCAAGATTGGAGAGCGGACCTGCGCATTGGAAATGACCTGGATACGGAAGACATCGGCGAGGCGCGGTCGGCAGTCATTGCGGAAAGCGCGAAAGATGAGGTTTTCGCCCTTTTGATTGAATATTAACACACCGGAAAGCATTTTGGCGACGACAGTAGAGCGACTGTTCGGCGCGATGTAGTGACGAACCAGCACCACGAGCTCTGAGGGGCATTGGGGATTCCTTTCTGCCGAGAGCTGCTTCCAAGGCGGTGAGGGGCCAAGGGGCGCAGCTGGCAGCGACTTATTCAGGGGTCTACAGCGACGCTTCAGGGGTCCAACAGCACGAACTACTGGGCAGACCGCTATAAACTCCCCCTGGCGAACCTGAGGAGCGCTAGAAGGGCCTCCACTAAGGCCTGTATCGCGCGACACCGTGACACGATAAATGACGACAAGCTTCATCACGGCAGTCATCCGTTTGTCTCTCGCTATTTACTCACTTCACTGTCGCCCATCGAGGCGCGATGGCTTCACGTTTTCCGGCGTCTTTTGTTGACCCTTGGCGAGCACTCATTAGCGCACATGAAAAGGAGCAGGTCAATGACTTTCCGGCTTACAGCTCAAACACACTTGAGCCTCTCATAACCACGAGCACGCCGACAGCGCTCTATGTTGGCACTGGGCACACCATCTACGAGCGCGCCCTCCTGCCCGCCATTCGCAATGCTAAGCGCTCGGTGCACTTGGTCACTTGCTTTTGGGCAGACTCTCCTACGGCAAACTCAATTCGTGCGACGCTCTTTGAGCTGGCGGCGTCCCGTGCCAGCCAGAGTGACTTGCCAACGCTTCACATCACCATTGGCTTCTCCTCTCGTGGTATATTTCAGAAACTGTTCCATACGTCATCGAGAGATGGACACGTATATCAACCATCCGAATGGAAGGCGCTGAAGCTGCCGGACCAACAGACATTGCAGAGTGGCTCAATAGAATTGACCGTCAAAACCCTCTTTTTCACACCTCTCAGTGTCATGCACCCGAAATATCTCATCATCGATGAGACGGAGGCCTGGGTTCCTAGTTGCAATGTCAGTTGGGAGAAGTGGTTCGAAGGCTGTGTTGAATTACATGGTGGCGCTGTACAGTCTCTGCTCTCCTTCCACGAGCGTGTCTGGGGCTTGGGAACGAGTCAGTCGAATGTGGCCTCGATGGATCGCTCACAGCTTCTCAACTCGACCGCGGAGCGGCCAGCAACCGGCTCTCTTGACGACAATGCCAATGTATCTCTCATTGGTTCTGCCGGCGACATGTCTCCTACTCAGTCAGTGAAACTTGCTCTGGAGTCGCCTGTTCCTACCATCCTCCTTCCTTCGTCTCATCATCGAAATCCCGGTTTCAGTTGGATTCCATTTCTCAGGAAGCCGAACCCACCAATGACGCCTTTAAACGCTGCGCTTCTGACATTGTTTGCCAACGCGCGGCGCAGCATTGTGTTGGTGACTCCCAATGTCACATCTAAGCCTGTGATAGAAGCAGTGCTCGCCGCGCTCATTCGGGGCGTTTCTGTTGAGATTAGGACCAATAAGTCTATGATGCTTCTCGAGCAGCTCGCAACCTGTGGAACGACCACCAGCCGTTGTATGGACAAGCTGATGAAGGAGTACACAAGATTGGCCAGTGAGCATAGTCGTCGGGCCCAATCTGACGTTGAGGCTCAGCCACACCCTCTCGGGAAGCTGGAAATATTTTATTATCAAAACCGTTCCGAGCGAGAAGGTCAGCCCGACGAGCCCGTTGTCAGTCATTTCAAAATGACAATGGTCGACGACACATATCTCGTGCTGGGCTCGGGCAACATGGACAGAGCCAGTTGGTGGACCAGCCAGGAGCTTGGTATCCTGTTCTACGTGCCTGGATTTACTGAGCGATCACTTTGGGAGAAGGTGTTGCATGTCCGTGGGCGGCGCGCATTCCCTCCAGCCATTCTTGCGTAATGTAGATTGGGTGCAACATGTAATATTTAATCATAGAAGCTAGAATATCTAACCCATCTTAATGCATACCCTAAAATACTCAGCCAGCATCATTACAAATCCATCTGCTTGACTCTTTCTAATAGCGAAATAAAGGCCTCTGCGTCTCTGGCTCCAGACAATTTGAACTTGTCCTGAATGGTAAAGTCAGGAACCCCGGATACGCCGTTTTCTCTTGCGCTAGAAGCGGCCTCGTCAACTTGTGCACCATACTCATCGCTTCCCACAATAACTTTTTGAAAGTCCGCTTCCGGGATACCCGACAACTTGGCAACCTCGCCGAGGACCTCGTATCTGGTGATGTCCTTTTCGTTTTCAAAATAGGCTGCAAAAATTCCGTCGACAGTTTTCTTCTCAACATCCCTTCCATACTTTTTGGAAAGCTCGATCAAGCGGTGAGAGTCGCGAGTATTGCCGACGTTTCCGCCCCAGCGGAAGTTGATGCCGAGAGGTGCGCCGACTGCTGTGAGTCTCTGGATGCCCTGCTGTCTTTGCGCGGCGCCAAATCGCTCCCTGTAGAGGGTTTCCTTGTCCATGCTCTTACCAGATCCCCGCGGAAATTCTGGCATCAGTTGATAGGGAAAGAACTCGACGTTGAAAGTATCCTTGGACTCCGGGTGCTTTGTGTGCCAAAGTTTGATGGCTTGTTCCAGTTGTCGGTGGCCGACGTAGCACCATGGGCACACAGTGTCTGAAACAACCTTGATGTTGAAGGCCGTCATTTTCGATCATAAAGGAACCAAAGTGAAGCAAAATTGAGTGGATCGCGAACAATGTTCTGATGAAATTTCAAGTCACGGCTAAGTTTATTCTGCTCATTGAAGCCTGCAGACACTTCAGGGCTTATTACTAATTAATGCGCTGCTGTGTCAGCGCCGCAGGCGCTGGTACAGTGGACGAATTATTAATAATGGCCATCCCGCACGCCATATTTACAGGCCGCGTCGCTGAGGCATCTGCGGATACCTTTGAGTTGGCGGAACGCTGCCAGCCCCACTGGGAGCTGGTGTGTCAAGAGGCTGCTGGCGATAAGAACTGCATGAGTTTCTTTTGTAATTATTGTTTTGGAGAGGAAAGTCCGCGTAGCTTGGCAGCTCTGTGGAGTAACGGTTACGGCCTCCCGAGCAGGTCGCATCGGCGCTTCGGCGCGATAGTCTCCAACCCAATCATTTCAACCAGCCCTGACCTTAATAATCTACGATAGAACTCCTAAGGTGCCTTTTTTGTTTCAAATTGGCGTCTCCACCTCGTGATCCCCAGACCGGAAAGCTGGCCAAGATGATTGGCCAGAGTGCCACATGTCCCGGACAGTAGAGTATGCCTGCGGCTCTACTTGGAATAACAACTCCTTAATTTGGTAGGTAAATTGGGTAGAATTGTATTGTGCAAATACTCAACGTTGTCGTTATTACATATCAGATTGCCTGAAATACTCACGTACATGAGGACCCGTCTTCTTACCAGCACTAGTAAAGTAAATATCCCATTCATTAGGAATATACTTTGGTGCGTGCTCATATTCGCCCCCGTTCAAGAACTCGCGCCAAACATCAAACCATTTATCTCTCTCAAAAATTGCGTACGCCTCCGTTGTGCGGCCATGAATAATTTCATGGATAAGCTCGTACCAGTATCCGCCTCGATCATGAGAGTATTCCACCATTAAATGAGGAATGAAGGCTGGTCCGACTTCAAGCAGGTCCCAATATTCGTCGCCAGCACAACACATGGCCCTGCTGAGGAGCAATTTGAACTCTTCACAATGGTCTTTCCATGCCTTGACAAGCTCTTCATAGACCTTGTTATGCTGGAAGCTGAGCTCAACAATTTGATTCGCATATCGCTGGAGGACCTCTTTTGAAATGAGGTCTTTATCTGGGATCGCGCGGTACTCGGGGTCGTTTACTAGAGCGTTGACTGAGCTGGGTGAGTGACGTGGTCGCACCGAGAATAAGAGTAGGAGACTTACATAAAAATACGCCGTATGAGTTTTGCTCAACGTCTGTTGTGAGCTTGAAAACTAAGAAGGCAAGGATTTTTGGACCCTGTTTCTTGAGAATCTCGAACTCATCCGTTCGCGTACAGTCACCAGGGCTGCCAAACAACCAGAATTAGCGCGTACGATGGAAAGAAGAAGAGAACTGCACCTCGCCGATGTTGGAAGTGAATGGCAAACAACTTGAAATGCTGCCCACTTTGACTCAAAATCTGCCACAGCCTCGGGAAATGACCTTTGAACAGTGTGATAGACATTCTCGGCCGCCTCGATGGCTGCTCTGTTTGGCGAGGCGATTTGGTCGTCTGTTTCCATCACTATCTTTGTTCGAGATTTTACTGAGTGCGCGTATGATATCAAATCGAATCGAGTTACGAGAGAAATGATGTAGAGAAGAAGGCGATATGATACGGAAGCAAGTTGTTGGTAGAGGTGTTTAAAGCCCAAGTTGGTTGTGCGAGACGGGGCCTTACCAACAGGCCTAGGTAGGTACTGTAGGATATGTGCAACAACAGGCAACTACGAGGTACCTACGAGGTAGGTAAGGTAGAGGAGGGCGAACAACAACAGCACTGTGCTCAGCCACGTCACAGTAAACTAAACCCGGTAATGCTGGTCGTTTATAGCGCTTGCAGTTTCTCATTACAGGCGCATGTGCATTGCCAAACTCTACACCTGTGTCTCCTGAAATTGGCGGCCACAGCTAGCGATTTTGGATGCTCTGGACTGGGGTACTTCTTTCTAATTTTTCCTTCTCTTTCTTCGATTTTTGGGCGTGCATCTCCTGTAAAGTACATCTTCACTTTGTCGCAGGCTGATTTGGCAATTACAGACAAATGTGGCAATAGTATGTACAATTGAAAGTATGTATGTAAGCTATGTGCTTTATCTGCTGAGGAATTCCACCTTTTTTACATATAAACTTGTGTCCATCTCTTACCCTGAGTAGCCGCCAACATATACAGTGAGCAAACTCGGGTTGCCGGAAGCAACAGTGCCAGAAGCGTTCTCATTGCCCGCATTCACATCGTCGTAGGGGAAGGCATAGCCTCGGCCGTCAACCTCGTGCTTGTGAATAAGGCGGCTGTAGTGATTCGTGGGGTCCACGGTGTAGTAAGAGCTGGCAGGGAGAGCTGGCTGGACGTTGCCGCCAGGGAGGAGGAGAGTAGAGCGAACAAAGGCAGCGCAGATGCGTGCGACGGCGGCCAGGTGAACACCGTTGCCACGGTTCTCGAAGGGTCCGCCGTTGCAGCCCCAAATGTCGGCAGCGGATGGCTTCTGAAAGCCCAGATTATCGCCAGGGCAGTTCAATTGGTCACCAGAGACCCGGCAGCTCACGTTGCCAGCATCACCCTGAGTATTGACGATCAAGGGCGTCCTGGAGTACTCATCCCAGACCCGGTCGACATAATTGTCCCAGTAGTTGGCGAATCCGTTAGGGTCAATCACTGTATAGTCGTTGGGGGAGAGAACGCGAACGGGAGCTCCGGAAGCGCCGCCGATACACATCTTGCCCCATGGTCGACCGTCCTCGGAGCCCTGCTGTCGGATTTCGTCGCAGATAGTCTCCATGGAGCCGGCAGCGAGACCTTTGGTAACTTGCTTGGGAGTACCATCGCTGGTTGTCAGGTCCATGCTCAGAATCATGCCGACAAAGTCGACGTAACTTATGTTGGCGTAAATAGCCCCTTCGTTGGTGAAAGTAAGCTCGACAAAGCCCCAGTCAGTTCCGGCACTGGGATCTCCGAGGTTGGTCACTGAGGGCTGAACAAGGCCGTCACCACCATCACCAGTGCGGACCATGGCAAACTGCAGTTCGCCTTCTGCAAAGTAGATACGGCCGGACTCGAGTGGAATAGGAAGAGTCATGGACAGCGTCTGGCCTCGGCCGGGAAGGGGGATCTTGATGTTCTCTTCGACAGGTACCGGAACCCCAGACCCTCCCGAGCTGGGGTACACGAGCGTACCATCTTGTCTAACAAAGACAACACGCTTTTGGGGGTCAAGACCGACAAGGTATGCGTTGATGGCCTGTCCAGAAAAGTTGTTCACGAACTCGAAAGGAATCGAGGTTCTCGCACGCTCAGAAATATCCGAGGGAACAACAATCTTTGTCTGAGGACCATGGTATGTACCGTTGAGTGTATTTTCTTTTGTAACCTTCATATCTTTAACAGTACCCGGGTGGGCAACAGTAATACCTGGGCCGCCTCGAATGGCAATGGAAGGGGCAGCCATCGTGGCACCCAAAAGGGCGGCGACGACCGTCAGGAACTTCATGTTGAGTAATAGCGAAGCGCCTGCCACACTTATTCAAATAGAGATATTCTGAGAAAATTATACAGATCATTTCAGCTTCACTGGAGGGTATCGAGCTCTGTATATTTATATTTTTCTTGTCAGATGGGTCTTCCGAAGCTGAGCTCCTCGCGACAGCTAATTTATTAGCGGCCGCACCACGAGCCGAGACTGGCATCTCCACACAACACCGACAAATATGGACCAACACTACCTGCTACTGAACCATGTCTCTTCGGTGTTCTCTCTGTCTGGAATGGCTCGCGACCTCGTTCTGTAAGCATGAGGCACAACAAGCGGTGGAGTTGCTCCCACCTTCCACCTCCCGCCGGTCATGTCTTCTAGGCACACTGATCTACACCACCCTGAACGGCAGTCGTAGGATTCAACCTAGCTACGAGTGCATTAAATAACGCCCGAGAACAAGTTGCTACGTTGTATGTCGTCGTCAAAGATTAGCGAGACTCGGAAGCCCTCGGCGGGACTTGGGACGCCAGCTACCCCGAGACACCACGTGAGAACGCCGGGATGCAGGAAGCCATCGTAGTATCGTGGAATTATATTACATAGACGATAAATTGATTGGCTCACGACAGATGCTTGGCAGGACCTGCATATAGAAGGCTCCTGAACGTCGATCTTCAACTTGGCGGGCCGATTAAGGTAGGGAGGGACCTTTGGCGTCGTTCATTAAGTAGTTGTCGGAGACCCAGAAAGGAAAGCCCGTTGTTCTCTTCTAGCTCCTCGCCATGCTCCGAAAGGATCATAACGCCACGTTACAACTAAGCGCTTTGCGGCATGACTTCGGCCAGGGCTTATTTTTAATAGCATTCACCTTCCTAAAGTTGCTTACTACCGAGTTCCCGACTATCGACGCGCTCACAGTTTGCGGAGCGGAGTGGCTTCCTCCACACTTCTCTGTAGTGTCTTGCTAGGCCCGGAAGCCATGATGCGATGATGCTCTCCATTTGCAGATAGCTCCCCGGAGCAACTTCCTATGGCAGAGCTAGTTCCAGTAGAGAGCCAGACTACTAGCGCCTTGGCTGGGGAAATCTGTGTGACATCGCGCCATGACTTGAAAGGCCTTTGTTATATTATGCAACGCCCACGCGTCGGGTCTTACTCAGCCGAGAGGACCGTGACAGCTGCTGTTTCTAGTCTCGATTGTACAAATCTCCGGTCAATTGACAGCCGAGAACTCACTTGATTGTAGATACAAGTTACTTGCAGTGGTGAGAATGGTGAGAATTAATCCCGTAAGCTGGTGCCTGAAGATCGCTTTTCCACTAAACACTAATCATCCAAGCATTCCAGATGTGGAACCAGTCACGTTGCCGACCCTGGCCCCGAATCCCGAAGGTTTCGTAACACCAGGCTGTCGCATTCGCATTTGGTAGGTTGGGGACGTCAAAACGGTTGACATGTTGGAGTTAATCACCGTTGATCTTCCTCCCCATTGCTGTTTACATCAACGCGGTGATGATCCTCGTCCCAACACAAGGGATGTCTCGCCTGATTTGCACAAAATAGGCGGACTGGGTCATCAATTCGCAGCTCCGCAAGGAAATTATCTTCGTCATTCCGCTGCTTTTCGTTGTCTACTCAAGCGATTCTCGACTTGCGCTCGCAAAGTTTTCACAGGTGACGAATTGCATGCAGTTAGAGCAAACAAGCTACACGAGACGCCAGAAATGGTATATCTCGTAGGCAGCGAATAATGAGGACATTCCCCGGACACAATTTACAAGCTGATATGAAATACGCCCACTGCGCCCCATCAATATGGCTAATCAGCATGTAGAGTGTCTTTCAGATAATTGTTAATTAAACTGGACGAAGCGCGGATTGCTTATGTTTCTCGCAGCTCTAGACTCAGACGAAGATACAACAACATTCCATCAAAGGAGAGTAGGCCCTTCGAACCACCCCCAGAGTCCTGTATGGCACTCGTCGTTTCGCAACTTTCTTACCCATGGAATTGTACGAAAATAATTCAGTCACTCCTAACTAGTTACGACATTTGAGAATAGTTCTCGCTATAGGGTAGCCACCAGAAGTTTGTTTCTAGCCTGCTGACGCGTCGCGCTAGTTGCTCCGTACACAGCATTCCAAAACACCGTGCGACCATCAGTCAATTTGTCTGGCAACACATAACAATGCTTCCGGTTCGCATACGGATGTACTGGGCGTAAGAGTAATGCGCACGGTCTACAGGCTCTATTTGAACTACATGTACCCGCACAAGAAATCTAGTTTCATTTCAAACTTCTTAACACGACGTCCCAGCACAGGTACAGTTAGCTCTCAGCTGTGCACAGCCTGATTTCCAACAAACCCAGCGCCAGAAGGCTATCAGTTTGGGCCAGATCTCGGAAGCAAAGGTGCTCTCTGCATCTGGAATCACGTTATACCAGTCCATATTAACAAGAAATCGTAACGCTATTTTTTGTATGATGTGTGATGGAATTTCTTCAAAGCTCGACGTTTGCCGAGCATGTGGAGGCGCTTATGTGTGAGCACCATGTGCCAGGGATCTCAGTCGCGGTTGTTCGCGGAACCGAACCTGCCATGGCGAAAGGATTCGGGTACGCTTCCATTGAGAAAAATGAGCCTTGTACTCCAGACACGCTGTTTGACATTGCATCTTCAGCGAAGTCTTTGACAGCAGCCGCGGTGGCCCTGCTGGTGGAGGACAATGAAAACCACGCACAACTCCAATACGATACGCCAATGTCCTCACTCTTGCCTGACGACTTTGTAATGTCCAATGAACAACACACAAGAGACGCGACTGTTGAAGACGTATTGAGCCATAGAACAGGAATGGCTGGGTAAGCGTTTCCTACGACAATCTTGCTCCCGACCTTGTGCTAAGTCAAGATCCAGTCATGACGACTCATACATGGGACCAGGCGCGGCAGAACCCGATACTGCTCGTTCTATAACGAGAAATCTTCGAAATCTCCCAGTAGCCGCGCCTTGTCGCTCACGATATCTGTATTGCAATATGATGTACACTGTTGCCACGCATCTTGTCGAAGTTGTGAGCAAGCAGCCCTTCTCTGAGTTTCTCGAGCAGCGCTTCTTTGAGCCTTTATCTATGGACTCTACAAGTCTCCAGCCGGCGCGTTCGCTGGAAAGGGGGTTTGGTAGTCGACTTGCTCAAGGTCACATCTGGGAAAGAGACAGCGAGACCTACCGAGTGCTAGAGTGTCGCAATTGTCCTGAAGGGCAAGGTGCAGGCTCTATTATTTCTTCGGCCAATGATTTTATCAAATGGGTCCAAGCATTGATGCATCACAAATTTCCGATAACTGAGCCAGTGTACCGGGGCTTGGTTAGGATGCGATCGATTGTGAATCCCAGTGGAAGGCGGCTCAAGCCGCATTTCTCGCCTGCCATCTACGCAGCTGGCATGGAGGTCTATTATTACCGCGGACAGAAAGTCATTGGTCATGATGGCAACATTGCTGGATTTGCAAGTCGCTTTGTCTTTTTGCCTGACTTGCAATTTGGTATTGTAGTCCTGGGTAATTCATCCGGTGCCGGTGCAGTGTCCAGTTCGATTATCCGTGCGCTGATGGACAATTCAATCAATGTCCCAGTTTCCGAGCTACATCTGCGTAAGAAGAAGAAGCAAGGGAAAAGAACGAAAGTTTTGCGACCAAAGCACCCTGCCAACTGTGCGCAAAACTTGCCCGTGCATATTGCATCCGAGAGCCGCAGCGACGAAATTGAGGCCAGGGGCGACATCTCAGCTATGATGGATCACCAAGAGGCAAACTTTCCCAGAAAGTCAAAGGCAAAACAGTCAAGTACTATTCAGGGGCCACCACAAGAGATAGCACTGGAGGCCTACACTGGGGTGTACAGCAACGTGGGCTACCGGCAACTTACTGTCATCATCAGAGGCGGACAGCTATTCGTCGACGCTAGCGACCGCTCGATGGGATTTACTCTGACTTTCAAGCATTACAAAGACCAAAAGAAATACATTGCGTACCTGAGCGACGTCTTGGAAGGGGGTAGTGATGCCGTGACTACGGAGTTCATCTTTCAGAATGGCAGGGCGGTTCGGTTGGGCTTGGATCTTGAACCTGCGGTCCGAGAGCTCGTTTGGTTTGACCTGCTGGCGGCCTCAGCCTCTACATAGCTTTCACCTGAAGTTTTACTATCCCTGCGGATTGCAAGGCTTTTTATGGCTTTTTATGGCTTTTTATGGCGCGATTTTCAACAGACCAACACCGAGGCTTCTACGTGCACGTGCTACAGCGACAGACATGGCAACACTGTGGGCAGACATATCGAAATGTTGTAATTGAACATAAATTGATTAGAAATATAAACATTATCAAGAAACATAGTAAGCCTGTCAAAGGATCGACAGCAATCTGGGGGGTAGTTGGTGTCTTATGTGACCATTTGCACGCAACCAGAACAGATCTATAACTGTGTTAGCTCACGACTTTTTTAGACTCCGATATTAAGCTAGTACCTGTTCAGAAAGTATTCCCATCAAAGGGCAAGGAAAAAGCCAAGCAAAGAAGTTCCACTCTAAGCCTGCTTCTTGCCAGAGTCGACAATAGGGGTGACGAGGCCAGCGGCATCCTTGGGGAGGCTACCAGCGGTCTTGAGGATGTCCTGTAGGAGACCGGTGCCGGCACCGACGGGGTTGCCCTCAAGGAGCTTGCGAACACTATCGGTAGGGATGTTGAGAACTGCGTCCGCAAGCTTGAAGAATTCGGCGACAGCATTCTGGCCTGAGCCGGCAACGCCAGCGAGGGGGGTGCCACCAATGAGGCCACCAAAAGGAAGACCACCAAGGTTGAGCTCACGCTTGTCGGCAGGGGCAGCAGGAGCGGCGAAGACGGCCGAGCCAGCGGCGAGGGCAGTAGCGATAATAGCGAAGGATCTCATTTTGACAGAGTAAAGTCGGTCGGACGAAAGAGAAAGTGTTGGTAAGAAGAGAATGAGAGAAAGAAGAAAGGAAGGATAGGGCTGAAGGCGATGAAAAATCTTGCTGGATGCTCTAAGAATAATTACACGAGCGAGGGATGAAGCTTAAGTATTCCATGAATACAACGCAATCATGGCTCTTGGCCTTTCTATCAACGCAAAGCTAAGAGACCGGTGGAATCACGACACAATAACCCAGAAAAGTTTAAACCTCAGACCGAGGACCGAGACTTGGGCTTGAGCGCTACCTAATCGGGCAGTAAAATTTCCCGCCGTCCAAGATCATTGGCTGCAATCCCGGCAAACTGGAGATGCCGCCGCTCAGACGACTGTATCAGGAACGGTCACCATTCTTTAGGTGCAGATGGGGCAATAGCGCTCAGTCACTTTCATATCAGGCGGGTAGGGGTGCGAAACGGAAAGCCCCTAGTTGCGAGTTGCGGTACGAGCCACAGGAACCAAGGCCGCTTCCTAACAAAGCTTTTTTTTTTTATGATAATTCCGGTTAAGTCGAAAAAGGCCGTGCATTCATGCGAACACGATCCCCATTTCCCGGGCGCGCTGCCCAGCCGAGCCATGCCGGGCAACTCAATAGAGTTTGGCGAGAAAGCCCACCTCCGCCCTACAGGGAGTCTAAATTAAGATCAGGGCGGATTGTCGCAGGTTTCACAGGCCCTGTTCTAGCGTCAACAAGAATAGCGAGTCTCATCCTTGCTTCGCTCAATCGGTGTGCCCCACGTCTGGTCGGAAAAACACTTCTGCAGCAGGTATATTAACCAGGGCCAGCCATGCAGGACATAAACAAGGGCACAGGGGGGCGCATACCCGAGCCCGGGGATCCTTGTTTCGACTTCATGCAGAATTGTTTCCAACTGGTCTTTTTTTATCTGACTGTAGCATTCTGTGTAGACTCCACCACTGACTTACATTGTGTGATGACTGACGCTAACAGATGCGACGACTCTGCCGTGCAAGTTTAGATTGAATGATGTTTCGAAGTCAGCCGCAACGATTGAGTTTCTTCTCCGAATGTCCCGGAAATGTTGATGCCTAGTTCGGCGCACGATGTTCTCCATGACGACCGCTCGGGAGGCATGATGCGCTTGTCCTCAGTCCGTAGCAAAGTTCGCTCCAACGACGTCGACGGCCACCGCAGGGACCAGGCGGCCACAGCGGTACCTGAACTAGCTGACCTTTTGAATTCGAATGTAGAAGAAGGCCATGTCCTAGCGCTCGTAAAGCTATCGAGCGGGAGGCACAAGCCCCCTGTTCTCCCGTCTTGCCAAATTTGGACACTGACGCTCCGCCGCCCGCTCCACCCGAGCGCTCAGTTCGCCAAAGCGTTTCAGGCACGTCAATCTTGGGCTTGACAATGGCAATTAGTGCATTGGCGGTCATTTACGAGTTTCCGAGTCCGCTCTCTAGGGCTGGTGCGAAGCAATACCATGGCCAACCCCGTGTGCGCAAAGCCAGCTGCTGATTCATAGCGTCAGAAGCCAATTTCGACAGTGATTTTGAGTTCGGTCGGTCAGAGGTGTGATTCTACGCTCGAGGGTCCGAGTCCAAAGGGATATATTAGAAGCGTATGCTCCCAGGCTGTCTCCCGCTTGAATGCCAAGCAAACCCGTCCTATTCCATCATTCGCAAGTTCATTTATTCCTTCCCTGTCCTGGAGACAATTTGTTTTCAACTCACCCTCTTTAAATAATTGCTTAATTTCTCTGGTCTTCGAGCTACTTATACAAGATGCGCTACTCTATCGTCTTCACTACTCTCGCCGCTGGCGCTTCAGCCCACGGTGTTATCCGCAACATTGTCGGTGCCAACGGCGTTTCTATGCCTGGTCTTGGAGGTATGCAGACTGTCTATGCGTCGAGTGTCTCGAGCCATCTTACTAACCTGCGACATAGTTGCTGATGGCACTCCTCGCAGCTGTGTTGTCAACTCGTGTGGTGCCCAGGCCGATACTTGCATCATCCGCGATGCTGACATTGCCGGCGGCAAGAGCCCTCTCGGCTGGACTCAGGGTAACGGCGAGGTTGACCCCGAGAAGGTTGTCGCTGCTTTCATGGGTCATGGCAACAATGTTCCTACCAACAAGGGCACCTCTGGCGCTACTGGTGTTGAGGACGACATCCCCGCCAACATCCTCAACAGCCAGCGCGCCCAGCGTCGTGAAGAGCACATGAACGAGATGCGCGGTGTCTTCAGCGGTCTGTTCAACCTTCCTGTCATTGGTGTTCTCGGCCTTGGCGGCAAGCCCACAAGCTACCCCACGGAGACCATCGTCGGCGACATGGCCGGCCAGGGTGCCGAGAAGGGCATGCCCACCAGCAACGATAACGGCGAGGTCAGCCTGATCTACCGCCAGGTGAGTAGTACCGTGATCATTCTTTGAAGAAGAGGAGACTGCTAACGGCTTGTCGGTGCAGATCAACCAGGACGGCGCTGGTCCTCTCACTGCCGCCATTGACGGCACCTCCGGCGGCAAGGATGCTGCCGCTTTCAAGAGCGCCAGCATGCCCCTTAACATGCCCGGTGTTGGTATCTCGGGTATTTCGTTGGCTACCAACGTTGACTACCCCATCACGGTCCGCATGCCCCAGGGCATGACTTGCGAGGGCGAGATCGCCGGCGTCAAGAACGTCTGCGTTGTTCGTGTCCGCAACCAGGCCTTCGCTGGTCCCTTCGGTGGCGCCGCTGCCTTTGTCCAGAGCGAGAACTCTCGCAAGCGCGCCGTTGCCTACCGCCTGAAGAAGCGTTTCGAGTTCAACCGCGAGGCTGAGCAGTAAACTAATAACCCTGGATTTCTGACTGTGCGGTGCGACCATCATATCAACAAGTGATGTCCACGATGTTTATCATCTCTATTCCAATCTTTATTGTTTAATGTATTTATTTGTCTATCAAATCTTAGTTGTCAGAAAGACACAATTATATATCTCGCGTGGCTATTACTGGGCGTCCCAATACTCGATTGGTAGTACTGGCTGTGTAAGTCTAGCCAAACGAAGTAGAGGAAGAAATATCAAACCCCGCCGATTTTGCGATGAAAACTCAATGACAGAGTTTTCTGTAAGATTTTTATTTGATGCCTTTGCCCTTAATTTAATGCGTCTTTCACGCCAGGATCGTTGGGTTTCACGCAGTGTTAGTGCCTAGCCAGCCTCACGTGCGACCGTGACAGCTCCTGCCACCAGCCCACTGTAGCTCCACGCCTTTCAGATCAGACATCAACCACGTCTCGTCTCACCACCGTGAACGTTTCCACGCCCAGCATCGCCGCTTGGCAAGGCGCCATCGACAATGGCCACCGAAGACGAGCGCTATCGGCAATCCAGCCAGTTCCGGCTCTGGTCTTACTCGCCGGCTGGCCTGAAGGAGCTTCGCCAGAAAACCAACGCGCTCGCGAAGCAGCAAATTGCCGCCCGCCTGAACGCCGACCCGCCACCCGACTTTCTCACGCCGAGCGAAGAAGTGCGCCTGGTCAAGTTCTTCACGATTGAGCTGATTCGGGCTGCGCAATTCTGCGAGCTCCCGACCGAGATTCGATCGACTGCCGCCATCTTTCTGCGACGCTTCTACGTGACCAACTCGGTCATGACCTACCCGCCGACAGAGCTGCTCAAGACGTCGCTATTCTTTGGATGCAAAGCCGAGGGCTTCTACATTCGCCTGGCTAGGCTTGCCGACAAGTTCCCCAACACCACGAGCGAACAAATATTGGCAGGCGAATTTCTTCTTTGTCAGGGCATTAGGTTTGCGTTTGACGTCAGACATCCGTTCCGAGCGCTCGAGGGTGCCATTCTCGAATTGCGACGCAAACTACCGACCGAACAAAATAGAATAAATACAGCCCACATGCGGGCGCGTGAAATCCTCAAGTTCAGCGCACTTGTCACGGACGTATACTTTTACTACGCCCCTAGCCAGATCATGATGGCCGCCCTGTTGATAACCGATGCTGGGCTTGTCGACACGCTGATTCCTCTGCCTGAGCCTTCCGATGAGAATGCCACAGCCCAAACAGCACTGCGTAATAAAATATTTGCCGCTTTGGAGGCATGCCGGAACATGCTCGAGGAGGAGCCCCCGGAGCGCATGACAGATTATTGGGGAACGGTAAGCTGCAGTGCTGTCCAGGCCAGCTTGGTTCCTTTTCTAACTTGCCTAGCCCGAGACTGTCAAGTCTATGAAGCCGCTGCGAAAGAAACTACAAAAATGCCGAGACCCCGATCGAGCGAATCTGGTGGCGCTTCAGCAAGCACGCCGTGAACAAGCGTCGATCAAAACGAAGAAGCCTATCGCACCAGCAGATGGTGTTCTGGGAACAGATGCAGAATCTCGCGAGACTAAGCGTCGAAAACTCGAGGCAGCGGATGACGTGTTTGGGCCAGCTCTAGGTTGACTTCATTCGCATTCAACGACTTGGAAACATAGATACCAGTCCTACCAAGCATGTAGCTCTGTGTTGCAGCATTATCTTTGGTATATTATCAGGTAAAGCCCGCATGCCTGCCATTAAAACCCTTCTTCCTTGTGGCATAGAGCATCGGACAAACGTATGAGGGTGGCATCGATGGACACCGTCCTTCCGTACTTGCATCGCAAGTAATTGCTCTCGGAGAATTAGCTCGGCTTCCAATCTGGCTACAAGCCATGGATGAACCGTGCCGTAATAAGGCCGGGCACGGCAAGGGTTCAGATTATTGACTATTATGATTAGAAAAATGATGATCCGCCAAGCTGGCGAAGATACCCGCATCCTGGTCCGTCCGAGCCTTGCATACGTGACTCGAACAGCACCTCCTATTCATCGTATCTGATTTCCCACCAGACATGGCGTCACTAGAGGGCGAACGAAACAGCCGAGTATGCGTTGGTAGATGGCCGTAACTGCGCCACTTTACGGCGTAATGCTTGCGCCAGGCGCACGCCGATCATTCGCCTTGTTGAATTTTGCGTGGTTTTTTTCTTCTGCTGTAGTATGCGTCAAAGCCTACGGGCCGTGTCTCCTCCCATGCAGATAGTTCTCCTCGCTCCATAGTCTCGCAATTGGCTCCAACCAGGCACTGCTATTAGACTTGGTGACACGCGAATGATCTGACACTACCCCCACCCCTTTAAGAGACATTCACACTTTCCAAGCCTTTCTCATCTTCCTAGTCTACGTCAACAGTTGGCCTGTTCTACGCAAGAAGATGGTTGGTTGACCGCCAAGAGTCGTCGTCTTTCTAGCCTGGGGATGACCCGATCACTTGTTCTGTCAAGGTGGTCGGATACCGGACCATTTGCTATTGGAAGGCCGCCTGAACTAGAGCCAGACCATATGTTCCTCGTTTCTTTTGGGGTCTTTCTCGGCGACATTTTTACAGCTACCGCACCTCTTCCCCGTCATCGACCTCCCCAAAGGAGCCATATACAACCTCTTTTTCGCAGGCAGCGGCCAGCTTTTCTACAACCATGAAACAGGAAAACTATGATTTCTATTATCTGCTCGCAACTGTTGATCCAATGGCAAAGCTGTGACATAGTATTACTGTTATGAAGTTCGCGCGCCAACTCTCTTCGACGCCAGAAGAGATGTCTATCGAGTATCCACGGCTGTCATCGTGCTTGTCACCAAGTAAAGTCGGGCTTCTATTATGCAATTGTGTGCTATTTTCGTAAAGACTGTATCCGACGGTTCCAACTCTATTGGTAGAGTGGC
Source organism: Samsoniella hepiali (assembly GCA_001455915.2). Taxonomy (NCBI): domain Eukaryota; kingdom Fungi; phylum Ascomycota; class Sordariomycetes; order Hypocreales; family Cordycipitaceae; genus Samsoniella; species Samsoniella hepiali. The sequence continues at coordinate 94,057 of LNDK02000124.1, read as the reverse complement.
TACAGATGCTACCTCGGTAAGTGTTGTCTTTCCTCCAAACGCAGTGTCCACAACCAGGCCGTCCTCACGTGCTGCTGCGTTCATAGTGACACCCACAGAAGCTATCAAGCGTCCTCGGCGCATTTGAATTCCAATTAGGAGACCCCAGAACGGCGAAACCGAAATGAACTACTTTCACACAATTTCAGGAATGCATCTTCGATACAAACACCACTGTCAACCTTGTAGGTCTAAGAGGACTCTTTCCCCGGCAGTCGCCACTTCTATATGCCCTCATAAAGAAGGCACTCTGTCGCCGCACATAATTTTTTACATGTACCACCACTGATAGCCACAAAAGTCTAATTACGAATATGCGAAAACTGAGAGCTGGCGCCGTTCCTCCAGAGGGTCAACCAGGAAGCACGAAAGCTGTAAATCTACAATCTAAAAGACAGCATATTCATCTTTGTAACCTTAGGTCTCGTATCGACCCATCCATCCCACCCATATGAAGGAACCAGGCGGCGAAGGTGGGGTGATCAAAGGATGCATCCTTCAGTAATAAGGAGGGGTTCAGCTGGCTGTTGACGGAAGTCTCAACTCCATGGGGCCATCTTGCACAAATGGCGCAAGCCACAAAAAAATAGCGTTTCTTCTCTGACGCAGATGGTTCGGACGAGCTTGGGAAAAAAAAACAGGAAAACCTAAAAAGTTGGGATTTTCACCGCAGAAATGACGGAAAAGTTTTCGCGAACGAGAATCTTCGGAACACAGTTTGAAATGCCTACCGAATGCGTCGATGCGGTAGCGCGGGCCGTAAACGCCTGGCAGTCGCTAAACCTCTTCAATCGCAACCGAACGTGGTATTTAACTGCGATTTCAATGGAATGTTGGCCATGGTTGGTCTGGACCGGGTCTGTTTATGGAGATCCAGTTTTATAGCTTTTCAGCTGAACGTTGGAGCTAACCGTTAGAGCTGAATGTTAAACCTTGAGATAGCAACCTCTGTCGAGAGTGTCTACTTTTAGGCTTTCGGGTGGTTACTGTATTAGCGGCGTAAATACCTGCCGCCGCTTCCGGCATATTGATGCGTTCGCTGTGGCCTACTTATATAAGTGCTTGCTGTTTCACAGCAGTTCAGAAGGACTTTTCGGGAGGGTAATTGTGCTGTATGATCCAACTTTCGAACAAAGTCCGGCCCTTCTCTCACCCATTTGCGAAGCTCCAAGAGTAAAGAGACACTTGACAACCACTCCCTCGAACCGCTACGATGGCTGCCAACAATGTCGAGACTCCTATCCAATCGGCACTCGATATCCATGGCAATCGTTTCAACAAAGATGGCCGGGACCGCCCATTGTTTAGCCAGTACAAAAGCCTAACCACTGTAATTGTGGGAGAGTTTTGCGGAACATTCATGTTCCTCCTACTCTCTTTTATTGGAACACAAGCAGCGTTGGACAATAACAGCCCAGATCAACCTGACGCTGTGCTTTCGCCGTCAAGCCTGCTATTCATTGCATGTTCTTTCGGCACTGCGCTGGCCGTCAACGTCTGGATCTTCTTTCGCGTCACCGGTGGAATGTTCAACCCAGCTGTAAGTACGACGTTGTTCTACATGCTTCAAATTCTGATGATGTGATTAGGTTACTCTTGGACTTGTCCTAGTCGGTGCCGTTTCCCCGATTCGAGGCCTTCTGGTCTTTCCGACGCAAATCGTGGCGGGAATTGCTGCCGCTGCTGTGACAGACGGTCTGCTGCCCGGTCCTCTCGGTGTAGCGAATACCTTGAGCAGCGGGACCAGCATTGTGCAGGGCCTTTTCATTGAAATGTTCCTTACTGCGCAGCTGGTCCTTACTGTATACCTTCTCGCAGTTGAAAAGCATCGGGCTACTTTCCTAGCCCCCATCGGTATTGGCATGTCTGTCTTTATCGCGCACATCTGCGGTGTCAACTTTACCGGCACAGGCATCAACCCTGCCCGATCATTTGGCCCTGCTGTCGTAACGAGGTTCGTTGGTTATTTCTGGATATACTTCCTTGGTCCCGTCATGGGCGCTTTTTTGGCTTTTGGTTTGTATACTTTGCTGAAGTGGTTGGACTACTCTACTGCCAACCCGGGCCAAGACGCGGATGACCTTGAGAAGGGTCGTAGGGGCTCGGTCAACTCGCACTCGACTGCCAACACGAAGCGGCCAACTTTGGCCAGCGCCGACAGCAGAATGGGCCCTGGAATTGCTGCTTAGGAAGGAATACGTTCGAGGTGCCATTGCCGCGGTACCAACAAAATTCATCAAGATTTATTTTAATACATACAACGTTTAATTACAATTTTGTTATCTTATGGGCGATTCTTCAACAATAACTACTGCGTAGCGGTAAGTATAAACTTGGTTAGCTTCATCTAAATCCTCAGGGAAGAAAGTACGTGGATGCCCCGCAGGCGAAGGTGGCGAGACAGGCTCTATACCAGTTCGCTTACACAAACTAGGTTCTCCCTGTTTACGCCCCCCTTTATTCGTTTTATTATTATTATTTATGTAGAACTTAGCTTCACTAACATCTTCCACATGTAGCCAAGTGCCCATCGGTTTGTACCTCATCGGCTAACCATGACTCAACCGGCGTAGATCGGGTTCCACAGTCCTAAACAGGTAATTCGCCTTGTCCTTGCCAAAGCTTCGATTCATATACAAACACATTCTCATACTTGCCCTCAACGCAAAGAATTTGATTCAATTCTTATTAAACTACGTCTGGCAATTCTAGCATCACAAACGCGCCATGACAACGCCACCAAAGCCAGCCACCGGGCCCCTGTGCACACGCACCAGCCTTGCCAAGGACCTTGGTCAGGTCCTCTGCGCAGGCGACACGGTGCTCGTACACTCATCATTGAGCAAAGTTGGTTGGGTGTGCGGCGGTGCCGAAGCCCTCATCCGCGCTCTTCTCGACGTTGTTGGCGACAGCGGCACTATCGTCGTGCCGACGCACACGTCCGAAAACTCCGATCCGGCCGGGTGGTGCGCGCCGCCCGTACCGGAATCATGGTGGCCGACGATCCGCGACTCGACGCCGGCCTTTGACCCCGCGGTGTCCCGGACGCGTGGAATGGGCGTGGTGCCAGAGACGGTACGCGCATGGCCGGGGATGCGGCGCAGCGCCCACCCGCAGACGTCCTTTGCGGCCGTGGGCGCGCGCGCCGAGGCCGTCACCAGCGCGCATGCGCTCGACAGTATGCTGGGCGGCGAGAGCCCGCTGGCGCGCCTGGAGGAGGTGGAGGCCGCCAAGGTGCTGATGCTCGGTGTGGGCTGGGACAAGTGCACGGTGTTTCACCTCGCGGAGAGCCGGTTGGCATCGACGCCGCGGAAATCAAATTCGTTCGCAGCCATGGTGGGTGGCAAGCGGCAGTGGGTAACGGTGGAAGATATGGAGGCTGATTCTGATGACTTTGAGGTCCTTGGTGCGGCATTTGAGGTGCAGACGGGCGCTGTCACGAGATGTACGATTGGGGCTGCAGAGAGCAGAGTGTTTGCGGTCAGAGATGCGATCGCATTTGCAGAGCGATGGTTTCTTGAGCATCGTGCAAAGTAGCGTCTCTTTGAGAAGCACACTCTGCCTAGTCTATGAGTGTTCATGATCTTGCTTCCACTTGGCAGAAGGCCGAACGCATTTTCTTGCAATGCAAAATTCCTTTGCCATTCTGGTGGGTGGCGTTCGCCATCAGAACATTATTAATAATAAAGTTTGCAGCAATGATTTTCGCGAGCTTGGTATTTTCCTTGAACGGGATTGTCGTGTGCGCCATGCTCTGTTGCACTTATTTTTAAACGTATCAATGTTTTGGTCTGCTTCTTGCAAGTATGCCTTGTACGAAAATAGCGGTGACAAGGCGCAACCAAGAATATCCCGACACCGACTTCAACCCCTATACATGAACAGGCTTCAACTGACGCTCTGTGGGACTCGGGCGCTTGGCAAGTTAACGTGAACACTAGGGACGAAAGGAGCAGAAATGGACACTATTTTCGAATACGACAAAATGAAAAAAGAAATCAGTACAAGGTCTCATCTGATCCTGTCAGTATGAAAACTATTGGTGCATCATTTTGCCAATGCCGAGGCTGTACCCTGACACTCACTCCACCGTCTCCATTATACCTCCTGGGTTAAACTTCAGTGTTACTCGCTAGTTATACGAGATGATCAGAGCTAACGGTACCTCTATTACAGTAAGTCTGCGTATGAAAAGACAGGTACCGCTAAGCGCGCGTTATACAATTCCCTACCTATTAACTTAACAAGTGGCCTAGCTATAGCCTCGCACTGACCAGGAGATGGAGCGGCAGCAGCCGCCCAGCCACTTTGAACACGGGGAGAACAACCGGCATCAAGACCTATTTTTGAATACGAAAACCGAGGATTCCAAATGAAGAAAGTACTTAAGACCATGGTTGCGCGCTTGTGTTGTGTCCCTTGGAGATTTAGTCATTCGCTCTGAACAGTCTTCGCCATGCTTCTCAGCTTCTTCTACCTATTCATCACTGTGGTCTGGGCCAGCGCATCCAGGTTCAACTTGGACTGTGATAGCACAGACCCCAGCGATGAGCTTTTGACGACTCATTCCAACTTGGCAAATGGACTGCTGCCGAGAAGGGATGCTACCCCTGATGCGATAACCATCGAGACCTACGTGCACATTTTTGCCGACAACACGACCTACGAAGGTGGATGGCTCAATGTAGGCCTTGCTCGTTTATTACTATCTAATCGCCCCAGAAATTAAACGTCTAATCTGTATTCTAGGATACTATCATAGATGTGCAGATGCAGGTGCTCAACTCTGGGTTCAACAGCACGCCGTTCAAGTTTGCTCTCAAAGGAGTCAGCAGAAATATAACCCGCCTCCCAACCGACAATCGCGTCGATACCGCTGCGTTTTTCCGGGGCAAATTTCGGAAGGGCGACTACCGCACCCTCAATCTGTACTATTCGCCCGAAAAGGCCAATTATGGTGTTTGCACGTTCCCGAGCATGGCAGCCGCAGTCGACCGCAATACCTTCGAGTTCCTTCTGGATGGCTGCACGATGGGCTCGAATACCACTCCAGGGAGCAGCGGCTCGTTGCACGCTGGGAAAACGACCATTCATGAGGTTGGCCATTGGCTGGGGCTGCTTCACACCTTTCGCGGCGGTTGCAGCTCTCCGACGGGCGACTACGTTGCCGACACACCCGTTGAAGCAGACTTTAGCAGCGCGGCGAACATTACCGACATATGCCCAATCGGCCGGGACAGTTGCCCTGAGTTGCCTGGTCTTGATCCTATACATAACTACATGGACTATTCCTCGGAGTGAGTTTGTCTATCGAAAGAATGTCTTGCGGATGATTTGCTCACAACTTTGCTAGCGATTGTCGTTCAGAATTTACTCTGGGCCAAATTGATCGGATGAAGTCATTGTGGGCATTCGTGCGTAGTGTTGACCCATCGAGTTAAGGCTTTCTTTGTTCTTCTGAGGGTGAGTTACCCTCCGCAAAGGAGCCATAGAAGACCTCCAGCGCCATGGACAACCCAAATCGCAGTCAATCAATGCAGCTCTACTTAGAATGAACCAAATGAGTCAACTATTCGTTATTCTGCTTGGCATGTTTATTACTTCGCTATTCTTACTCCTCTCCCCAAGGCCCAACATTTGGGCCCTTGAACAGCTTCCCTCCCTTCCACACCCACTTGATATTCTCCTTCTTCTTAAATACTGCGATATCATCAACGGGATTCGCAGTGAGTCCCAGAATATCCGCATCATAGCCCGCCTTGAGCTGGCCCGACTTTGGCGCCTGACGGCCGAGCGTCAACGGCGCCGTCGCCGTCGCCGCCTTGATCACCTGCAGCGTGGTCATACCCATCTTGAAGGCATACTCCATTTCCGACGCGTCGAGCCAACTGGCTTGCGCGTCCGACCCTATTGCAATGGTAACGCCCTTGGCCAGGGCCATTTTGTACATGCCCTCCAACTTCTTGGCCACCTGCTTGATCTTGTCGGCGATCTTCTTCGGAAACACACCTTCAAAGTTCGAGAACTTTTCCAGGATAGCGGCCGTTGGCACTAGAATAATACCGTGCTTCTTCATCAGGTCCAAACACTCCTCATCCGCGTACGTGCCGTGCTCAATCGTTTTGACGCCCGCTGCAATCGACGCTAGAATACCAGGTTTACCATGACAATGCGCCGCCACGGCACGGCCCATGCGTGTCGCCTCGTCCACGAGCGCCACCATCTCCGCCTCGGAAAACTGCGCATCGAGGGGGTCATCATCCAAAGACATGACGCCGCCTGTGGCGAGAATCTTGATGCACTTGGCGCCGCGTCGGACATTGAGCCGCACGGCGCGGCGACACTCGTCAACGCCGTCGGCCAGCGCGCCCCAACCCTGGCAGAAGAAGCCCGGCTGGATGTTGTTGACGCCAAAACTCAGGAGGGCGTCGCCCGGAGGCATGTTGAACTGGTCGCCGTGGCCGGCCGTCTGGCTGATGAAGCCGCCGCAGCCATAGATGTTGGGCCCAACGACAGAGCCGTCGTTGATGGCACTCGCCATCTCGCAGCCAAAGCCGCCGCAGTCGCGCAGCGAGGTGTAGCCGTGCTGCAGCGTCCGCCAGAGGTGGCGGGAAAGGCGGGCACCCTGTGAGGCTGGGTGCTCGCCGTACGGGCCGTATGCGAGGGCTCTGCTGCCCGTTTCCGGGTCGGAGCTAGGTGCGACAATGTGCATGTGCACGTCCCAGAGACCAGGCATCATGTATGGGACATGATGTATTGTAGGTGATGCATCTAAGTATTGGCTGGGAATAGCATCGCGAGTGCCGACCCAGGCAATAGTCTTGGCCTCGACGACGAGGGCACCATTGGGAATGGGGTCGCCGTCGCCAGGGACCAACAGGTCCGAAGTGATGATTAGGTAGAATTTCTTCTTTTTCTTGGCAGTAGATGAATCTTCTTCGTCGCTTTCGTCGTCGTAGTTTTGTTGGATGAGCAGCTGGCCGGGCGAAATGCCCAGACTGCGCATGCCCAGCACAAGTTGGTTGTGGCAAGGCAAAGGCGCGACCTGCGCTTCCTCCGTTGGCTGTGCGACTGAGGCGTCACTGCCAGCACCATACTTCGTTACGTCGCGTATCGTCATTTTGGCAATGTTTTAAACGCAAGAGAGGTGTCGTGTTGTGAAAACGTGTTTAGTTGATTGACCAGAAGGGCAGCTTGAGGCTGCATTTAGGTGTCAGCAAGGCTGTAGCCTGGGCCAAACCCAGCGGAGATTGCGGGGTAAAACGTATGTTGTCGATGGACGCAGGATTGATTAGCGACATGTTGAATGTGGTCCATGATTGTTTGCAGTTTCTGTATGGTATTGGTAATTAGTATACTGTAATCTGGTAAGAGATTATGACGAATGATGTTAGTAGAGCACTGCTGGAGTGGCATAGGCGGCTGTTTAACAAAAATTGGCCGCGCCTCAAAATAGGAGAAATGGAAGAAAAAGAGGCACCAACGTACCCAAATTGGTTAAATTCGCTAATCTGTCTTCTATAACAAGTAACGAGATTGAAGAATTCGGGTACCCCAGCGGATGGAGGCTCTAGAGCCACACAGGGACATGGGGAGCAGTAGCCCAAATCACATGCGACAAGAGCATCATGCTGTACCAAAAATTAATCGACAAATCGGCGACCTAGAGTTGTCGCCTACGGATTTAATTCGGCGAGCGATCTGCCGAGCTGGGCTACAGAGTGCACGGTCTTTGGGCGCCAATTTTGGGCAGCGGTATCTGAAACAGCTGTCAGTGAGAAAGCTGGTTTGCTATCATGGTAAGATTACATGGCGGCGCCTGTTTCATGGGTTGGCGACCAGGGGGCAGAGCGGTCGTGCGCAGCAGAGCATGGACGCTGGTCATTTCTGGGTTGGAAATCTGCGGCGGATGTCGCGTGTCGTTACAGCACAGCCCGAGTTGCATATATCGCGCCGCGTTGAAGGGTTCGTCCAGTCTCTGCCGATATGGGCACACGATACCCCACTGACTGTCAAGTTTCTTCATCGTCAATGAACCAGCCTTACAATATGACAAGGCGAGGCGGTGACAAGATCAAGTTTATGCAATACAGGGGATCAGTGTCGCAGTCTGACCGCCGCCTGACACCAATGACGGGCAAGTTGCGATGGGCGGGTGGCGTCGGCCACGCAGAGGTGGCGTCAATCAGATGTTTCGAGTATTCGCCCGTCGTTTTGACTCTTTCTATCCGATTGTCTTGTTTCACACCGATAGAGGGGCCGAGTTGTGGTGAGACTTCTGAGAGCCGATGCTGGGTGAAGAAGCAAAAATGGCACCATTGCGTCTTTCGTGTGCATGTATTTTGTCTACGGAGTAGTTGAACAGGAGGCATAGGATTTTGCATACACAAATTCGTTGCCAGTATGTGTGGAAAAGTTGGATTGACCGGGAGCGCAGGATTGCGCCCGGGGATTGCGGTAGGACGGTTCAAAAGAAAGGTGCAGCGCAGAATGGCTGCGCGGCGTGTTCCAGGGCCTGTATTTTTTATTGAATTTCACATTCTTGTGTCTCTATACCTTCCATGTGTTTTTGTCTGCCCCTCGCAGTGTTTTTGAGTGGGGGAGAGCGGGAGGGCTGGAATGCGGATAGCAAGAGAATGTGGTGGCCGCTCACGGGTAAACGGTCAGGAGGGCAATGATGCGGCAGAAAGATAGAGGACGGAAAGTGGCGGGACAATGTCAGGTTGATGAGTCGAGACATGATCAGCGAGTGATGTGGTGTGATGAGCGGGTAGACATGTGGCACATCAGCGTCGGACAGAGACGGACAAGATGGAATGCAAGCAGCCAGCCGGCCCGCTTCCCCCCAGCGTTCTTGACAAATTGTATCCATTTGAACAAGTCGACTCCGTACGCCCGCTTGAGAATATCTTTCCGGACAGCCTCTTGATGTGCCGGGACATGTAGCGTGGCAGACAGGGATAAGGGAAGCGGGAGACCCCTTGCCCCTGTGCCGCCTGGAGTTTGCGGCGAGCCCACTAAAAGCGCAACCGTTGGGTGGTGGATGGTGAGGCCCTGTGCCGTTTTTACTGGTGGAGGCTGAGGGGGCTAAGTATCTAGGTTCCAGGGCAAACAGGGCTATCAGGGCCGGCAGGCTGCAGGCGACAGGCTGCAGGCTACAGGGCGATTGACAGTGCAAAACGTGGCTGCGCCGTGCCGGCTAGGTAGACCTACCTAACCTACGTTATTTCCTGTTTTATATTAATGGTGCTACCTGCCCGCTGTACACCCCGCTGTAAACAGGCAACCTAGTCGGTCCCCTGTACGGATACCCATCCACCATCTCTGCCTCTATTTACGCCTGTCAACACCAGGTCAGGCCTGTAGATGGCCAAATACGCAGCCCCGTGCTGTCAACTTCTGATACGGATACATTGACTCTGAGCTCGCTTTTGCGCCGATCGTCCCTCTTTTTTTCTCTTCTTCTCCTTGTTCATGCCAGTATTCAAGCAGTTCTCAGGAAATCGCCATCCATTTATCCCAGCCTTGTCCAACGCCCAGCCCACCCGTTGCCGTCACTCTTCTCACAGGCACCAGTAATTTCCCCGTTGCCGCCACTGCCTCCCGACGGTCTACCGCCTGTCCGCTGCACGTTTTCTGCCCATCTCGGCTCTCTCTGCTCTCTGCGCACTCCTCTCTCCTCTGCTCGTCTCACTCATCGCATCTCTTCTCCGTACTTTTTCCTCCTCCATCACCGACTCGAAACACCAAGCATTCCTCACCACGCGCACTACCGCCAACCCCTGACGGACGCGGTTTTGGGTCTCGTCGCTCATTTATTGCTCCCCTCTTTTTTTCTCTCCTCGCGCCGTCTCGTCGCCACAAGCCTCGCCATCTCGCCATCATCCCGTACCAAGGCTTGGACTTGCGCCCAAATCAAGAAATCATGCCTGCGTCGCTCGAGTCATCTCGCCCCATCATGGCCGCCTCAGTACGTTCATCACGATGCCCTCTTGCCTGCCTCGAGCCCTTTTCTCGACAATCCCCTTGCCGCCTTACCACTCTGTCGGGTGCCCTTCGCTCGCCAGAAAACCTCCATCTGTCTCACTCTCCCTCGTGATGCCACTCTCTTCGATCTGTGCCTTGACAAGTTGAGACTCGGAAACTGCCCCAGCATTCTCCGCCCCATCCCACACACTCGCTGTTATCTTGCTTTTGCGCCAGCACTAGCTGCTCGCATAAATATTCTATCCTATCCTATCCTTGCGTCCCCAGCAATACCACCCAAACCCTGCCACTACAACCAATTCGCCTATTATTATACCCATACGCCCCTCTCTTCCTCTTTCTCTCTCGTCCACTTCTCTCAACCTCAATCCACAGCTTTGACGTACATTGCCTCCGCTCGCTGCTAACATGATGGCTTCAACAAAGGCTCGTACCTCGGTTCGCTACAGCACATACAGTGTCACCCCCTCTGTCGCTCCGACCTTTGGCACCAACGACTCAGCTCAGGCCGAGTTCCGCGACATTGCTTTCGGCCTCGACCGCATGGAGAACAAGGCCCTCACCTCCCAGCGTGTCCCCCTCGACGAGGAAAAGACGGACAATATGCGCAAGCTCGCCCTTGGCGCCAAACTCGAGCGTGCCCTTGACCGCCGCATGAGCTCCCAGGATGCCGTCATGCGCCCGCGTCCCAAGAAGCCCGTCATCTCGGAAAAGCAGCAGCTCGCTGAAAAGGTCGCTTAAATCTCGCACCTCTTTTGGACTACAACTCGAATCACCATCATTCGAACTGCCACCCAATACAAGACCGCAAGCAGCCGTCATCTCAGCCCCGACCCAGTCACAACAGCGGGCTCGTCAGACACCAGAACATGCCACGCACGAATCGACGACATGTCACTCAATACATGCAACATCTACCATTCCGCCATGTAACTACTCTACGAACATTGCACCTGACGGCCCCTTTTCTTCTATGCTTTTACGCCCCTGTTTACAACCATGCGATACACCAGCCGGCCAGTTGGCCTCGGAATGATTTTGAGACTTGACGAAGGAATGGGTTTTGAGGCAGTGGGCTGTACATATTTTCTTTTGTTTTCATTACATACCTTATTATCTACGGCTCTTCAATCGAGGGTCTTGGGTATTCAAGGTTACCTTTCCCTCTGTACAGCATCACTAGCACTATTTTGCTTTCTTTTTTTGGGACAGGAGTTGGGCCGGTATCATTTATATATCACAATACTTTGTTTCTACATTCACTGAAAACTCTCGACATTTGTCCACAGATGGAATGTAGTCTGAGCGGAGCACACCCCCTTAGCCTCGCATCGTTCCGATCTAAGCTTGCCGGAGTGGTTAGCTAGGACGCGCGATGCGAGGGTGGGAAAAAGCAAATAAAATGTACGCCTCTCTTTCGCCCTCACCTCGCTTCATGACATCTTCTATCCGCTAGTAGGGTGAGGGAATAGCACAATATTATTCTAGTTTATACAGAAGATGAAATTCGTAAGGATACTAAACATCTGGTTAAACCGTGAGGCGCGCTTAGGTGGAGTTGTAACCACCATGCGAAGGTCGCTCCTGATCCTTACGATTCTGCTCGGCGCCAAATTCAGGACGTTGTGGAAATAACACAGGCTCACATTGCCCCATCGGCAACGTATAGCAGAGTGAAATCGAGGTGGGGGCCAAATTTCAAGTATAGAAGGTCTGAACTTCTCAGCTTGGCAAACATCTTTGGTCTTTCGCTAAGCGCCCGACTTTTAGCGATTCCTTTATAGTATACTTTTCACACAAACTACTTTCCGTTTCCTCTTTCATCGACTAACACTTCGCCATCAGTTATATATTTTAGCACAGTATCACCCCCCCTTTCGAAAACTCTTGTCCACACGCACAGTCTTCATAAGCCTGTAGCCTGTGGCCTGTGCGGTAAAACTACCGCAGCCAGTGATGTCTTTTGCAGCTGCTGTAAGTACCTGCAGGTATTGAGAATAAAAGAACAAAAAGTACCATACTATAGATAAGATTTGTAGGTGCTAAGAAAGACTCGCCCGACTCGGCTTATTGTTCTCCCGCCCTTTTTTAATCGCGACACCGGGCGAAGAGCCGACAACTTTTTATCACGCTGGTCACGTTATCATTCACGTCGTACAAATTCCACGAGCGCCGCAGCATTGTTCTACTGAAGATATGGATGTGTACAAGGCAGAAGGAAACGAAACTGACGAAGGCGGCGCAGTAAATGCCGAACCGCAAGGAACTCCAGACGGCCGCCTGGGGGTAGATGATACATCAGCATCCCAGATAGGGCATCCTGAGCGTTCGCCAGCCGAAATTCCCGCAGAAACGCCACCAAGTCCACACGATCACGAGGACGAGGGCATCGACATCGACAAGAAGCGCGACACAGATCCGCAGGGAACGCTAATTGAGCGAATGGGCAATGCAAAGCTGGAGGACGGCAGACCGAAATTCGGTACCAAGCGCCTGGCTTCAGAAGAGTTGAGCGAAAGTCTGCATGTTAAAAGGATGAAGACTGAGGCGGACGAAGACCCTGAACAAGAAGTTCAACAGCACGGTTTGCCTTTGAGGATTCCCTTTCCAGACAAGGTATTTATATTTGCGTGAGCTAGATGCAGTAAGCCGCGCTGACCATTTCGTAGCCTGCGGTTCTGGAAGAACGAGCGGGCGAAATCGAATACCGAGTTGTCAATAATGATAGTACCAGAGAGAGCGTCATCATCCTCACTGGTCTAAAGTGTTTGTTTCAAAAGCAACTCCCAAAGATGCCCAAGGACTACATAGCACGCCTCGTATACGACCGAAACCATCTATCGATTGCGATTATCAAAAAGCCTATGGAAGTTGTCGGGGGCATATGCTACCGCGCCTTCAACAAGCGCAGGTTTGCCGAAATTGTGTTTTGTGCCGTCTCGTCCGACCAGCAGGTAAAGGGCTACGGCGCGCACCTCATGTCTCATCTCAAAGACTATGTCAGAGCAACCTCCCCAGTCATGCACTTTCTCACCTACGCGGACAACTATGCCACTGGGTACTTCCAGAAGCAGGGCTTCACAAAAGATATAACGCTGGAGAAGTCGCTCTGGATGGGGTACATCAAGGACTACGAAGGGGGCACGCTGATGCAGTGCAGCATGCTGCCCCGGATACGGTATCTCGAGGTCGGGCGCATGCTTTTGAAGCAAAAGGAAGTCATCCTTGCCAAGACACGCCCTCTGAGCAAAAGCCACATTGTGCACCCGCCGCCTCAGCAATGGGCCAACGGCACCATCACTCCAATCGACCCTCTATCCATCCTTGCGATCCGCGCAACCGGCTGGTGTCCAGACATGGATGCATTAGCTCGTGAGCCGCGCCATGGACCACACTTCAACGAACTCCGTCGTTTCCTGTATCAGGTTCAAAATCACAAACAGGCGTGGCCGTTTCTCCGTCCGGTGAACCGCGATGAAGTACCGGATTACTACACCGTGATCAAGGACCCGATGGATCTCTCCACGATGGAAGAGAGGCTCACACAAGACTCGTATAATTCTCCAAAGGAGCTCGTCAGGGACATGAAGTTAATCTTCAGTAATTGTCGGAAGTATAACGATGCCACAACGGTATACAATAAATGCGCGGTCAAGCTGGAGAAGTACATGTGGAGTCTGGTGAGGGAAGTGCCAGAGTGGCACAACCTGCTTGACGAGGAGGCATCTTAGCCTCCTTTGAAGAAAATTGATAGGTAGCTAGTCTGCATTACAGCGTGGCGCAATGCCCTCCACTGCACTGATGGAGTCCAGGGTCAGATTCTACATACAGGAAACGCGGCGGAGCATGACACAGCAACCGCTAGCACCTACCCGCGCCGCAGTAGACCAGGTTGACAGTGCTCAATCGATCGCCCCATCCGTGTGGCGTCATACAAAACTATGGATGAAGTGATTTATAGATTTAGCTTATATGCAGGCTTTTGTGTTGCTTTCTATTTCTTTGTTTTGATTTTGATTTTCATGCATTTCAGTAACATCATGACCGGCCCTCGACAATCTCCCTGGCGACCTTGGCCGTAGCATTGACAAGCAGCGCATGCTCATGCCCGTGAATCTTTTCTTGCAGCGCGGCCAGATCCTCACCCTCCCACGGAATCTCCTGCACGATGATGGGCGAGCCACGATCGACTTCCGCAATGACGTAGTGCGCCATGATGCCGGTGCGGGTGAGGGTGCCGGCCTGGAAGGCGGCAAAGGCGCGCTCAATGGCGTTTGCGCCGTCGAATTCGCCTATAAAACAGTCAGCACTCATGCCAGATTGACGCCTCGGGGGAATGAGGGACGAGGAGACGGACCGGGCATGGCGGGATGCAGGTTGATGATGCGGATGCCTGCCTTGTCGATGGGATCCAAAAACGCGGGCGAAAAGACGTACATCCAGCCCGCGAGCACAATGAGCTCTGGTCGCTGGAGTTGCGGTGCCGAGAGGATCTTCTCGGCGAGGGCGGCGTCGTATTGTCGACGGGCTTCTGTGATTTTTGCCTCGTCCGTCTCGCCTTTTTGCTGGAAGCCGTTGCTGATGAGGTTAAAGTATTGCCAGGGGATGCCTGCAAGTTTCCCGCATGAGTTATTTCAGCACGTTTTTTTCGAAATTGATTATAAAATGGCGGAGAAATAGTCATGTATTGAGATGAAACGTACCGGCCTTGTCAGCACGCGCTGTGGCATGAGCGCTCTTGCGGTTGGTGATGAGCGAAATGATGCGGCTGTGTGGAAGACTGCCAGTGGCGATGCCGTCAATGAGAGCCTGAAAGTTGGAGCCAAAGCCCGAGGCCATGACCGTAATGCGGCATGGCGAGCCTTGTTCCTCTGCCATTTTGAATATTCTTTATATCTGAAATAATCTGGTGATACTGCAATCCATCTTCCATCACCACAAATTGTTGCCATACAAAATAGGTGGGCCCTCGTTGCTGTCAACCAATGAGAAGCCAGCGCAGCAGGGCCTGCTTCAAGAGGTGCAACAATTTCTAGGTCTTTTGGTGTGAACCACGTGACGGAATGGAGGCTGATGTCGCGAGATGGCGGCTTGCATTGTCTGCGAGAATTCATGGATTTGAATTGTATTTTTGGATATCCGGGTAAATTACCAGGTAGCTCTATTCTCTGCTCAAGTTATAATTTTGTGGTGTGTAGGTTCCATGTTGCGTGTCTGTTCCTGCCTGTCATGCTACCTAGCGCACAGCCAACCGCCGTACAGGTCGGCACGACTACAGGTAACTCTTGCGGTATATGGGAAACTACACAAATATCGTTTAAATGCAATGTTAGAGCTCCTCCATTATTACTTTGCAATTGAGCTTAGTTAGCGGTTATAACCCAAGAGCAAAGCAAAGTCAAGTCGCATGTGGCTTGAAGCCAACGAAATGCGTCCCCGTCAAATCTCGTAACCATGAAATTTAACGGAAAGAGAATGAAAAGCGAGAAGAAATTACGAGAAATCGCCGCAGTGCGCTCACTAGACCTCAGGGGTCTTCGCTAGGAGACTTTGTTACAACCTGATCGACAAGTCTGTCTTCTGCGCATGTACTACGCGTTGCAACAGGCAATTATAGATTTCTGACTTGACAGTTTTAGGCGAAAAAGGGAAAGTCATGTCATGAAGCTCATTAGAAGCTTCGATCCATTGATCTAGCAACCTAGCTGTCCTTGGTCATTATCCTAGCTCGAACACGAGCAAAGTTGCACACCGCAGCCATCCCTACCCTACGTAGACGGAGCAACCAATGTAATCTATTCATGAAAATTCCAGTTTCAATTCTTTTTGCAGAACCGCAAGAAAAAACACGCTTATACACAAACAAAGGAAACCCCCACCCTGCTCTTCTATGTTGTCCCTTCTGGCCTCTCTCCCAGGAACCACCCAATCACGCCCAGATCTACTGCTGTGCCTTTTGTTTCTCAATTCTTGCATCAATCTCCTTCAGAAGACTCACCAACTCCGCCTCTTCCCCCTCCACCTCTAATCCCTCCTTTACCCACTCCCTCGCCTCATCCAGCCTCGCCATCTCGTACAGACACCGTCCTCTGCGCCACCACGCCTTCGCATTGCCCACCCTTCTCGCCTCGACACTCGCCAGCGCGTCCACCGCGCCCTCGGGCCAGTTCAGGAGCGCCATGTGTGCCTGTGCCCGGTTCGCCAGTAGGCCCGACACCTCTTCTCTGACCAGCGCGCTCGGCTCCCACAGGGGGCGCTGCAACGCCATCTGGAGGCCCAGGGTGTACATCTTGACGGCCTCGTCGTATTTCTGCTTGCGATACTCGTTGTTGCCATTATCGCGTAGCTTGGTCACCTGCGCCGTGCGTTTGGGGTTCACGGGGATCGGCGGCGGGGGCACGCTGCCAGGCGTTTCCAGGCCGAGCAGCGCGCGGTGCAGCTCGTTGAGCTGCGCGAGCTCGGCGTTGAGCGCGCGCGAGGTGCGGCCCGTCGAAACGTCCTTGGAGTCGCTGTTGAAGGTGATAGGTAGGAGGTCAAAGTGTTCGAGGTCTGACATGGTGGCGGTTGTTGCTCTTGTGGTTTTCTGTGTGTCCTTTTATGGTTGCGACTTTTAACGATTTCAGATTCACAGAAAAGGGTCGTATCCAGTGTTGTGGACTTGTCGTGTTGCCGAATTAAAGCTCTTGATCCTGGCCGTTCGCTGTTGGAGCTCTGAAATTATAAGGCCAGCAACAAAGGACACTTCACAGCGTGAGCGAGTGGCGCTATCTTATCGGCACATGATCTGGGGGAAGGGTGGACCTCGCATCGACAGCCCAGGACCTGAGGCGGACATAGACAAGGTATAAAATGGGCAAAGTAGCGGGCGCCGCTATGGTACCGTGAAAATGGCAATAAAGTATTGGCCATTGTAAATGCATTCAATTCGTTCGGAGAATCAGCGTTAGAGTTGTCAATTCTAAAGCAGCATAACATGGCTGTAACATCGGCTTCAGCCCAGGCCACCGTTTCTAACGGAGCTAGCCATACGCATCATGACCATGTCGTCATACCATCGTGGACATGTCACTTCAATCAGATAATGCACATGGCAGGATAAAGTAATCATGAGAATTGTATTCCATTTCTACTCCTATGCAGCAGCCCACATCCCTTCTCTCCCTCCTCGACATTATCCATTTTTCCTATTCATCCGCAGCAGGCCAAAAAAGAGGAAAAAAGAAGCCCAGTCGCAGGTTGGCGGGGAGAAATAACCGTTCATTTTATAAGCCGAATAAAAAAAATCATTGACCGGTTACATATTTGTCCTTTTTGTATGTTTTTTTTGTCTTGTGTCTTTCCGTCGTTTCCGTTTTTTTGCAGTCTCACGCAGACTGTCCAGCCATCCGTCATTCGTCAATTCTTGTCGCTTTCGTTCACGAAACCACAGCGTTGATCTTGTCTCGTAGGTGAAATGTGTGTTGGGATTGTTGTTGTCTGTACTGGGGGTTGATTTGTTTTCCTTTCGTCTTCTTCCTCTTTTACCTCTCTGCCTGTCCAGTTTTGCGACAGAAGAGGTCCAGTCCAGCCAAAACAAAAGAGTTTCATATAGAACATCAGGATAAAAAACAATCATCCGTTTTCTCCCCCCAAAATAAAAACCGTGCCACCATCCCTTTGCCATCACGTAGCAAGCAGCAAAACCATGTTGTAATTCCGTATGAACCACCGCGCCAATCTAATGAAACGCACGACAAATGACTAGACAATGCGAGAGCGACATCCCGTTCTCAAAACTCCGCAGAGTTTCAGAGACAGAGACCTGCCACTTAGTAGCCAAGAGCAGCAAGCTTCTTGGTAGCCTGGCTCTTGCCAGCGGCAGTCTTCTTGGCGTCAGCGATTTGGCGGGCGGCGACGCGCTTGCGCTCGTAGTAGGCAGCGCCCTTGGCCTTTCTTCTCTCCTCCAGGCGGGCGACGACGTCCTGGTACTTCCAGCCGACCTCGTGGCTGAGACGGCCGACGGTGCAGTACTTGCGGCCGGGCTGCAGGCGGAGAACGCGGAGAGCCTGGGGAACGACCACCTTCTTCTTCTTGTCGTAAGGGGGGGGGACACCCTCAAAGACCTTGAGGCGCTCGAGAGCGGCGGCACCACGGGCAGTCTTGTGGGGGATCATGCCACGGACGGCCTTGTAGAAGATGCGGGAGGGGGCGCGGAAGTGGAAGGGACCTGGCTAGTCAGTGTGCGTCCAGAGGTGCTGAGGCAGTGAGTATAAACTTACCACCGCGGGTAGGGTTGAATCGCGTCATCTTGCGGAGGTAGGCGTGGTACTTGACTGTGCGAGGTCAGTATTGTCTCGGTTCACAATTGAGGGTCTGCTGGCGTGATCGAGTGCTAAAGCGCCTCGAGGCTCTCGCAGGACATGTGTGGTATAACGTACGCTTCGCGCGGAAGAACTCGCCAGAGATGTTGAGGGCCTCGCAGCGGACGACAACAACCTTTTGGCCGTTGAGGAGCTGCTTGGCAACAATGGAGGCGAGGCGACCGAGGAGGTGGCCCTTGCCATCGACGACGACCTGCAATACATATCCCGTTAGCCCAATGCTCTCAAGTTTTCCATTCTATGGTTCCAGTCGTCTTTCAAGCCCATCCAGTCCCAAAGTAACGGTTTATCCAGCGATTCGCGGCGGGGGGATGCACGGTCACGCCCGACGGCGAGTTCGGCGTCGGTCGTAATTTTGCCGCAGGTGCAAAGTTCAGTTTTCCCTGTTCTGTGCATCCGGTCGCGCATCCCGCGAATCTTTGGAGTCCGTCGCAGTGATTTTGTGTGGGCGTTGAAGGCGGCGACCATCCAATGTGGCGGTTACTCACAACAGGCTCGAAGGAAGACATCGTAACCGGTTTCTTTTTAGATGTGAATGAAAGAAAGGAGAAAAGAATGTTCAAGTCGACCAACTTTGAACAAAAACAAACTCTCGAGGCGAAAACGAGAATCTGGATTCCTGTGGTTGCTGTGGGTTAGTGTGTCGTTCCCTGGGCGGAAGAGAAGTGGTTCGCGATTTACGAAAGAAAATCCAGTCGAGCACACTGTGCTTGAGGGCTAGAGGTTGTGCCTTTGGCTGGAGGGTGCGCTAGCTGTAATTGGTCTAGGGCCGTATTTTTGGCAAGCGAACAGGGCTCACAGTTGAAGAATGCTTAGGGCACCAAGACCTAGTGGTCTCGCTTGCCGAGGATTGCCCGGGAGGCCCGCCACCAACTCAGATTAGACTGCGTCACGTGGTTCGTGTTGAAGTCTGTGTGGAAGAAGCGAGTCCTGATTTGGCAGTGGAGCTGTGCATGTCACTCCCTGGTGGCGCTCTTCACACTGTTCTGCGGTTATGGTCCCGTATCAGTATGTAGCACAGTAACGACCCGTCACTGTACACATCCAAAACGGTCGACTCAGTTTGCTGGTATTGGCCCGTTCTATACAGACCAGTCTAGTCCCCATAAACATACGTCGTGCTCTAGTAGCGAAACTAACCAAATGATCGAATCTACCTGTACACGAACAGCTGCTATATTATGCAGCCCAATGCTATCCACGCCATGCCAAATACAAAGTCAGTGCCATGTTTTTTTCGCCCAAATCTAACAGCACCAACTTTTGCGTTATTCTCTCAGTCTATTCGTAAATGATCCATCCAGAGCCGGCGAAAAGCCAAAAAAAAAAGTGAAATGAAAAGGGAGAGCGAAAGCGGGAGTAAGGAGCGTCTAGTTGTCGACAGGTCCCCGCGCGGTATCAACTTGCTTCAGCACATCTTGCACATTACGAATCAGATCCTTTCGGCTCTGTCGCACGTCCGGATTGCCCTCCGTTTCCACCTCATCCAACTTGAGCAGAACATGCTGCAGAATCGACTCGGACAACCGTGTGTGCTCCTCGACGCGCCTCCGCGCGTCGGCAGGCGGCTTGACAGTATAGTCCTTACACTGCGGCAGCCATTTTGTCGTGAATTCGTTGGCAATCTCGTCGATGCGTCTCTGACCCGCAGCGCCAAGCCCAGGCGAGGGCGACTTGGCGCCGCCGTTGGAGGTGCTGTCACGGGGGCTGCTGGCCGAGTCGCCATCACCAGCGTTGCGCTTCTTAGCCGCCTTGCGCTTTTTGTTCTTTCTCTGGGACTTGCTTTCGCCAACAACAACCATTTCCTCGTCCGAGTCGTCAGCGCGGTCGCCGCCTTCGGGTAGAATGGCCATGAGGGTGCTATTGTTTCTCACGCCGTAGTCGCGGACGGGCGCCGACTGATCCTTGAGCTGACGACCCTTGTATATAAACTTGAGGTAGCGCCATTCGCGCTCCGGCAAGCCCATCATAAGGCCCGCGCGCTTAGCAACATCGCGGACCTCGAGCTTGCCGTCGCCAATCGTGTGTCGGGGGAAGTGTGTCGGGTAGTTGACGCCGCGGTTTTGAATCAGCAGCACATCGTCATCGGCGCTGGGGGAGTGCTGCCGGTGCGCACTACCAGACGCACCAAGACCGGCGTCGTCAAGGTCCTGGGAGGTGATGTATGCATAGTCGTCTTCGGTAACGGTGGGAACGCCGCCGGGCTGGGAGCTGTAGGGGCTCCGGGACCAGCCGTAGCGGGACATGGTGACAGGTACGGCGACGAGGGCGGCGGCGGCGGTGTAGACGAGCGAGGGGTGGAGGCCGAGGGTGGCGGAGATGTACTGGTTGGAGGAGTCGACGGTGGCCGAGAGGGAGTCGAGGGTGCCGGTGATGTAGCTGCCAATGTTTTGCAGGGCACCGGAGGATGCCACGGCCGCGCGGGTAGAATCCACCTTGTCGATGGGTGGTAAGGTGGCCCTGTGAGAGGACACCTTGATTGGAGTAGGTTGGTCTTGTGAAGGGTGTGATGTGGGTGATGTATGCGGTGCGGTGCTGCGTCAACCTGAGAGGGCGTTTGCGACGAGCCAGACAAGGATGGGCCGGGCAGGAGCCGGTGGTGTCGATGCGACCGTCGTACAACTTTTCGTGATTAGGTATGCATTCGCCGAGGGCGGGCGAGAGCTGGCGCGGGGTTGGGCAGCAGTCAATGCAGCCAGAGATGTTAACTGGTTGACTGGATGTAGGTTGGATCGTCAGGGAGTGTCAGGGCGCATTGTGTCTTTTCAGCGGGGCGCAACGCGGACGGCTACCCTATAGAGCAAAACTGTGTTGGAGAGCTCAATTGCTGTACATGCGACGAATCCGGCATCAAGTGGGATACATTCTCGATTTTCCTCTTCGTTCTGTCATTGATCTACATGGTTTTTAAGAGAGTTTGTATGCATGCTGTAACATTTTGCATATACTGACCAGCACATTGTTCTCTGACAATGTAGTGGATACGAAGTGAATGAGTTTCAGAAGGAACATGATGGCACAATCTTGTCCCTATTCTCTAGGTACCTTATAGGTATACAATCAGAAGTTTGTGTTTAATTTCCAATACGACTCTGACCATATACTGAATATTGCCACCATCGCCGGCATCCCAGACAAATCCTCATCGGCGAGTGGCCGGGCCCGCCGCGGGAATCGCCTAGAAGCCTGCCTAGACCAGACCAGCGCGGCTTTGGAATCAGCCTGGAGACGCTCCACAGCGAGAGCCACAGCGCTATAATACAGCGGGCTGCCGCTCTGCAAGACGGCGCCCGGTGCCTCGCCAAAAAGGAGAAGAGGCAGGCGAAAAAAAAAACAGACTTGAATTGCATCATTGAGAGCCACCATCTTATTTCGTCATCGCAAAAAAAAGCCCGGACGCTCGCTCCAGTTTGCCCGACGCCCGACACTCGATTTCAAATCAAGTCTTGCCGTTCCAAATCGGCCAGCCGCCACCACCGCCCGATTGCATCACCAGCCCAATTCGAGCTGCAAGCAAATGCACACCACCCGAGCCTTTCGTGCAGCGCTGCCACGCCGCCCCGCTTTATCGTCAACTACCGCTGTTGCTACGCCCGCCGCGAGACTTATTAGCCAGACCTCCCGCCGTCCATCAACTCTCTCCTCTCCATCACCAATGAATTTCAATTTTTTCCGCAACTTCTTCTCATCCCCGTCTTCACAATCCGTCGCCATGGCCTCCCAGAAAGCCCAGAAGCTCATTGACGAGAACCCCGTCAGTAAGTCAACACCACCAGCCGCGTCGATGCCGTCATACCCCTCCTTCCGCTGCGCCGGCACCTCCAGGCTCCAACAAACCTCTACAAAGCTTCATTCGCTGATACATGTCGTCTCCAGTGGTTTTCTCCAAGTCCTACTGCCCCTACTGCAAGGCCACCAAGAGCCTACTCAGCTCCCTCGACGCCGATTTCAAGGTCGTCGAGCTTGACGAAGAGGGTAAGCCTCCCCCCTCCCCCCACCACCATTAGACCACACATTAACGTAGTCGAACAACAGCCGACGGCAGTGCTGTCCAAAACGCACTCGAAGAGATCTCCGGCCAGCGCACCGTCCCCAACGTCTACATTGCCAAGAAGCACATTGGCGGCAACTCGGACGTCCAGAGCCTTAGCAGCTCTGGCAAGCTCAAGGCCCTCCTCACCGAGGCTGGCGCTCTCAAGGCGTAAGCGAACGAAACACTTTTGAATACCCATCTTGCTTCTCATATATCCCGGTGTATCGGGTTTGTAAATCTGGAAACTGATTGGATATGGGTTTCAGTGCAAGACTATAGAGAGGCGATCCTGCCACATATGTAATAGAAACAATACACGTCTTGAAAAGTCTTGTATCCGGCGTTTTGATTCTGAAACCCTCCGCCACGTCAAGTGCTGTATTTACTTTCATGATGCTCATTTTAGCAAGTCTGCGCAAGGCCGCATATCCGATCTGCCCGTAATCTGACATGTAAATATTGCATTTAATCTCATATCGCTGAGTGGTTTGTGTGCTACCTGTCGCCGCAGGCAGTATATGCCCTTTTTTTGATTCCTCATGCAATAAGTATTTCCCCCCACCTAATAATACACATTGTACACATCTCACACTGCACAAGTCTGAGCGCAACGCGTCTACACCACCTGCGTCGCGACCGTGCCGACCGGTCGTTCCACAAACTCCATGACACCCTCAACGATGTTCTTGCGCGCCGGCTCCGACGCCACCTTGCTGCCAGCCAGGTAATTCAGCCATAGGAGGTGACTGAGCCTTGCATCCGTAATCGTGCCTAGTACTTCGCGCTGCGGCTCCGTTCCACCTGTCGAACCGTCATACGTCACCGCTAGCGCGCCGCTCTCGTTGCGGCACAATAGCATCTCCTTCTTCTTTGGCACCTGGCCGCGGTTGAAAAGCGCCTTGAACTCCTTCATGGCCGTGCCAAATGCCTCGTCACTGTACGCCGCCTTATCTAGCGACGAGCGTGCCTGGATGGCGCGCACGAAGCCGTCGCGGAGGTGGTGGAAGTCGGTGTCGCGCACGGGCGAGATGCGCATGACGCTACGCAGCTTTCCGTCGCGCAGGATCGCGTTCCATAATTCCTCGCCCTCGACGGGGTCTAGCAGGCGCTGACGCAGCGTGTCTTTTTCCGAGGGGATCAGCGTCGTGGCGACCGAGTTGACATTCTTGACGAGGTAGTGCTGCAGACGAGCAATGTCCTGTGTCGCGACGTAGAGGCCGACGAGATACACGTTGATGCCGATAAAGGTGACGCTGCGCATGCCTAGGCCGACGAGCGTGTACTGGGTGCCGGTTGAGTCGGAAATAGACGCTGCGAGGGGGCTCTGCTGCGTCTTGTCGAGTGGTAGGCTGACGTCAATGGTGCGCGGGAACAGCGGCACGGTGCTGTTGCCCGTGGGGACGACCTCGTTGCCGTTCTCGTCGTGGATGACGACCTTGCGCATCTCGCCGGCCTCGGTCTTGAACTGCTCCGTCGGAATATTGGGCGGGGCGTCAAACTTGACAGCACCCGGCTTGCCTTCCTTGGCATTCTTGTCGTCAATGGCCTTTTTCAGCTTCCACGCTGTGTAGATGAAGGAGATGATGCCGGCGACGGCGCCAGCAGTGAGGAACGCTGTGCGATTGCGCTCGTAGTCGCGACGTTTCGCATTGAGCTTGTTGAGGTCGAATTCCTGCGATAGCTTGGGCGGGCCGCGCGAGGAATAGACAGTGCGGCGGGCGGCCCGGAGCGCGGGCTGGCGAACCGCCCGCTGGAGGGGTCGGAGAGTCGCGGGGCGCAGCATTGTCGGCAGTCGGATTTCGGCAGTAGGGGAGAAGTTGGCGTTTGATTGTGAGACACCAATTCGCCCGCCGATTGAGACGCGTATGGATGAGAAACGAGATGGGCAGTAGATGGGCCGCAGAAAGCTGCCAGCGATGTGGTGCCAGATCGACGTCATGAGAGTGCTGCACGTGACTTTATGGCGTCGGAGCCGGAACGGGAGGAATTGGGTGGCAATGTGGTGTCATAATATCATAATGCAGCTATTTAAAATTGATGTAGAATGGGATATCTGCTGAAAATCAATACGGGAAGCAAAATTAAATAGAGAGTGGGAAGAGAGGTCAACATCGTCTGCGGCGCGCGTAGACCTGGTCTGGCCTACACAATGATAGGCTGGGAAGCTGTTCGGGGTTGAAGCATGGGTAGTCTACAGGGAGAAATCTAGATGAACCTCGGCCACAACCTGACGCTCGGCATGCATCGAATTGAGCTGTGCAATTTATCTCTATATTCTGCGCTGGTTCGAGAGTCTCTTAGCCGCACCAATGGGGCTGCCATGTGCCAACTACAACTCAAGAACAACCCAGACCTCCACCCCTAAAGAAAATTGGCGTGCCTGCTACCATTGTACAAAACCCCCATATATTTCTCCAGCGTTCCCATCGACAATGTCGCGGACAATTAGTCGGGGAATAATGTATTTGGGGTAAAACTGGAGACAGAAGCGTAATTGATACTTCGAATGCAACCCAGTAACCGACGGCAGTAAGACTATTTAGCATTAGAAACCGAGAAAAAGATAAGTCTAAAAATATTGAGGAGTTTCGACGGGATGGCACACGTCACACTGCAGCATACTTCCATCCGTGACTGGTGGCCTTTTGCTGACCACAAGCCACTTTCTTTCTAGTGGCATCGTAGGTGGGCGACAGGGGCTGGGCACACTGGGTAATATCACTTGTTTGTAGATATTTATTCATGGATCGAGCGAGCACTGCTGGGAGCTCTATAACGTCATGTTGAGACTCTCTCGTCTAGACAGAGTAGCAGCGTAGCCGGCGTCAGTAATACGCACAAAGTCAGATACCAGCAACATTGCATTCATTCCCTTTCCAAAAGGGACTTGTGTAATTGCAACGACTTGTAAACATCCCACCTTTTCAATCAGACACCGACTCCATAGCTACACAGCCCCATCAGTTTTGCAACCACCGATGCCCATTCTGCTCCCACCACCCCCAGGAAGGCCGGGGACAACAAATACCCGGCAATTCAATATGCGAGCATCTCCACGCGGGGGATTATCCGTGGGGTGGCAGAACGGCCCCGAAAAAAAGTTGGAGAAGCCCCAGGATACAGACCACCACCAAAGTTAGCTAGGGTGGCATTAGCCCAGCTCCGTAGCTCACCTCGAGCAACGATCAGACGACGTTAAATATCTGCTGTAGCCCCCTATCGTCTACAAATCTTCTTTCCCCTTCTACCCCTCTTCTTCCTCTTCCTTTTCTCCGGTGAATCAGCAATTTCCCGTTGTGAATGCTGAGAAAATCTCACTTACACAGACACCACGATGCGCCTAACATCCCTCCCCCACGGCCTCACTAGCCTAGGCTTGGTGGCGGCGGGCCTCTTCCAAGCCGTCCTGGCCGACCCGTCCCAAGTCCAGAGTACGAACTTCAAACCTCCTAATTTTTTGCCCTTCACAGCCAGCATTTCATGCACAGTCTCTAACCTTTCTCTCAGCCCTCGCCGTCGACGGCACTGCCTTTGCCCTCAATGGGCAGGGCGTCTCGTACCGATTCCACGTCGACAACGCGACGGGCGACCTCGTTGGCGACCACTTCGGCGGTCTAGTCCCCGAGAACGGGCTCATGCAGCCCATCGGCCCCGTCCAGGGCTGGGTGAACCTCATTGGGCGACAGCAGCGCGAGTTTCCGGACCTGGGTCGGGGTGACTTCCGCACCCCAGCGTTCCAGATCCAGCAGGCGTCGGGCACGACGGTTAGCGAGCTGAAGTATCAGTCGTACGAGATACTGAACGGAAAACCGCCGCTGAAAGGGCTGCCGTCGACGTTTGGTGGTGACTCTGACGTATCGACGGTTGTGGTGCACATGTATGACAACTACAGCGCGATTGCGGTGGACCTGATGTACAGCATCTTTCCCAAGTACGATGCCATCGTGCGCAGCGTCAATCTGACCAACAAGGGTAATAGCAGTATTACACTCAACAAGCTGTCTAGCTTTAGCGTCGACTTGCCCTATGGTGACTACGACTTGGTTCATCTGAACGGTGACTGGTACCGCGAGGCTCACAAGGTGCGCCGCCGCGTGGAATATGGTTCGCAGGGGTATGTACATTACACTAAACTCTACATGGTAAAACGACCTAGCTTACAGTTACAGATTCGCTAGCAATGCTGGCTACTCGTCCGCCCAACACAACCCCTTCATGGCCCTCGTTGAACCCAGCACCACTGAGTCGCAGGGCCAGACCTGGGGCTTCTCGCTGGTCTATACAGGCTCTCACTCGTTTGAAGTCGAAAAGGGCTCCGAGGGCCTAACGCGTGCCATGGTGGGCGTCAACCCGCTGTCCTTTTCCTGGCCGCTGGCGGCCGGGGAGACGTTTACCTCGCCCGAGGTCGTCGCCGTCTACTCAGATCAAGGACTGGGCGGCATGTCGCGCAAGTTTCACCGCCTGTACCGCAAGCACCTGATCAAGAGCAAGTTTGCGACTGAGACGCGGCCCGCGCTGCTGAACAGCTGGGAGGGCCTGTACTTTGACTACAACGAGACGACGATTGCGCGGCTGGCCCGGCAGACGGCGGAGCTGGGGGTGCGCATGTTTGTGCTCGATGACGGCTGGTTTGGCGACAAGTACCCGCGCGTGTCGGACAATGCTGGGCTGGGCGACTGGGTGCCGAACCCGGCGCGGTTCCCGTCGGGCTTTGACAAGCTCATTAACAACATTACACATCTCAAGTCGGGCAACTCGTCGCAGGACCTTAAGTTTGGCCTGTGGTTTGAGCCAGAGATGGTCAACCCCAACTCGACGCTGTACGAGGACCACCCGGATTGGGCCATGCATGCGGGCGACTATCCACGCACGCTGACGCGTAATGAGCTGGTACTGAACCTGGCACTGCCCGAGGTGCAGGACTACATTGTCGACGCCGTGTCCAAGATTCTCAAGAGCAGTCCCATTAGCTACGTAAAGTGGGACAACAACCGCGGCATCCACGAAGTGCCCCATCCGTACACAAATCACCAGTATATGCTAGGCGTCTATCAGGTATATGACAGACTCACTACTGCGTTTCCGGACATCATCTGGGAGGGCTGCGCTTCGGGAGGCGCTCGCTTCGACCCTGGCATTCTGCAGTACTTTCCGCAGGTATGGACCTCTGACGACACCGACGCAGTGGAACGCATCACGATCCAGATGGGCACGTCTCTGGTGTACCCGCCGTCTGCCATGGCGGCACATGTGGCCGCGGTGCCCAACGGTCTCACCAAGCGCACGACGCCGCTGAGCTTCCGTGCGCATGTTGCCATGATGGCGGGCTCGTTTGGGTTCGAGCTGGACCCGGCGCACCTGGAGGAGCAGGACCGCCAGATGATCCCGGGCATCGTGGCGCTACAGGAGCAGATCAACCCCATCGTGGTACAGGGTGACATGTGGCGGCTCAACCTGCCCGACGACTCCAACTGGCCGGCGACGCTCTTCATCTCCGAGGACGGCAAGCAGGCGGTGCTCTTCTACTTCCAGATCAAGGCGCACTACAACAACCTTTTCCCAACGGTCAAGCTACAGGGCCTGGATCCGCAGGCCAGCTACCGAGTGGACGGCAACATGACATTGTCGGGGTCGACGCTGATGCGGTTCGGGCTGCAGTATACGTTTGACGAAGACTACCAGAGCCGGGTGGTGATGCTGGAGAAACAGTAACTGAGGGGCGGTTGATTGCGTGGAAGGCTGCCTATTGGTGGCGTTGGGCACCGACGGGTGAGGCTGGGCGCTTATTAGCGTAAAGACGTAATCTGTGGCGAGAGTTCCTTTGATCAATAGCAAATAATAAAGCTGATATTGCAACGGGACACAAAAAACGGCAGCGGTCATTGTCCGGGGAGGCAAGGCGGGAAAATCCATGTAGCAGGCGTTGTCTCGCCCTGTGCCGTGCATGTCGGGACGTGTCAAGCAAGCAAGAGGTGCATCCGTTGGGCATCTTGGTCGTGCGGCGTGCAGTGGACATGCACTGTATTAGGGGGAATCACGTGGCCCGCCCAAGCTGTCGTGCTGGAGCTCACCGGGCTGCAGCGGCTGGACAGGGCACGAGGAGGCGACACAGGGTCGGATTTACAAAGGCAAGGACAAAAAATAAGTTGCATTTCCTGGGGCGATGCAGGGATGAAGCTGTCATTTTGGCAGGGCATGTCTCGATGGGCATCTAAAAATACATCATCACGCACTAGCTGCAGTGCTGAATCACAATAGTCTCAACGGGCGGCCCTACCTTAGGTACCTGGTAGGTACCTACCTTCCTGTCATAGCGGCCTCTTGCCGCCTGGCTGCTTCTGCGACTGTACCTAATCCTTCCCCCACAGTGCCTGGTCACTGCCATTTCTCGCCCATCGTTGCTCCGCTTCTCTGTTTCCCTGCTGACTGACCAAAACATCACCACTACAATCCCTCGCACCATACCAGTACATACCCGTCCCGATGCTACACGGGCTGCTTCGTTCCCTCGCTTTTCACTGTCCAACTCTATAACGGCCGCCTTCCCCCTTCCTGCGCATGACTCCGCATCGACCACTCTTCCGCTTCTGAACCGACTTGGTCCTGCACATCGCCTGGGCCTCCATCCCCCCTCCACTCGTCTCGCCCAGCTGCTCCTCTCTCCCAGCCGAGCCCGTGCCCTCATCGCTGTTTCATCGCCAGCTGCCCAACTAACGCTTCGTCTGCGACTTTGCTTCAGTCGGGGCATCACGCCCGTGCGACATATTCTAGACATCTTGTCGTCCCGATCGATTCGCTTCTTGTCCGCTCACCTCGCAGCCCTCCCAGCGCCGCCAGCCTGACATCCTACATCGTTTGCCACGATGCGTCCTGCCGTGGCACCGCCCCTAGAAACCGAGGCGTCCCGTTCGGGCGTCTCCTCGGATCAGGACGACTCTCGTTCATCGTCTACTGACTCGCCCCTCCCCGCGGATAACGAAGAGTCGGACTTCTTCCTAGGCGCCAACGACTCCCAATCGTCCATCGGCGTCGCCAACTTTCAGGACATGCACGTCGAGGACCGCTGCTGGCCCCCGGTCAACCGCCTGCCCAACGAGATTCTCATCGGCATCTTCGCTAAACTCGGCACCCCCGCTGACCTCTTCAGCTGCATGCTAGTCTCCAAGCGCTGGACCCGAAACGCTGTCGATCTGCTCTGGCACCGCCCTGCTTGCACCAACTGGAAGAGCCACCACACCATCTGCCAGACCCTCGAGGCCCCCAAACCCTTCTTCAACTACCGGGACTTTATCAAGCGCCTCAACCTCGCCGCCTTGGCGGATAGGATAAGCGATGGTAGTGTCACATCACTCTACGTCTGCACTAGGATCGAGCGTCTTACTCTCACCAACTGCCGTGGTCTCACCGACGCCGGCATCATTGGCCTAGTCGAGAACAACACCAACCTGCTCGCCCTCGACGTCTCCAACGACAAGAACATTACCGACCAGTCCATCTATACCATTGCCGAGCACTGCAAGCGCCTCCAGGGACTCAATATTTCCGGATGCGATGGCGTCTCCAATGACAGCATGGAAGTGCTGGCCAAGAGCTGCAAATACATCAAACGAGTATGCCTTGCATCACCCGCCCAATACACCATTACTAACCAGTCTTGCAGCTCAAACTCAACGATTGCACCCAGATCCGAGACAGTGCCGTTCTCGCCTTTGCCGATAACTGCCCTAATATTCTCGAGATAGATTTGAATCAGTGTGGTCACGTCGGCAACAGTGCCGTGACGGCACTCATGGCCAAGGGAACCTCCTTGCGAGAACTGCGTTTAGCATTCTGCTCACTGGTTGATGAAAACGCTTTCCTAGCTCTCCCTGCTTCTCAAATGTTTGACCATCTGCGCATCCTTGATCTGACTTGCTGTACGCGACTCGCCGACGCTGGCGTTAAGAAGATCATCGACGTCGCTCCTCGCCTACGGAATCTTGTCCTAGCCAAGTGCCGTCTCATTACCGATGCCTCGCTCAACTACATCGCCAAGCTCGGCAAGAACCTGCACTACCTTCACCTCGGCCATTGCGCCAACATCACAGACGAAGGCGTCAAGACTCTTGTCACCCACTGCAATCGCATACGCTACATTGATCTTGGCTGTTGCACAAACCTGACGGACGAGTCGGTAAAGCGCCTTGCCGTTCTGCCTAAACTGAAACGAATCGGCCTGGTAAAGTGCAATTCCATAACAGACGATTCCATCTACACCCTCGCCGAGGTTGCCACTCGCCCTCGCGTCAGGCGCGATGCCAACGGCCTCTTCATTGGTGGCGAGTACTATACGTCGAATCTAGAGCGCATTCATCTGAGCTACTGCGTCAACTTGACTCTCAAGGTATGCAATCTGACCTGCTCACATTCGCAGATTGTTGACAAAATGTAGAGTATCCTGAAACTTCTCAATTCGTGCCCACGCTTGTCGCATCTCAGTCTGACGGGCGTGCCCGCCTTTCAAGGAGAGGACTTCACCCCCTTCTGCAGAGAAGCGCCACCTGGTATGTCTTTCAGCCCCCTCGCGCGGATATAATGCTAATGTCGCAGAATTTACCAATCACCAACGTAACGTATTTTGCGTATTCTCCGGCACCCAAGTCTCGAGATTTCGTGACTACCTAAACGATGCACCCCAGTTTGAAGACTTGCGCGAAAGCCTTTCGCCTCGCCGGCAGGCCCGCACTCGCCAGGTGTCGAGCCAAATTCACCCCGCCACGGCAAGCGCTTTACCGACGGCCTTTGAGGAAACATATGACGACGAGATGGGCGACGACAACGACGATTTCGAGGGCATGTACCCCACCGACATGCTGCCCAATGCCCAGCCCAACAATAGTTTTATAGGAAACGGTTTCCAGGGCCCCGGTAACCTACCCTCGATGGCTCACAGCCTACCCACCCTGCCCGGCATAGACACATTGCCCTGGGATCTGCCCAACTCATTGGCCGTTGATGGAACCGGATTCCATCCCGGCGGCTTTGCCGCCCAGCAGCACACACAAGGACTCCAAGACCAGCAAGGCAGCTTCGCCACTCAAAACAGCACACAAGAACACCAATTTCAGCAAACGCCGCTGCCGACCCTAGCATCATTGATTGGCAATCAAGGGGCATATGGCCATCCTCACATGAGCGCCTTTGGCGTCTCCCAAGCCAGCATAGCCGGCCCAGCGACCACCGGCCCTAGGCAGGCGAGTACAGCTAGCACGGCAACTGCTACTGGGGCTAGTACGGCCCAAATGCATCACCAAGCAGATGCTGATGAGCAACCAAACATGACTGGCTAGAGACCACGGCAGGCTTCAAGCGGAGGCACTATTAACAGAGACTCTCGACGCCGCTGGTCTCTCCAACGCCGCCTGTATCCCCGGCGCGGCTTACCTCAGCGACGACAGATTCAATTACATCGGAGTAGCCTAGGTGCTGGCAACGAAACATGATTATGCTCCGTATCACATGCTGGTTTGATTTCATTTACTGCGTAGCGCCATCATTTTAGGGTATACCTTCCGACATCGCCACATCACGGCTTTGACACGTAACGGTACTATACGACATTCTTACGACGCCCGGGACACGGAGTTTTGATCTTGTTATTTTCTTCATGTCAGTATAGCAGTTATGCATGAAAGCGAGTATAGCTTTACAAGGGAGATTTGGAATTGACTTTTTTTCTGGTCGGTTCAGTCTTGACGAAGTAAAAGGTCATAATCGACCTGATGAATGAGAAGCTGGTCGTGGCAGGTCCCTAGCGACCAGCTTTGTCGGCACAAGCTTTTGGCCAGGAGCCTACAGGTATTTCTATAGAAGCATTGCACGGAGAAGGGGGGCGCTGGGATCATGGAGACTATTACAACCCACAGAATAAATACCACTGATATGTTTACTTTCAATCTGTGTGCTGGGGATGGACATGACAGCCTGACGGAGCTAATGGAGCTTGAGCACTTCGCCATGAGGTGCTGTAAGGCGGCGTCTAGGCTTTTGGTTAGCCGATTTTGGCGTTCCATTCTGATATTATCGAATCTACTTGCATTAATGGGTTGCTTTATCCGACAGTCTTGACTAAATTTGATTACTGGCTTCTTACTATACAGAGGAATTTGTATGCGTGCCTTTTCCTTTTCGCTGACTGCTTCCAATTCTGTAGGAGGATGGCGGTAATATGGAGAAGACCAAAACGTTACAGTGGACGGTAAGAATGAAGCGACTTAATGGCCTATTAGCTACCAATTTATATCGCAAAGCACTAGAAGTGTCCTTTGAGTTCTTCTGTTGTGGCTTTTTATCTTTATTTTAAATGAGCTTTTTCTTTTTTTGTTACCGGCTCGGTTTCTACTGCCCACTTTCACCCTTGTTAAAAAAAGATGAAATTCGTCGCACACAATCCAAATAAAACAGGCATCGCGTACACTACGACGTAGGCATATGACCGTCTATAGAGGTCTTTATGACCTCCCTTGGGCGCTCTGGTCCAACTTGCTACCTCAACCACGACGGGACTCCAATCTACAGTGGGGTGACATAAGTCCTGCACGGTTTGGTGGGCTTAGCTGGTGTGGAGCGTACCGAATTTCTGTCAGGGGGCTATGTTGCTCCCCGTCTATGGTGGCGAGTGTAATAAATAAATAGATGGAACTTTTCAGTCGGGAGATACATTTTTCAGATGCCCAGACAAGCATAAACATGCATAAAGCCAACCCTCATATTGCTGCAAGATATGAAGTCCTAAAGATATGGTGGAAAAAGCCAGCTTCCCATCACGTCAGAAAACTCAACTGCGATGTTATCACTGAGACTATCTAGAGGCCATTCCCAGATACTGGCGTGCTGTTCCATAGGCGGAGAACTCGTCTGCAGTAGCCCAGGAGCTAGATCCGTTGCACGGAATATGTCCGGAACAGTTTTAGAGTGTACCGTAGGGAGGGAACCGGCATCTATTGTGAAGCTTGTAGGTTCCACTGTGCTAGACAAATGCTTGTTATCATCTACTAGCAGAGACGAGTGTCTGCAGGCAGAGAGATCGAAATTGTCAAAGAGGAGCTTCTCATGGCTTGAAAATGCCCCAAAGGATACACGGGGGTCTTCAATTGCAGGCTCTGAATTCCTGAGGGCTTCGAATAGCTTCTGCGCACTCGCAGAGGTCGGCCATCTCTTGGAGAGTGCCAGTAGAAACCGGGAAATAATCGCCAGCTCGGTCTCTGCGGCAGGTTTGAGATTCGCGTGACTAGTAGCCACAAGTTCAGGCACGGCTGCGGAGACGGCATAGAAGGTAAACATGGTGGGGAGTCGCTGAACTTCGTCTCTGGCAAGGAAATCTTCTAGTAGAGAAACCAAAAACGATGATGCAACCAGTGAAATAGGATGCACCATCTGCTTGGACACGTCGCTCCGGTAGAGGATTGTCACTGCTGTAAGATAAATGACAAAGAGTTGTCTTTCAAATCGATTATCGAAAGAAGCATGAGTGGAGGACCTGAAGTACTGCATCTCTTGCGGAAGCTCCTTTAGCCACCAGAAGAGTCGGTTCCTGATGTTGTCTCGCTGCGATGTTGACATTTCTCTTCGTCGATAGGATTCGCAGAGATCGCCGAGAATGTGGCACACTTTGACATAGGCAGCAAAGACTGTGGCATGCTGTTCATCGGCTCCGAAATCCTCAGCCGAGATCGGTTTAATGTCGCAATCTGCTAGGTTGAATATACGCGGTCTGCCTTGACCGGCTGACACGAGACAATCCCGAGCCTATTGGGTCAGCCTAAAACACAGAGATATAGGAAGACACCTACCACCAATGTCCACCATAGTCTGCGTTTGTAGCCCGTATTGATCTTGGTCTTAGACTCTTTGTGTAGACCTACTTGATACGCAATGTTCGATGCAAAGCGGAGCCAGGCACTGCTGGAATCTATATTGACATTGTAAAGACTCGATTGATTGTACCAACCTAACAAGCAGGCGACGACTATTGTAGTGACAGGATCCTTTTCGTAGCCAGCCATCAACAGGGCTTTGATGGCGGTGTAATATTGTTCGAATGAAAACGGAAGTTTTGCGTCGGTAGTCCGGGCCCCAGCAAGCAGGACTGCTTTCAGCAGTGCAATTGGTGGCGAGTATCCTTCTCTTGAATTGAGACTTTTCATGTCAACAATCGGCATCAGCGGATGGACATGGGTCATGAAATTGTCCAGTAAGGAGTGTCGAAATGCTGCGGGGGGAAGGTCGAAAGCGTTGTATAATCGGAGTACAGCCATGTTTACCTGGTTGATCCCTGGATCTGGGGATTGTGCGTCCTGACCTTGGTTTGCCTGCTGCTGGAGCATCGGCGCACCATAGTAGTCTAAATAGTCGACTTGGGCAAGTGCAAGTTGGTCAGGGGAACATCCCGAACTGCCTGAGGAGTCTGATTCAAGGTCATTCTGTGTACTTGGAACAGGGAGAGAGCCACTTGAATTCGCCACGCCTTTTCGTCTTATGCTGGAGTTTTCGGGTGTTGTGGACGGCAACGGGTGTTCGGTGATGTCTTCAACTTGACTTGTATGGTAAAGAACATGGCTATGCTTGCGCTTTCGAGACCTTAGCCTGATAAGGCGTTAATTTGGATGGGCTTAAAACGCAATATGGATACATACACGCAAGCGCTCTCGTGTAATTCACAACTGGAACATGGCTTCTTGGAGGCTACATTGCAGCGAATCTGGCCAACACCTTTGTCAGCAAACACAGAACATCCAGTGCGGAAAGATCCGAGCTACCTTTTTCTGGTAACACGCGGCACACGCCCGGGCGAACTTCGCTTTCGGCAGTATCCCGTCGGCCATGTCTACCGAGATCACTTTAAGCGACACCTCGCCACGTGGACTTGGTGACTGAATTGATCGTATGAACGTTTAGACGGCCTGGTGGAGTGTCGGGTCTGAAACACTGCCCAACCGCGGGAGTTGCATAACCCCTACCTCGTTGAGTCGTTGATTGTTCGTCATTGTGTGTGAAAACCCCCGGAGAAACACCACGGGTTTTAAAGCAGAAAGCAGAAATTCCCCGCGGCACTTTTAAGCCAGCCCATGGCATTTTTAAGCTAGCCCGCGGCGATTTTAAACTTCCCGCAAGTGCCCCGGGACGATTTTACTGGCCGCCACCACGGCGGAGCCAATATCCAGCTACTCGCCGTGTCACGACCAGGTAATAATTATATGGAGGAGAATATGCCATTTAAAGGTCTTGAAGAAAGCTCTATAATGCTACAGCGTACCCCCTCTACTTCCTATTTATATGACCGTTTAATTCTGCAAAAATATGCGATAAAAAACCCAACACGCCCTCACAGCAATACAGCCATCTAGCATGGATTCTTCTCCACCTACCAAGTTTCCAAGCAGTCAAGAAATATACCTGGACTTACTCAGCCAGCTAGGCCTTGAGCCATCCTGGGACGTGCAGATCCATGGCAATGACCCTGTTGTGCCGAGTCCGCATCGCTTGGGTGATGCTGCTGCCACGGCACTAGCAGCGCTGGGTACTTCCATGGCTGCATTGTGGCAGCAGCGGACAGGCGTGAAGGAAGCCATAGAAACTTCTGTCTCCATGGGGATTCCTCAGCTGATGGCTGTTTTTATGACGACTTTAAACGATGTTCCTATCCATCGATTATTGGAAGATCCCAAATTGCTCAGTACCAGCGACTTCTACAGAGCCAAGGACGACAGATTTGTTTTCCTCCTCAACAGTTATCCTCATTTACGCGATATTAACCTGAGAGTGCTCAGTTGTCCGTTTGAAACCGACAGCCTCGCTACGGCTATCTCCCAGTGTGATGCTTTCGAACTAGAAGAGCGCATTTGCTCTCTCGGGGGTACATGCATCGCGGTCAGAACGCACGAGGAGTGGCACAAAACATCGTCAGGCTCGCTTCTCGAAGACAGTCCAGTTATCGAGATAGAAAAGATTGGAGAAAGCTCCCCGGAGCCTCTGCCGCCTGTTCTCAACGCCTCCATGGGGAAGCCTCTTGAAGGAGTCCGTGTATTGGACAACACTCATGTCATTGCCGGCCCAATGGCTGGACGAATCTGCTGCGAACATGGCGCAGAAACCCTTTTGATGAGTTCGCCAGACCACATGGACCCGCGGGGCATGGTTATCGAGACTGCGCTCGGCAAGCGATCTGCATTTTGTGATCTCAACGATGAGGCCGATCAGGCCAAGTTCTGGGAGGCTCTTCGCGGCACTGACGTCTACATCTCGAGTTACCTCTCGTTGGACACGAGAGGCTATGGATCTACCGAGCTCATCAAAGCACGCCCGGGCCTGATCTACTGCGACTTTCACGCATGGGGAACGGAAGGTCCGTGGCGACAACGAGGCGGTTTCGACCAACTCGCCTGTTCAGCAACGGGGTTTGCGCATGAAGAAGGCCTACTTCGCTCGGATGGTCGACCTTCTCTTCCCCCCACATATCTCTTGAACGACTACTTGGCTGCTATACTGGGAGCCGCAGGGATTGTGGAGGCCCTACGTCGCCGCACAACCCAAGGCGGCAGCTATCGCGTCCACATCAACCTGAGCCGTGTGGCAATGTGGGTTCAGTCTTTGGGGATGTTTGAGGTAGACCAAGTCGCACATATACCGCGTCCGAACGCCGATTCCTTAAGTGAAAAGTTACTCCTCAAGGAAGTCGATAGCTCGGGGGGCCGGACGAGGTACCTGCCCACCCAGATCACGTACTCGACTGGAAGCATCAAGCCAGGATTTGACATTGGGAGTGAGCCAACGGGAGCGTCGAAGTTTGAATTTGTGAACTTCTGAAAAAGTCAGTCGACCGATGTTCTAGACTAGACTGAACTGAGCTGCTGCAGTCTACAGCTGTTTCATCAAATAATATTTACTTGAGTTCGTCAATTCTAGTGTGTTTCTTCTGAGATCGTCTAATTAATAACTATAGACTGTCGCTAGTATACGACGGCGATCTTATAGAGGAAGTCCATGCACAGGCTTTGGCTGGGCAACATGCACTTACCGTAGAGACGACTAATATGGAAGCAAGCCAAATGTTGTCGCTGGAATAGATCCGTACTAGGCACTAAGGTAGCATATATAGGTGCGCGGATTGCGGCGACATTTATTCTCTACCGGAACTTACAGGGCATCACAGCGCTAGGCAGCCGCTGTTCTGGGAGGTAGTAGTAGCAACTGCTACGGCTACGCGACAGACGAACTCGTGAAATTAGGTATGTATTCTGATGGCGGGAATTCGGAATTCTTCGAAAGAAAAATTAAAAAAAAAATCGATCTGCTCGGGTATGATGAGCAACTGTGCCGCTGTGTGTGGTATCTTACAGTTGCGTCATTCTGATTCCATCTACTCATCATGTGTGCAATTGTGGCAACAGGCTTCCGTATGCTACCAAAACGCACCATTTCGTCGCCGGCCCTGGTCCTTACCGGATAATTTTGCAAGGGAAGAGTCGCGCTAATGTATCGATCAGCGTTGCAGGCAAAAGTGAAAAAGCGAGCCAAGTAGGCGGATCGGATGAATCCACGTCATGTACAAAAGCAAGCGTCATGATCTCGTCAGGCTAGAGGCATGCACAGGTCGACCGCGTGGGAGGAGGAATAAAACAACACCGTATGCTGCGTTAGGATCGACACCGATTCTCTTTTCAACAAACAGAACATTGGAATTCCATTTCTACCAATATATCTACATATACTGTTACAATGGCTCTTGCGCAGGCAGCAAACATCGCAGAGAAGATTGTGGGACACGACGACAGCGCCATCACCCAGCAGGATGTATCGTCTTTCCCTTCTGGTGGTGAAGATGATACGATGAAGGCTCTAGTGTGGATGGGCAAAAATAAAGTCGAAATGGGTAGACCATCACTACACCGAATTGCACAGAAAGCTCAGCAAGCTAACTTGGCTACCTCATAGCCGACGTTCCCAAACCTAAACTCGTTGAAGACCGCGACGTCATTCTCAAAGTCACCGGCAGCACGGTCTGCGGCTCCGACCTGCACCTTCTCCACGGTGCCATCATTGAGATGCAAAAGGGCGATATTCTGGGCCACGAGTTCTGCGGCGAGGCAGCCGTGGTGGGACGGGGCGTCCACAACGTTCAGGTCGGCAAGCGCTACGTGGCGTCGTTCCAGATTGCGTGCGGCGACTGCTGGTACTGCGAGCGGAAGCTGTCCTCGCAGTGCTCCAAGACCAATTCCAACACTCTGGAGAAGACAATGTACGGCGGGCAGACGGCGGGTATGTTTGGCTACGCGCATTTCACGGGCGGCTTTGCAGGAGGGCAGGCGGAGTACGTGCGCGTGCCGATGGGGGATGTGAATTTGCTCGAGATTCCCGAGGAAGTTCCAGATGAGAAAGGTAAACGCGATTCCTTGACATTGTTCTTCTCGTGCTGACTGGAGAAAATAGCCCTGTTCTTGTCTGACGTTCTGGCGACTTCGTACCATTGCGTAGTTGACACGGGCGTGGAGAAAGGCGACAACGTTGCAATCTTCGGCGCCGGCCCCATTGGGCAGATGGCAGGTGTTTTTGCGTTGGAAAAGGGCGCGCAAAAAGTCATCTTTGTTGACACAGAGCCGCGCCTGACCACCATAGCGTCCAAGTTTCCTGCGGATAAGCTGGAGCTCGTCGACTACAAGAAACTGTCCACCGGGCTGACGAGCAAGAATACCGTCGTCACCCGGCTGAAGGAGCTTTGTGGAGATGGCCGCGGCCCTGATGTGGCGCTTGAGTGCGCCGCGGGTGAGTATGCCAAGGGCTGGCTGCACTGGCTGGAGATGCAGACCGGCATGGAGACAGACACGAGCGAGCTGCTCAACGAGATGATTGAGAGCGTACGGTCGTATGGTCGCTGCGGCGTAACCGGCATCTATGCCGGCTATGTGAGTGGAGGATATTTCCGACTACACAGTTAAGGATGTCGAAAAAAACTAACGACAAGCAGACAAACCACTTCAACATTGGGTCGCTCATGCAGCGCGGCATCCGCCTCATCGGCAACGGACAGGCCCCAGTGCATTTATACTGGAAGGACCTACTCAAGGCGATTGAAAAGGGCTCGCTGGATCCTCTGCAGATGGTGTCGCACCGCGTGCGGCTCGAGGATCTGGATAAGGTGTACTACGTGTTTGAGAAGAAGGAGGACGGCATGCAAAAGG
The DNA here is from genome assembly GCA_001455915.2 of Samsoniella hepiali. Lineage (NCBI taxonomy): Eukaryota > Fungi > Ascomycota > Sordariomycetes > Hypocreales > Cordycipitaceae > Samsoniella > Samsoniella hepiali. The sequence goes on along the minus strand of LNDK02000124.1, from coordinate 54,422 downwards.
TGTTTGTGGAGACGAAATTCTCGCGCCCCGCGGCCAAAGGAAGCCCGGCGCTTACGAGGTACTGATATGAGACATATGAGACGAATGGCTTGCTGCGAATAGAGTGACTGGTATATTTCGGGCATCACTTACTGCAGCGGTGTGAGCATCGAGCCGCAGATTGTAAAACTGGAGGTGGGCAAGTGTGTCCAATTGACAGATTTTTACGGATTAGATGTGAAAGAGAATTGTTTTGTTTCTATACTTTTAATATGTCTATAAGTGTCTAGCCTGCTATGTGAGAGTCTCCACTTTGGTAATCTTGTCAGCCTAACCTGCCTCAACCACTGAGCTCATGTCAGGCTGAGCTATTTGCTCATGTGGCGTGAACACAGATATGGCTCAAAGTCTTTGATGAGGATCGAAGCGGCCGCAACAGTGCAACGGCCGAAACACGTCTGCGGTTTCTAAGCAGCCCACGGGCGACTAAGCACCAACGCTCCGAATCAGCTTTGCGTGCCCTGCATCCATAGGCAGACCGCCATGGAAGCCCTTGTCGCCCTCGCCCTTGCGGGAAACGTCGCCCAGTTCATTGAGTATTCAATCAAGGCTATCCTGAAGACGTCTGAGTTACTCGGCAGCACGAACGGCACAGTGCAAGAAATTAATGAATTGGGGGACATTGTGGACAGCGTGGAGCAATCGCTAAAGAGTATCCAAGGCTCCAAAACCACTATAAATAATGGGGTCGTGCTGGACGTGGTTCTGGAAAACCTCAATGCGAGCTGCCTTGCTATATCTGGCAAGATCATGACCATCCTAGATGGTTTCAAGCTTGATGATGATGACACCCGCTTCTACAAAGTCATGCAAAGGGCCAGGGCTCTGGCAAAGAAACCCGAGCTGGATGAGCTATGTCGTAGGCTGTACAGCCTCCGAAGTCAAATATCCGCCCACCTACTGGTTCTGATACGGTGAGCATTCAGTTGTGGCAGAATTGTCATTTCTAGTTGGCCTCCTGACCGATGCGAAGAGAACAGCAGCAGAATCTCGCCCAGAACCTTTTACGCCTCGCTTCGTCGAGCGAAGAGTATCAAAAGGCGATGGAAACTAAGCTCAATAAAGTGATAGACTACCTTTGCTTGATATGCGATCAGACAAACCCCCACTCCGGAGAGATGCCTGATCAGCCGCCTGGACGCCGTGGCGCAAAGCGTTCGAAACGGAACGTCGTCCCTAAAGGTACCAAGCCTGCCGACGCCCAGAGCTCGCTGAGACTGGAATTCTTGCCGATAGACAAATACGTCACCGAGATGGAGCAGCTATTCGAGCAAAAACGCAAGACTCTTCTGGACACGCTGCACTTTAGCCAAGTCAGAGAACGGGAATTCGCCGTGACCGAGGCCCACAGGAACACCTTCATGTGGATTTTCAACGAGAGAGGCCAGAATAATTTTGTCGCGTGGCTTCGGGAGAGTGACGACATCTACTGGATCGCTGGCAAGGCAGGATCTGGAAAGTCCACCCTCATAAAGTTTCTCACAGACTATCCAAAAACAAGAGAGTCCCTAAAGCAATGGGCCGGCGATAAAGATCTAGTTATAGCTAAGCACTACTTCTGGAACCCAGGAACTGCCATTCAAAAGTCCCAGGAAGGCCTATTTCGATCCATTCTCCTGCAAATCCTCTACCAGCACCCCCAACTCATCCCCGCCGTGTGTGCCGATCGATGGAATGCACAGTATGGAGACGTTTTTAATCCCTGGAGCCGTGCGGAGCTGATTGCGGCACTTGTGAGACTGGGAGACTTGGAGATGTTGGGCTACAGGATTAAGATTTGTCTCTTCATTGACGGCCTCGATGAGTATGATGGCGATCATGCGCAGTTGATGAGCTTAATCCGACGCATCGGTGCATCCCAAGATATTAAAATCTGTGCATCCAGCCGGCAGTGGCTGGAATTCTCTGACGCTTTCGAGCACAGCGAGTGGAAGCTCTACTTGCAAGACCTCACCCACGACGACATCCGCAGATTTATCCATGACAACCTGAACGAGGACATGCGCTTCCACAAGCTCCAGCAGCGCAACAAGACGGCAGCAGATAGACTCGGCCTGGAGATGACTGAACGCGCGCACGGTGTTTTCCTCTGGGTCTTCTTGGTAGTCCGCTCTCTCCTCCGAGGCCTGCGAAACGAGGATGGTATATCTGACCTGATTCGACGACTGCGAGAGCTGCCGAGCGACCTGCGAGAGTACTTTGACCGCATGTTCATGACCATTGAGGATGTCTACAGGAAGAGGACGGCCCGGCTGTTTCTCACCATGGCTCACGCCTCGACCACATTTCCTGTGATAACTTTCTACTTTATGGACTTGGGCGATGGATCCTATTCGAGGGAGCCACTGCGTTTTCTGAAAGACTGGCCAGACGTAGACCTCAACGAGGCCGAAGTCCTCGGAACCAAGAAGCGCCAGCTAATCGCGCAGTGCAAGGACTTGATTTTCATCACACCCGAGCCCGGCGCCGGTGTCCTGTTTTCGGAGCGCGTCGGCTTCCTCCACAGGACTGTCATCGACTTCTTACACACAGTAGACGTAAGATCGAAGCTGCTGCAGCTCGCCGGCCCCGAGTTCAACCCCAACAAAGTCCTGCTCGAGGCTAACTTGGGCCAATTGAGTTCTCTGATTCACTTACACGGCCGGACGTACATCCATCCACACCTCCAGCAGTGGATTCTTGGTAGCCTGTATTACGCTTATCTCATCGAAATCTCGTCAGGTATTCCCGAAACGGATGCTCTCGACAAGCTCGAGACCATCATCATGAAGGCATTCGCGAAATGGGACTTCTCGCACGCCATGGACTGCTTTTTCACAAGGCCCGATATCGCCTCATTCCTAGAGCTGTCTTGCCAGTGTGATCTCGCATCGTATGTCTGCGAGAAGCACCCGCAGTTGACCCCGAGCCTGCTGGATACTCTTGCCCCAGGATGGAGGAACCCGTTTGAGATCCGACAGCTATCCAATTTTGAGATTTGCCAGCGGGAGAAAATCGAAGACCCCAATAGCGAATGGAGACTTGGCCGCCAAGTCGATGCTCAGTCGTTAATTTGTCAAAATATAGCGACTGAGGTGGGATTGCCCCCGGAGCAAGACGGAGAGCCTGTGACAGCTCGGATTCGGGCCCCGGTAATGACTAAGGGGAGGATTTCGTCCAGGTTCAGCAAGTTGTTTCTGCGAGGGCTTTTCAAAAGGAATAGTCGCCCTGGTGGTATTTGAGACTTGGACGATTATATGGACAAGATATATATAGCAAGCTTACTTTTTTACTTTCCCCTCTAGCTGGGGCTTTATTCAGTGGGCCGCGATGCGCGATCTGCCCAGATAGGCAATCACGCTTCTGCAGTCACTGCCCGAATTAAAAAGTCGTTCTTTGGAATCTGAATCTAGATTTGGGCAGCCCTATATCAAGCAAGGCATAAAGCCTAGGGCGCGGTTTTAACTGGTGGGCAACGCCAAGCCAACCGCTTCCCCGGTCCGATCAGATGTCATGTGTCCCACACTACAAAATCAGCCTTGGCGGCCGCACAGCGTCGGATCCTACACCTTCACCTCGCACAGCATTGCTGCCGGGTTTTGGAAGAAAAGAATGGGCTGGCTCAGCAGCAGCAAGAAGAAGAACAAGACTCCGACATCATGGAACATTTTTGACCCGCCAAGCGCGTACACTGCATCATCACCATCGCCGCCTGCGCTGCCAACGCGCCGCCCCCCGCCTCCGCCGCAGCAGTATTCCGCACCACCACAGTCATGTCGGCGGCCATATCCCCAGCATCACCGCTATCCTTACCGCGACCCGCACGCAAGCTACTCGCAGCCTGTGCTTCCGTCCCATCTCCCCCCGCCGTGGCATGGTGAGCCGCAGCCGCAACCGCAGCCGCCGCGCCTCGGCATGGGCCGCTGGGCCGACTCGGTCATGAACCTTGCCGACGCGGCCGTGCGGGACGTCTACGACGACGTGTCGGCGCGCCTCGACGATGTCATGACGCGCATTGACCGGGAAACGGTGTCGGCGACGGAAGCCGGCCTGGTGCTCTGCCGCGGGGACTGCAACAACAACATCGATGGGGTCGAAGCGGCGCCCGGCGAGATGTTGGATCGTGCCCTGGGGGGCCAGCGAGCGCAAGGCAAGAACAGCAGCAACAACGAGAAAGGCAGCCGCTTTGCCAAGGTGGAGTTGTACGCCAATTCCAAATTGCCGCTGCATCTCCCCCGGCTAGCGCTGTACATGCCGACATGGCCACTGCTTTGCCTCGCGGCAGAGTACTCGTCGCAGGTCTACACGCCGTCCTCTTCATCTGAAGAGACTTACGCATCGTCAGACTGGCGCGCGGGCACAAAAGCTATGTGTATTAAATCCGTGCCCATGGACGCCTCCTCCACCATTGTCTTTGCCATCCGCGGCACCTCCTCCTTTATGGACTGGGCCGTCAACCTGTCCACCGCGCCGTCGTCCCCCGACCACTTCCTCGACGACGCGGGCAACCTCTGCCATGCGGGATTCCTGTCTGTCGCGCGGAACATGGTCAGGCCCGTGGCCGCGAGACTACGGCGACTGCTGCAAGAGGACCCGGGCCGAGCAGCGTATAGTCTGCTGATTACAGGGCATTCTGCCGGAGGCGCCATCGCGGCGTTGTTGTACATGCACATGCTCGCGACGGCGCCGGGTACCGAGAGCGAGCTGAACCTGCTGGCGGGGTGCTTCAAAAGGATTCACTGCGTGACGTTTGGAGCGCCGCCCGTGAGTCTGCTACCGCTCCAGAAGCCGAGCAACAACCCGCGGCGGTTGCGGAAATGCCTCTTCCTGGCTTTTGTCAATGAAGGCGACCCGGTGACGCGTGCAGACAAGGCGTATGTCAAGAGCCTGCTGGATCTCTTGACAAAGCCGACACCGGAGAGAGAGTTACTACCGGAACGAGATGTTGCAGGGGAGAGGACGCGGTGGAGGAGTGACGGGACGCCAAAGCTACCCAGACGGCGGTATAAGCAAATCCACTGGCCGGTGCCGGCGTGTACGTTGAGTAATGCAGGTCGCATCGTGGTATTGAGGAGCGGAGATCCGATGGCGGTAGGCAAAGGGGAGAGAAATATAGAGGAGAGGCTGGCCGAGGGCGTGGCGGCGGTGACTTGCGAGGAGGAGGAGCTGAGGAGTGTGATTTGGGGTGATCCGGTGGCGCACATGATGGGGTTGTATGCGGGCCGGATCGAGACGTTGGCGGTAGCAGCGGTCATGGGCAAAAGATAGCTGACGAAAGACAAGACGGGCGGGCGCAGGGGAGGAGGATAATGGGAAGGGAGACGTCTGATGGATATACCAAGCTGCAGGACAGCCCTAGGATAGGATTACGTTGCGTATGAAGGAAATGGGTAATGATATATGAAGCAATTGTATGGTTGGCGTGTGTTGGTGGTGTCGGGTATAATGGCAAACTACGAGAATATCTTCGGTGGAGTTGGACAGCACATTCATGTAGCACTTTCGAATTTTATTTGGTTATTTAGTTATTGATTGATTCATTGCTTAGAGGCTTGATAGAAACAACACGGAACGTTGCCTTCTCTCTGCTCTTCCTCTCGTCTTGGAGATCACAGGGCAAAGCAACAACACATCAGTCTCGTCCGCAGAGACGCAAGCCTATTCAAGCAAACAAACACGGTCAGTACATGGAAAGAAGAGAATGCGTGTAACAGTCTTGATTTCTACAACTATGCTAAGCTTCATCCTCTCCCGCTGATCCAAGCTGCTTTCCAACTTGATGAAGGGAAGAAATAAAAAAGATGGCCAGAAAAGAAATAAAAGAAAATGACAATGTAAAAAGGTCTTGCCCTCCAAGAAATCAGGCTCGCTCCGCTATAAAATGGAAATCCAAAACGCCGACCGGTTGGTGGCAAAAAACGCCTGGGGTCGAGGCCCCCCTCAATGACAAAGAAGATGTAAAATATGTAGGAAACTCTTGCAGCAGAAGAGTAGTCTACACTTGTCAAGTGAGACGAGAATGAAGAATGCTAAATGGTACATGGTCTCATGCGAGGCACGAGTCTTTTATATCTCTTATCCTTGGTCACTGCAACGAGTTAAAGTTGAGGTCGGCAGGCATCGGGTGGTAGTCGTTCCCCTGCATGAAGCTGCCCTGGCGCTGGAGAACCATGTTGTTCATGGGCAGACCTTGACGTATGTGCATGTGCTGGGGAGATGGTCCCACCGGGCTAACCATGTCCTGTATAGAACTGACGCCAAAGGTGTTGATGCTGAGGTTGTTGCCATGTGAGTACTCCATGCCGTTGGGCGACATCATGTCCGGCGACGCCACAAAGGAGTTGCCCATGTCCGAGCCGGAGCCGGGTGTGGTGTGGTTGGCATGAGGGTTGGACTCGGGGGTACGGTTGTTCATGTCCAGGGTGTACTTGCTGTCGACGTAATCCGTGTCCATCATCTGCATTGGGGGTTGGGCCATGCCGGCGTTGCCAAAGCCGTCAAAGATGTCGACGGAAGCCATGTTGACGTTTTCGGGGGCATTCTGCAGCATGGGGTTGACAGTACGGGGCAGAATGTCGGACAGTTTGCTCATGAGCAGCGGCAAGAAGCGGTGCTCGCCAGAGCGGGCGAGGCCGACGGAGGTCAGGATCTGGGTGAGGTACTCGCGGGGGCCAATGGCGAAGGGGTCGCGGGAGGCGGGTTGAATGGAGAGGAACTCGGTGAGGGAAAAGGAGACTTCAATGAGCTTCTCAATCAGGCCAGCGTTGACAATATCCATGCCCTGGTTGGGGAAGGAGGAGGCCAGGTTGAGCAGCAGGTCGCGGGCTATGTCGCCGTTGTAAAAGGAAGCATCTTCGGTGTTACCGCTGGTACGGTTGGTGAGCTGCCAGACGGTGTTCTTGAGCCACTGCTGGTTGGTGCGAAAGTCGGCAAAGTTGGGGTCCTGGCAGGCATAGTTTTGGGCGAGGTCGTTTTGCTGCTTTTGCAGGCCACTAATGTACTGGGTGGAAAAGTTGGCGCGGGTCTTGTTCCAGACGGTGACAAAGGCGTCGTCAAAGGGGCGGTAGAGATTGACAAGCATGATGAAGGCGTGGAGCTGGTGAGCCAGAGGATCTGAGGGGTCGTCGGCAAGAGTAGGCAGGTTGACGGTGGCCTTGAGAGTCAGCGGACGGGCGCGGCTGAGGGCGTAGGCGCGCTCGACCGAGTAAAAGAGCCAGTAGAGGCGACGGCGGCGGGCAGATTCGACGGCGTCAAACTGGAGGTAGTGGTCCTCCTTGTCCATGCCAATCATGGCAATCATGGTGGTGGCCTCGCGGAGGTAGTACCAGGCCTTGTCGTGCATCTCCTGGGCGTAGTAGCAGGCAAAGAGGAAAAAGTTGGTGGCGAGGGCGTTGTGGGTGACGGAGTCGAGGTACTCATAGCCCTTGCGGACCTTGTGGGCTTCCTCGAGGAGGAGCTGGGAGGAGATGATGTTGGCGCCGGGAACCATGTCGAGGTTGTAGGGGTCGCCGGGGGGCATGGACATGCCAGGCTGGAGCATGACAAAGGCGCACATGGCGGTCATGAGGCAGTAGGCGTCGCGGTTCTGCTCCATGTAGAGGAGCTGGTGGTCGACTTGACGGCGGTCGAGGATGGGAGCCTGGGGATACATGTGGTCGAAGAAGAAGGAGGCGCAGTCCTTGACGAGATCCGAGGTGACCATGCCGGGGGTGGGAGCGAGCGTGTTGGCCTGGGGGCAGGCGATGCCGTTCATGCGGTTCTGGACTTTGGCGGAGAGGGAGGTGAGGCGTTGGGTCTCGCGGAGCTCCGAGATGACCTTGGCGCGGGAGCCCTTGGGGCCTTTTTTCTGAGGGATGGCATTGTAGGTGCAGGAGAGCTGGGCGGAGGAGCAGTTGCGGCAGGGATTGATGCCGTCACACTTGACCTTGCGACGATGGCAAGCATCGCAGGCTCTCTTGACGGCCTGGGACATGGTGGGCGTCGAATTGATGATGATGGTGTTGGTGGTGGTGGTGATGAAAGCGGCGAGTCGGGTGCGGGTGAAGGGATTTTCAGAGGCGGGCTGGAGGGTGGCTTGTCGTGTCAGAAGGCGCCACTAGCCAAGCCTCGTGGGCGGGATGAGCGAAGCGATGGGCGAGGCGACGGGCGAGGCGACGGGTGAGTGTCGACGGGCCAGTATCGATGAATTGGCGAGATGATGCAAATGACAAGATTTAAAGCTGGAATAGAGTCCAGGGCCGCTGTTGCCGTGTGTCCGGGGTTGCGGGGATGAAGAAGACGGGGAGTTGGTGCTATGAGAGTCGAGTGTGGGTGGTTGCAGGTTTTATTCGGGCCTTTGGAGCGGGCCAAAACGCGGGGACGACTGGGGGTGGAGGAGAGTCGAGTGGGCGTCGTGGAAGAAGAAGGCAGAGAAGAAGAAGGAAAAAAAGTCGGTGAGTAGGAGGAGATGAAAGGAGCGCAAGCCAGTAATATGTTTTACAGAGAAGCAGGCATGGACATGTATTCCGCCGGAATACTGATGGTCTCGTGTTGGGGTGGAAGAGAGCCAGAGGACAGACAGGCAGAGGAATGGAGCGAGTTTTGAGAGACTGGGGTGGGAAGAGTGCGATGGGCAGGGGATGGCAATTATTTACTGGGCGGAATACGGGTTACGGGGACTGGGCAGGCCTGAAGATGGCGAATGGCCAATGGCGACTGGCAGATGGTTGAATGCTGAGTTGAGGCCCCTGTCCGGCGTCGCCTGCAGAGGTGGGCAGCAAGTGGATAGCGTGTCGCAACGGTGCTGTGCTGGTACGTCGACACTGGTTGACTGGTACCTCGACGAGTCGCAGAGGGGGGCGCACGAGACAGCAGCCAGCCAGCAGAGGGCAGAGGGCAGCGGGCAGCAGGCAGCCGTGGTTGAGTGCCAAGTGGGCAGGAATGGGCGCATAAAGGAAGAATAATATAATCAATTAGGCACTAAAAGAAAAGGCAAGAAAAGAAAGAAAGAAAGAAAAAGTGAGTCGCAAGTGGGCTCATGCAGTGGGCAGCTTGGCAGCCGCTAGAATAGGAATGGAAGGATAATTGTCGAATCCAGTCTAGCTTATATACCGGGGCTAGTATGGGACGGCCGTTTGTGGTAAAGATTTTCTAGAGGACTGAACGAGGCGTTTGGCCCCAGCAGACAGTAACGAATCGCACGACACCACCAGGAGGACTCCAACCCAGCAACTTCTGCCTCTCACAGTCAACAGCACAACGGCACTGCCGGTCGACGCCACACACCACACACGCCAGCCCAGTCAGCCCAGCCTAGCGCTCCCCTCACTGTGAGTGGTCACTGGCTGCTGCAAAATGGCCAGCCTGCGCTAAAAACAGCCCAGCGCCCACACGGGCTCGACACAGTAAGACTCAAAAGAAGATGCACTGTAGGGCAGGGGCCAAATAACGTGGCCATGCACAGTGCTTGGACCAGAAATACCCCACGCGACCTCGCCGCAGACGTTGGCAACGTTGGCCACTGCTGCGCCCCCAGTCTGTGCTGGGGCATGCAAGTTGGCTGGGGCGCGAGTCTTCAGCACTGTCTTGCCCGCAAAATACTCTGGAAAACAGAATGCATTCGACAGAAACCAGTAGCTTGGACTGCATGCTGAGTACGCATTACAGGGACTTCGACTTCCTGCGCCACCGATATTGCCCACATCAACTCATCTCTACCAGTACCTTGCCAAATCCCCCAATCCAACTACATTCTTCAGTCCACTCTCCCAGTCCACTTTGACCACCCAAATCATGCCATCTTCCTTCCAACTCCCTCCCTCCTCCCTCCTCCCTCTGCTGGTCTCCCAGCCTGCAGGATCCTGGCCGGCTCTCCCAAACCACCACACCTGCTTACCTCGCAACCTCGTTCCCTCCCCTCCTGTCCTACAACAGTGACCAGTCATGATCTGGCACTGCTCACCTGCTAAAAACCTGCCTGCAACGTCACCTCGACCGAACAAGTGCTGACAACCAAGCCCTCGCTTGGCCAATCACCCCAGCGCTGGCCTAACCCGTCTTGAGCTCTTGCACCGACGCTACTGCATGGCCTCCCTGCAGCCCGCACACTCACGATCCGCCATCACGCTCCCATCGTCTCCATCCCGAATCCCATGCCATCTTTCTGGGAGTCGATGGCAATCATCGCTTATTTACTAGTAATAGCGCTGTCCTTTCACCAATCGCTCGATCGCGGATCCTCGATGCGCTCCAGTTGACACCAACAGCGTGGGCCGTCCGCTTTACCACCTGCCTAGGTACCTACTGGTAGGTAGCCATGACTGCACAGCCCCTGACCCGTATTACGTCCCACTGCCAACACCATCAATATCATCATATCCAACTATTCCGAAGACGAACAAGTGATTCAATGTCCAGAGAAGGATTTCCAAATGACTAAATCTATTCCATCGTCCTGAAACCCCGTGTCAAATTCAATTTTTTTTTTTTTTCACATTTTCTTTTCAACACGCGTCACAAGTCCCAGGTCCGGGAATCAACCGCATGTACTGTAATCTGGACGCACAAACATGCAGACGCACAATGTTTACTGAGTACGCACACATGGGTGTTATAATAGACCAGAATCGCGCCAGAAGCACCAAAAGAACTTTGTCTCTTTGCCGCTTTATCCCTTGTCATTTTAGAATGGTTGCTTCCAACGTCGTAACAAAGAATACATTCCAGCCAGGCCAAACCATTGTCCCTGCCCAGCTAGGCCTCACACGGCAATTCTTTTTTTTTTATTATCTCAATAATGCATCGCTCCTAGACCAGTGCTGGTATGCTGCTCGAGTCAACTGACCTGAGCGACGTTTACGCATCTCATGCAGGCCTATATGGCGCGCCCACGTACGAAGAAGCGACCGATGTGTCTCGATAACCAGCTCTGCATGTCGACAATCGCCCGCCATTATGACAACTCGGATATACCAACCACCATGACTTTTCTTATTGCTTCTGTGGCTCTTCATGCCGCCTTCATGCTCGGCTCCGCCATGTAATATCAGTAGGGCTCATGGAACGCAAGAATCCCAGCCCTCACATCATCATCCCTCATGCAACCACCCACCGTCACACTAAAAGGCAGCAAATAATTTACACACTTTTGCCTCGTCCATATGATGGCGGAAAGTGCACGTGCCGGTGCCTATCATCGCCGCATCCTGTCCTCGCCACCATCCACTCTCCCTGCTCTACGATTCACTTTCAGCCCATGTCTCTCATCATCGTCTTCTCCCCATGCTTCTGTCCAAGTCTGCTGCTCAATTGGCCCTGCGCAGTGGTTGAGCTACTGCCTGCGCTTCTGAGACCTGCCACATATCTCACGCTGCCAATAGCGCGTGAGCCATCCTAACTAGTAGGAGCACTCACTTCAGCGCATTTCTCACCTGCACTCCTCCGGTGTGTGAAATAGCCCCCGATGGAGTCTGTCGGCGCCCCCGAGCCCTGTAACCCCCAGTGCACACGATGACGCCCTTCCCGTCCCTCCATCACCACCCACCCAAGCTCTTTTTATTTCCTGCCTACTCCTTTTAGCCATTTTTTTTTCAGTGCGCCGTCTTCCTCACCCTATTCCAAACCCACCGTGGTTTGGTGTGAACGGCCGACTGCCCGGTCACCGACTGACCCGCGAGGTGGCACCCCGTGATGGCGGCACGCGTCTGACCACTCCACCCCATATTCCCGTACCTGCCTTTGGGCCGACAGTTCGTCGCGCCATGCGTCCCTGGCGGAGGGGGTAGTTGACCGTGAGAGACCTATCTACGCGTACCTGGACGAGATGCGGGGAGTACACAGGTTAAGGGCTTTACCCATTGTTGGGTCCGAAAGTGCCATACCAGACGTCTCGCAAGCCTACGAGCAGCATGCGACCAGAGGAGAGCCCCGCGTAAGACACCATGAGTGTCTAAGCTGGATGCTGTGTAAATACTAAATTGGAATACGCTTGTCCTCCGCCTTGAGCATCTACGTTTGACCTTGTTTCGTACACACGGCTGTTGCAATTTCGCTAAATGCCAGCCTTTCACCAACGATCCGCACGTGGGACGCATCACCATGTATCGGAGAAAATTTGAGACTTATTTTTCCTTTAGACACGGTCTTTTATCCGTTACAAGTCACGAGAAAAACTGCAGTGGTTTTGGACTTGACTTGAGGACGTTATTCCCAGGTGTTGTCGGCTCTTTCCGACTCAACTCATTCGCGCTCCAGGCAATCTAAATAAAGAAGTCCCTAAGAATATGGCATTTTGTCCCAAAGCTGGGCCTTACTAACTCGGGAACTTGATTTTAGTTCCATGAAAATGGAGTTCCATTACAACAATCGGAAAATAAGGAGCTGCACCTGCACTGTCTCAAGTGGTCTGATGTTACCCGGCAGGAAACCGAATCATTGAGACGAGCCATATTTTGTGACGACGCCAACAGATGACATCTACAAAGATGTTCATGAGCTAGCACATAGTTCAGATAGTTTCTCGCTTTACAAATTGTGTCACGTATCGCGTAAAGGGAATGCTTGAGTTTGGTCGGGCATCCACAGGTCGCGTTGCCACCATCTGTATACCATTTTTTCAAGGGTGGCTTACGAAGCACGGGTAAAGCTTGACCAAGGTTGGCCCAATCACGAAGTAAAAGTACGAAAGATCACAGAGTTTGGAGAAGTTCCTTGTGTATTTGGATCCATGCGATAACAAGATGAGAAAAAGTCGACACTTTGCGTGGTCTATCGCGTCGTATTCGGGGTCGTCACCCTAGCCTAGCAGCAGGAGCTTCAGACAAGAAAATAAAAAAAGTGAGAAATCATTAACATAAAAAGAACTCCAAGAAAGGTTAGAGAATAATTAAATTAAAAGTGTCGAAATTGTATCGAGTAACATGTATCGTTAATACCCAATTGTAACCGTCAACGCCACCATTACGCCAGGTATCATCAACCCCTCCACATTGTCCTCGCCCTCCGCACCAGTCTCGACCGCCGGCGCCGGTTCCGCCGCCGCTGGCCCTCCTAGTCCTGCATCTCCAGGCTCAGAAACAGCTCCAGCATCGTGCGCTCCCGCTCCCTCGCCAACCTGTCCCTACCATTGCTGCCGCTCCGAAAGACCAGCGGTGCCAGCAGCTCCGCATAGCGCCGCTCGCGCGCCCGACGCTTCTTGGCCGCGCCGTCCGTCTCACCGCCTTTGCGGAAGCTTAACCGCCGTTGCAGGCCCTCGGTGTGGGACTCGGCCGTGGCGGGGATGAGCTCGCGGGCAACACGCGCGACCGTCGACGTCAGAAACACAAAGGCAATGTTGTGGTTGGGCGCTGCGGAGAGCACATCAAGAATCGTCATCTTGGTGTCGGGCCACGCGCTCTGTGGGAGCGCCATCGGTGACGGGATAGTGATGGCGAGCTGCGCGCACATTTGCGACGTCACGAGGCCGTCAGTGAGGGAGGCGAGAAAGAGAAGAAGCACAGAGGACAAGAGCTCGAGCTTCTGGGAAGACGGCATCTCGACGGGTAGCACCTCGGCAATGGAACCGTCCGTGTCTAGAGCCGCAATGACGCAGGACTGCACGGCTTCCTTTTCCTCCGTGCCAAGGGAGCACGCCCCGGAGTCAAAGGGCCAGCCAGCGCCGTCCGGCAGCGACATATCCTCCAGCATGTTGGCGTCGGCGACACAGCGCTCGGCCAGCGTCTGGATGGCCTCTGTCAGCTTAAACAGCTCGCGCGGCGCGGAGCAATGGACATTGGAGTTATAAGGGATTGCTCCACGAATCTGTTGGTCTTGCAAAAACTTGCGGATGCCGCCGTCGGACACGCGGATAAGCTCGTCAATCGACCGGCCAAAGCAGCTTGGCAGCCATTGGCCGCATACGGTAATGAAGTGGTCGCGGCCGTTATCAACACGAAGAACGAGCACTTCTTCAATCGAGGCGTGTCCATCGTTGAGAGCACGTAAAAATGGGATCGACGAGACCTGGCCGTCGAGGACTGCCGTCACCGTCTCGCCGGGTTCAAGCATCACATTCGGACCAACCGTCTCGCCGCTGCCGTCAGACTTGACAAACGACGTCGTAAGCCAGTCGTGTGACATTATACCACGATCAGAGTCGTCCATGGCTGGCCTATCCACAAAAGAAAAGCTTGCTGGCACCCCACCCGTGTTGGCAATGATCATGGAGCTGGTGTTTCTCGCGAGGAAGCTGAGGTCCCCCATGTCCACAATGTTGGCATCTTGCGCCGCATCTCCTTCAAGCACGAGAGTTATCACAGGGCGTCCCTCATTTTCAGCACGGTCAAGCTGACGTGCTACCTCAGCGTGTATCTTGGCCTTCTCTTCCGGAACCACACATTCGCAAGTGAGCGTAAATATAGATGACAGTGGCTTATGGTCAGATGAAGTGACTCGCTGATAGGAAGTATATAATTCCAGCTTGACCCGGTCTGTGACCGTGAGCTCAGGCTTGCCTTGAGCATCGTATTCGTCGTATTCGTCATATTCGTCATATTCGTAGCCTGCATCGGTCGATGATTCTGGATCCTGCTCTTCGCCGTCCTCCTCTGGATCGTAGCTAAACAATACGTCTTCATCGGCGTCGATTCCGCGAGACTTCATCTCCTCGTCCCTTTTCTTGGCAGCCTCTTCATCCATGACCTTGTTTTCGAATTCCTGTTTGTACTCTCGGGTACGGTACAGTATGCGATCACACCAGCTGGGAGCGCGCCGCTTTTCACTGGAATCAAACAGCGCTACGCTGCCAACATCGTATTTATATGTAGGCAAAAATGTAATCGGCCCCTCTTTCCACCCATCGTGGAAGGCTTTGCGGCCTGCAATGACCTGGCGCAGCTGATCATGTGGCAGCAAGGAATCCAGTGTGGCCTGCAACGAAGCTGGATCTTGGCTGGGATCTTCGGGAAAGTCGTCTGGGTCGGGTAAAGATGTTTCCGAGTCAAAGCTTTGCTCTCTGCTGTGGCTGAGCAAGGAAGTTGTCGTCGTCTCTTCATCGCTTTCTGAATCCTTCATAATAATAACAGGCTCACCATCGAGTGGCTGTGGTAGCTTGTCGCTATTCATGTCGTATTCGCCACGTGTGTGCAGCGTCAGTATCCTCCGGATGTCATCACCAGGGAGGCTTCCGAGACGAAAGTTCAAGTCGCCAAGCCAAAAGGTAAAGTCTTCATCGCCAAACCGGTCGCCAGTATCCTCGACCACGCCATTATTCACTACTGGATCAAACTGGATCTTGGAGGCAATTTGTGCAACGTCCCAGCAGCGACGGTCAACATAGCTCGGCCCTGCGCCACTAGCCAGGTGCGAGTTGATAAAGACCATGCGCGTAGTCTCGCCAAGGACGATTCGGATCGCGACGGCGCCTTTATTCCCAAAGTATCCCAGGAGGCCGGTGCCGATTTGTTGGGTGCTAATATTGGTAATATGCTTGGCAACGTCGCTGGAGGCATATACAAGCGTCAATAACCCAATCATTTGCTCGGCCGAAACAAAGTCGTAGCCCACGGGAATGGCAGCTTCTACAGACGATCGCCATTTCGTAATCTGACTATTGCTTTCGGTGTAGACACGGTTCACGTATTCCTTCGTGGTATTCAAGTCAACAACCTCTTGGAGGCCGAGGACGTAGAGGTCGATCGCATCGTCCGCATCTTTAGGCTCGTCAGCTTTGGCAGACACGGCTAGCTTGGCAAAGCCATTTGTGAGGCCTTGGTCGCGAAAGAACCAGCTGCCGACATCCTTGTCGGTGCCAGGGCAGCCCGCCGTGTTCCAAGAGCCGATCTTAACCCGCAGCTTGCGCTGGCCCATGTACTCGGATCGTCGGAGGGTGAGCGCGTGGGCGAGTGAGTGTGGGGTAGAGAGGAGCGCATCACCGCCATCAGAGGCCTCTGAGCGGACGGAGCTGCCGCGCGCCGTCTGCATCGTGTGGTAGCTGGCAGAAGAGCGCTGGGATCTGCGGCGGCGGAAATCGAGGTCGGCGGATCGTTGTCTGACTTGCTATATCATGACGTGGGGCCGGGGCGGGTATGGTGTATTTATATTTAGCGACAAAAGCCAGGCCAAAGATGCTGGGGTTAGATAAACTGCGAAAAAATAACATGCGCGCGGGCTTTGTTGAAGAAGCAGGGCGCTCGGCAGTGGTACCTGGGGAAGTGTCTCCCCCCACAGTGACGTGACGACCACATCCAGGCGCATCGAGCCCCACCAAATCAAAGCACCCTCAAGGATTGTTGTGGCTGCTAGATTAGGCTTCAATTTAATCAGTTGCGTTTTACCCAACCACTCTTGCGCAACGATACTCGACTTTTCAAGACACGATCTGTATCGAAGTACCTGGCAACACTTGGTCCCATCAACTAGTCAATAGGCTGCGGCCTCCACAGCGTCCCTCCTCCATTACACATCATGAGTCGCGCGACACCACGAAAGGCCCGTGGCCACAAGCGCCAACCCTCTAACCTCATCCCCGCCGTCTCCGACTACGAGTCCGACGCGGCTGCCATCCAGCAGACCTACGCGCCGCCGCCGCCGCGCAACAATACCGAGCTCAACGTCTCCGTCCTCCAGCGATACGTTCCCTCCATCTTCAGCATCCTCAGCATCGCCGCCAACGCCGTCGTCTACACCTTTGACAGCGACGCCCAGACCTGGGTTAAGTCCGGCGTCGAGGGCACCCTATTCGTCTGCACTCAGTCCCCACTACCCGACGACCCAGTCAACACCCCGCGCGCCTGCGTCTTCGTGCTGAACCGCCGCGGCCTGGGCAACGTCATTGTCGACCTCGCCCAGGTCAGCCATGTCGAGATTGCGGGGGAACTGGTCATTCTGAGGGTAGAGGGCGCCTGGGAGGAGGGTGAGAGGGTGCTCGGCATTTGGATGCACAATGACCGCGAAGAGACGAGGCAGGTCAATGGTGCCATGATCCAGGAGTGCTGGGGGATTGCGCGATCGGCGGGCGTCGTGGAGGATCAGCGACAAGAGGCCGGCCCAGCCATGCAAGCTATTGGAAAGGCGCTGACCCTGAACGAGCTGTTTGGAAGCCAAGCGGTAAACCAGGGACAATAATTGGCAGGATGGCAAGGACGAGTTGACAGAGACATGAGCTCACAGAAACTTGGCATCGGGAACTCGGCGAATGGCGCATCGTAACTACATTAAATGCATATTTTCGCAACCCTCATTAACACGATTCGAGATTTGAGGTTGACCCAAACCCGGGAGGTATAGACTTGCACACCCGACGTTCATTAACCCGTCGGCTTGGCAGACTATCATCTATATTAAACCAAGAAATCACTTATACGCCGCAAAATTATAATGCATGGCTCCCCAGCTACCCAGCCGTTTTCAAATTCCATTATACCGTTCCGCTTATGCTCAGTTCCCGAATTTCGTTAAGCACTTCCTCCACTCGGGCGTCCAACTGCCCGTCGGCGTACAAATCACGCGTGTCGGCATCCAGGTACTGCTGGACCTGCGCCATGCGTGAGTACGCTTCGGCGCAGAAGCGCAACTGGATCTTGACGAGCGCCTCGAAGCTGGGATCGAGGTACGGCACGCGCAGCTCAATCAGCTGCGGCAGCTCGGTGCTCAGCTGCTCGTTGAGCTGCTCGTACAGCTGCTTGGCCATGTCGAGCTCCTTTTCCGTGCGCGGCAGCTTGGTGGCATCCTTGTCGGGCTTGTCGACCAGGCGCTTGACCTTTGCGCGCAGCGCGTCGTAGTCAAGCAGCTTGTGCGCGCGCTTCTTGATGCACTCGTTGACGTCGGGGAAGTAGGCGCAGAACCGCGAGATGGGCTCCAGCACCGTCGTCTGGTACGGGCCGTCGAGGGCTTTGATGGTTTCGGCGTCGAGGTCCTCGACGGCTTGCTTGTAGCTGCGGCTAACGCCGTCGCTCGCGCCGGAGTCACCGTAGAAGGCGTCGATGGTCTCGGCAATTCGCATTTGTGATGCCGTCATGGCTGCGCCTGTTAGTTTTGCCAAGTGGTTCGGGGGCGGAGGAATCACCTCTGAGTGAATCTAAATAACCCTTGGACTCTTTCTGTAATCGCAGCGAGGCGGCTTCCATAGTTTTGAAGCGTCTGGGGAGGTCAGCTGTGGGGTCCCGGCGCAGGGTAGAGAAATCGTACCTCTCTTCCACCTCGTAATCCCGATCATTCGTCTTTTCAACATGACCTGCATTTCGTTAGCACTCTAGTCATTAAAGGAAGAACGTTATGTACTCACCCGTCTTCATCATTACCTGCGTCGTCGCGCGGTTTACATTCTTCTTGAACCCTGCTGGACATTAGCCCCTCATTCGCGAACCCTGCAGAGATCGCGTACCCGCCCACGACATGATGCCGGATGTCGCAGAGATTCCTCGTTATAGAAAATAGTTTCCGAATGATGTCTAGTATCCGAGATGTGCGGTCGAAGAATTCGTGACGAGGCAGGATGCCGTGGAGGAGCGAGAAAGCCTGGCCAAGGTTGACGACTGGTACTGCGCAGCCACAGTGACTTGCCTTGATGGGGCTCGTCGACGTCAGAGAGCTGAGCCACGGTCACTGGCCACAGTGCTGCACGTGACCCCGCGCCAGTTCGCGCCGCGCGAGAGGACAGGGTTGTAGTGATACAACCGTGCAACAAAAACTTCACGAGAATTACACAATTTGACTCTTTAGCATAAATTGAGCTGGGAGCGCGTAGAGGACAGTGCCGGCCGCCGTGGCTTAGAACTGAGGTTGCCCATCCTTAAAGCTCTGACTACACTACGACTCGACCTTGAGACTCTCTTTCTTGTCCATGCGCGGAAACCACAAGAAGAGGGAACCGGGCAATTCAATCACCCAGCATGTCAAAATTCAACCCCAGATTCCTCGTCGTCAGTCTCGGCAACCCCCTCCCCGAGTACTCCAGCCTACACTCGGCCGGCCACTTTGCCCTCGGCGGCCTCCCTAAAGTCCTGCGCCAATCCGGTTTCCAAAGTGGCAAAGTCGGCAAGCTCTCCTGCTTCGTCTCCCAGGGCCCCAAGTTCACACTGGTCCAGTCACCCACGTTCATGAACGTCAGCGGGCCCTTTGTCGCAAAGGCGTGGCAGGAGATGCTCAAGCAGCACGAGGCGGCGTCGCTCGGCCTGGTCGTCCTGCACGACGAGCTGGAGAAGGCGCTGGGCCAGGCGGCGCTGGTCGCCTGGGACCGCAGCCCGCGCGGCCACAACGGCATCAAGAGCGTGAAAAAGGCCCTGCGCGAAGACAGGTACCCACAGTCGCCGCTGGTGAGGATCGCGGTGGGCATTGATCGGCCACAGGCGCGCGACCCGGACACGGTGGCTCGGTACGTGCTTGATCCGATTCCTGCGGCCAAGCAGAGGGTCCTGGAGGAGACGGTGCCTTGGGAGGTCAAGACACTACTGGAGGAGCTGGAAACGGATTGGAAAAGTCAAGTGGGGGGGTGAAGCAAGGCGACCGCATGAATGCCCGAGCATTTTTGAGCAAACCATAGTTCAAGCGGAGCGAATCGGCATACCACCCCAGGAAGCGACGAGCAAGACCACAATATCGGACCTCGAGCGATATCGGCCACCAGCCAAGCATAGCAGCGATGTTCCCCCTCTCTGTAATTAATCACGATTTTCTTTTCTTCGAAAAAGTCGCTTCCTCGAAACCGTTCAGGTTCATTACAGCCAATGGATAGTGTTGCTCCGTTATCTTGTTGGTGGCGTTCCTGGTGCTTTGGTGGCGTCGCACCAGCCGACAAGGCTCTGGTGAGCCTCTGGGGCAGCCAAGAGATAAGCTCCACCCCCATCATTGCGCTTTATCAGTCTTCTGTCAGTGGCCATCTGTCATTTCTTTCAACAAGTTTCTGATAAGCCGTTCATGACTGGCTGAGAAATGAGGCTGTTCAGCGTGCGGGCCGTCGCATTATCGCAGCTGGGGCTCGGAGTCTATTCTCTACATATCGTTCTCCGATGAAACATTGGTACCTGAAAAAGAGCTTCAACGGTGGCCATGCAGATGAATGGAATAACAACCGTAATGCAATCCTGTTCTGTCGGTAAATACGAACATGCTCGGCTCAGACAAATGTCATTGTACTCTGTGGAGCGCTCTGTGTAAGTGTGCAAGCAGCGCCGGCTCATGGCAGCCACTTGCACATCTTCCGATACCTCCCGACCAACACGCCGATAAGGCTTTGAACACCACCTCCCTCTCCCGCTAAGAGCATGCGTGCTTCCCCTCAAGGCGTCTGTTATCTCAGCGCCTCGTACGCCTCGTCTTCTCAGCTGCTTATCGCTGCAACAGGGTTCACTTGTGGTTATCGATTCGTATGCACAGATCCAATAGCGCGCGTTCGCGTGTGTGATTACCACTCTCCGGAAGCGGACTCTCACGTATAATTCGGCACATGATTTTCTTCTCGGCAGCTTGTTGCAGTGCGCTGCACCCCGGAATCCTACCCGGGTCAACTAATATATCTACGACCACTCCCCGCTTGTTTCTCCTCGTTCCATTGATATACAGAGACCATCTGAAGTAGGGAGTACTATAGACTAAAAACTGCTATCATGGCTGCGGCTGTCGAGTACAACGGCACGACTGGCACTGCCGACGCGGGCTACTCTAGCCACGTCGACGACCTCAACATCTTCTACGACGTATGTCTTCCACGAACCCTGTTTCCACATACCCCTCTGACAATGTAGACTGGCCACATGACGTTTATCGTCATTTCTGCCGTCCTGGTGCTGCTCATGATCCCCGGTGTGGGCTTCTTCTACAGCGGCCTCGCGCGCCGCAAGTCCGCCCTGCAGCTGGTACTGCTGTCCATGCTATCCGTCGCCGTCATTGGCTTCCAGTGGTTCTTCTGGGGCTACTCGCTGACCTTTTCGCGCACCGGCAACGCCTTTCTGGGAGACCTGTCCCAATTTGGTTTGATGAAGACGCTCGCTCAGCCCAACGGCGGCGACGCGACGCCCGATATCCTATTTTGCCTCTATCAGGGCATGTTTGCCGCCATAACGTGAGTTCAATTTCCAGCTTGCCCTCTTTCTCTCCCTTCACGTTCCCTGGTCTGATGGTTTATGTAGGCCCGCCCTTGCCATTGGCGCGGTCGCCGACCGCGGCCGCATGCTCCCCGCCATCGTCTTCATGTTCATCTGGTCGACCGTCGTCTACGACCCCATTGCCTACTGGACGTGGAACGCCAAGGGGTGGCTCATGACGCTGCCCTCATACGACTTCGCCGGCGGCGGCCCCGTGCACGTCGCCTCGGGCGCATGCGCCCTCGCATACAGCCTCATGCTCGGCAAGCGCACTGGCTACACGCACAACCAGGGCTTGCCCTACCGCCCGCATAGCGTGACTAATGTGCTACTCGGCACCGTCTTCCTATGGGTCGGCTGGTTCGGCTTCAACGGTGGCTCGGCGCTCGCTATGAACCTCCGCGCCATCATGGCCTGCTACGTTACGCACCTCGCCGCCTCGGTCGCGGGCATTACCTGGGTCTTGCTGGACTACCGCCTCGAGCGTAAGTGGAGCACTATTGGGTTCTGTTCTGGTGCGATCTCGGGACTGGTTGCCATTACGCCGGCAGCGGGCTTCGTGCCGAGCTGGGCGGCTGTCGTGATTGGCGTTGTGGGCGCAGTGTGTTGCAACTTTGCGACCAAGCTCAAGTTTCTGATTGGCATTGATGATGCGCTGGATATCTTTGCCGTGCACGGCGTCGGTGGAATTGTTGGCAACCTCCTTACTGGAATATTCGGAGCGTAAGTATTTCTTCGTCTGCCATTTCACTACTTTGGAAGCATTGCTAACATATATCAGATCATACATTGCCAATCTTGACGGCAGCGAACACGCGCCTATCGGCTGGATCGAGGGCAACTGGGTGCAGCTCGGCTACCAGCTGGCGGGTACCTGTGCCGCCTTTGGCTGGTCGTTTACTCTGTCGTGCATCATCCTCTTCCTCATGAATCTGGTTCCCGGCCTGTCGCTGCGCGTCAACGCGGCGGACGAGGACGTTGGCATCGACGACGCGCAGTTGGGCGAGTTTGCGTACGACTACGTGGAACTGAAGCGCAACTTTAATGACATGGGGATAGTGAGTGATGATTCGGCGTCGAGCAGCACGGAAAAGGTGGCGAGGGCAGTTTGAGGGTTGTTGGAAAACCACTTGTTTTTATGGGCGGAAACGAAGTATGTAATAAGAGCTATACCAGTTTTATTTCTTGTATTATTGAGCGTAAAACTCTCATTGTTTATACTTATGAACAATGATATTTTTCTTGGTGAAAAGAACGTACTTACCACAGTAAAAAATCCTGATGCATGATTTATACCGAGCTACCTCATCATGACGGGTGAATTCCCGGTCACCGTGTCGATTCACTGTTCGCCTCCCAGGTGCTCTGCAGCTTCCCTGCAAATAAGTGAATAATAGCGAGATCCAAAACGAATGCTGCGGACCAGACGAGCAAGTATTAGGGATCAAGAGCTAGCCAATAATTGATACGGCTGATCTTGAACCCGCCGAGGTCTTAGCTATGGCTGCATATTCTTGTGTACTACTATTTAGGCTCTTTTCTCATCAGGCTTTGTTCCCGGTTGGCGATGCGCTGGGCAGTCGATAAGTGGGGGTGATAAGTAGGGGTGGATGTTAAGTGACGATACCTGCATGAAATAAGCACTTCTGGTATGTAACATGGCACGATGAAGGCCTGCAATCACAGCAACGATGGACAATCTAACTAGTTACGGGGATATACCAAGGGGACTTTTGCAAGATGGAAGGGGCTGGACACGGGGACGAAGGACCGAAGGAGCTACCCGAAGGAGCCACCCATCTCACGACATCCCGCCCACCCACATACGCCACACAATGTGCCAGCTATCAATTAGTTACGCAGACAAGCAGAGCACATATCAGTTCTATTGCATGCCTGCTATTCGCAAGCGGACAAGGCGAGGACCCGGAAACCAGGAGAATTTATCACTGAGGCGAGCCCAACAGTACAACTACCCGTGATTCGGAATAGCCCATTGCAGTAATACGTGCTGGGCGGGATGGTGGGTGGAGGCTGAAGACGACCTAACTAGTTGGCGCCGATGTTACCTCCTCCACAGCAGTTGACGCCCAATGGTCCGGCCAGACAGCCTGCATCGGCGGATTGACTGCGCAAAAGAGTGACAAAGCAGGCCCTTCCAGCTACCCCCAACAGGGTAGACGGGTTGCCTATCCTCTCTCATTTCCTCGTCTCTGCCAAGGGCATACGGGACTTGACTTACTACAACCCATTTATAGCGAGACTTGCCACCAACATCAGATAGACCACGTACACTACATCACCTACATCACCTACATCACCTACAGCACAAACATCACCTACATCACAAGTAGCCATGCAGATTCCTCATGCTGCGCTGTACGCGGTCCTAGCCAGCGTTGCTGCTGTCCAGGCCCTACCCTGTGCGTCACTTTCCACTGTCCCCCGCCGCCGCTGCTAACATCTATAGTCTCAGGGCTGGGTAGCAATTTGCTTCACCGGGCTCAAATGGCGATTTCCGGTCCCCAGGCGAACCAAGCTTACCAGGAGGAGGTGGCCGCGGCTGACAGAACACAGACTCTGGGATCGCTTTGACGACGCATGCTATGAGACGCTTTGCAATTGCCTCGAGCCATTTCTCTGGAAGCATCAGCCCATGTAATTCATCTATTGAGATGAATAGCATGAAGCGCTGGCTCTTGCCTATTTTATCTTCGGACGTTCACCCCATATCCGACGACTTGAAACACCACAATACTTTCGAGGTCGGGAGCCGCTTCTGAGATGATGGGGATAGACATTACAGATAGAGTAGAATAGAAATCTTTTAGGGTAAAATCAAATCTTTTAGGGTAAAATCAAATCCTTTATGGTAAAATCAAATCGAATAGGCAAAATATATTCACGGAAGTGCCCAGACTTCGACTGGAGTATCAACCACGCGAACTCGGCGAGGGGCCTGAACCTACTTAGTCCTTTGCTAGTGTCGGAAGAAGCAACTGCTGGTGAGACGCAAGTACTAGTACCTGTAGACACCATTTTTTCGCATGTGAGCAAGCAAACCAAGTTAGGAGGACTGCGGAACTTACTCGCCCCCGCGATAGAGCCTATGGGCCTGTTTTCAAAAATAAAGCGCCGAAAATAGTATACAAGTCGCTATGGATTCGAGTGTCCTTGCCAATATCTCTGCAGCCATTCAGGTGCCCCGCATTGAGCGGTCGAGCAGCGACGGTGGAAGGATGCGTCTCGCATTGCTGAGGTGACATCGCATTGATATCCACAGGGAGCTTCGCAGTTCGCCCACCAATCGCGGGCTATCATTAGTTTGAGCTCAGAGCCGACTCCCGACCGACTAGGTACTTTTGCTAATTCAAACCCGGAAATTCCGCCGCTCTGCCAGCACACTCCCTATGAGATGAAAGCGGGGGCCACAACTGCGGCGTTTGAGCTAGTGAACAGGCCACCATACGGTTTTAGATGGTGGGCGGACAGCGAGTTGTCGAGGCAAACCTCTGAAACCCCATCTTCAGCAGGATTAAGCGAGGCGAAAGAGACATTCTAGTGCGATACATCGAGTTCGGTCAGGCGCAGGAGCCTTGTAAAGAGTAGGGCTTGACATGCTAATCTCTGAGTATCGGCCGTGTAGATTGATCTCGGGGAGGGGGCTGTTAGACATGGCATCTTTCTTTGGTAGGTTCCCCCGCCACACTGGACGACAATCGGGAAAGATCTCCTGACCGTTCCGCCCGCACCCCAGCACTCTAGGTACACTAGCGTGTCTAGCGTCGCCACCATCAATACGCCATGGTTTTAAGCAGATGGGTTGTAAGCAGGCTGCGAAGGCACTTACTTGACTGGGCAGGTGAGCAGCCCAAAGCGCAGTCCATCAAGCCTATTCCCCTACCAGCTCATCTGGCGGCCCCACAGTGTTGGTGGTGCTCACATTGTGTTCGATTTTGGAGGAAACATGCAGGATCGGCTGGCTGGTCATCTACACTACATACATGACGAAAGGCATGGCAACATAAACCTCTCCCCCGCAACACCCTCTTTGCGCGAAGGTGCGAGCACAATTGTTCTTCCCAAAAGCCAGGAGCTGCCACAGCAGTCCAGCAGTGCGAGGGCTACTTTAATATGGATGACTCTTTTGGCCCGCGGCTATTTGGCCACTTCGATTTCACACTACTCTTTGAGCATAGCATCTTTGAACTTGCTCCTGCTTGTCTGGCCGTTTTCGTTACTCCTTTTTACATATACACCATCTCAAAGGGCACGCCTCGTGTGAGATTGGGTAGCCTTCTTTGGGTCAAACTAGCACTCGCCGCTGGTCTCACTGGGTTGCAAATTGCAAATGCAGCCTTGTGGTGGAATTCCCCCCTCGACTCGACACTTGCAAATGCTGCTGGTTTAATGTCTTGTGTTTCGGCTGTATGCATAATCATCATCCTATTCGCTGGCCACGTATACTTCGTGCATTCGCCTGGGTTCTTAAGCCTATTTCTCAGCGTCACCATGCTATTCGACATTGCCATCACTCGCACCTATTTCAATCGACATGGTCTTGCAACTCTCGGCAAAGTACACGCCCCGCTTCCGGTTATCAAGTTGGCCATAGTGATTTTAGAAGAAGTCTCAAAGCGCACACTCATCCGAGCCGAAGAGCTACGCACATCACTTGGCCATGAAGCTGTTGCAGGATTCTGGAACAGGTCGATCTTTTTCTGGGTCAACTCAACTTTGCTCATCGGATTTCGGTCCAAGATCACACAGGACTCTCTAGGCGACATGGATCCTCAATTTAGTTCCGAAAGACTTCAGACTGAATTCCGTCGTATTTGGGAACATGGCGATGAGCACAAGTCGAAGCATGCACTCCTGCTTGCCTGCCTTCATACCGTTCCGTGGCTGTTCATTTTCATAGTCCCACCCAGATTGTTCTACATTGGGTTTTCTTATGCTCAACCATTTTTGCTGCAGGAGGTGGTGAAAGTTGTATCTGAAGAAGTTGCCGATCCGGCAGTCGGCAATGGACTGATCGCTGCAGCTGGGCTTGTTTTCTTTTGCAAAGGAGTAAGAAACTTGAGACGCTACATAATCGCACACTCTAATATGTAAATAGGTCACCAGAGGCTGGTACAACCACTACAAGAACCAGATCATGACAAGTGTCCGTGGCATTCTTGTGGGTGCAATTTACCACAAGACTTTGAGGCTAGGTGCGGATGAACTGGCCAATGCTGCGGCAGTCACACTAATGAGCACGGATGTAAACGGTGTGGAGAGACTCATCACGCTATCGTACGAAAGCTGGGCACGTCTTCTCGAAATAGGTAGTGGTATTGGCATCCTCGGCAAGTTCATTGGCACCTCTTGCGTTTTCACTCTGATACCTGCGATTGGTAAGCATTTCTCTCCGCCTGGTTTGACAATTCATTCTGATAACTGCTCCCAGTTGCTGCTCTTTGTTCTTCTCAATTGACCAGAGTTATGTCTCGCACGAGAAGACGCTGGAATGAGCACATTGAATCTCGCGTAGCGGCCACATCGAATGTTTTAGCACAAATGAAAGATGTGAAAATGATGGGTTTGGCACCCGCATTGGCAGAAAATCTTCAGAAAATGCAAGAGGAAGAGATCAAGGTCTCACTTCGAGATAGAACTGCTCTTTCTGGAGTATTTGCTCTTTCGGCCTTCGTTGAAACAGTCACGCCAGCAGTTGTTGTTGCTGCGACGATTTTTTGGACGCGGCCCGACGGCGCTCTCAGCGTTGAACTTTTCTTCACAATACTTGCGGTTGTCACCATGGTAACAAATCCCTTGGCGGCAATTCTCAGCTCGATCTCCTGGTGGTCTACCGGATTTGCGTCTATATCACGCATTCAGCAGTACCTGCTGAAAGAAGAACTACAGGACGTCCGCCAGTTCGAGATTGAGCAGGCCCGAAGCTCGAGTTCTAGCCAAAACAGTATCCAGTCGACAGAAGAGGTGACGCAAGAATCAACAAGTGTAAGAAATCGACGCGGAAATCGTCCTTTACGTTTCGCTGTTGACATTAGCGGCGTTTCGGTGACCATGGATACATCTGCACCTATCTTGCGGGAAGTGTCGATAAAGATACCGCGAAGAAGTAAAACCATGATATTTGGTAGAGTTGGATCTGGAAAGTCAACCATCCTCAAAGCGATACTCGGTGAAATACGGCCTCGACGTGGAACTATCAAGCTTGGAAGTCGCTCGATATCGTATTGCAGTCAGGTGCCTTGGATCTTGAATGACACAATTCAGAACAACATCATTGGTGCAAATGCATACGATGCCCATCTGCTCAGAAGAGTAGTTTGGATTTGTGCACTGGATGTCGACTTTGATACTTTGCCTGATGGAATTTTGACGAATTGTGGTAGCGATGGACGAAACCTGAGTGGTGGTCAGAAGCAGCGCATTGCGTTAGCCCGTGCGATCTACGACCGAGCAGACATTATGCTTCTGGATGACGTTTTCAGTTCTTTGGACATGGAGACATCTTCCACCATACGTGTGAGGCTTTTCTCCCAGACGGCGGTGTTGAACTCCACCACGCTGATAATGACGACGAACGCGACTGAGCACCTTGTGGATGCAACTCTTGCTCTGGGTATTACAAATACGGGCCATGTTGACGAGATTTCTAATTCTGGCCGGGAATTCAGCCCATCTTGCATCCCAGCGAGTGTGATGGCGGAACGTGAGAACATCATTCCGCCCCCCTTGGACGAAAAGACGGAAGCTCCAGCTGTGATTGCCAGCGACACACAGCCTAACACCCTGCACCAGCGCAAGTACGGAGACTTCTCGCTGTATTCTTACTACCTCGGCCCTGCGGGGTGGAAGTTCCTGACGTTTTGGCTCATTCTGATCGTGATTGCTGCTGTGGGCGAAAAAATGCCAACCATTTTTGCACGACTTTGGTATGATCGAGCGCCTAATAGCTGGCAATACTTTCTTGGCTTTGCAATATTGAGTGTTGCAAACCCGATACTGAATATGATGGCGACCTCTGCCTTCTTTTACTTGGTAAATCCGGCTGCGTCCAAGTCTCTACATTGGAAGTTGGCGGATACCACGTCTAAGGCTACATTAGACTTTCTGTCACACGAAGACGCTGGCGCACTACTGAACCGATTTAGCCAGGACATGTCTTTGGTTTCTCAACGACTACCTCTGGCGATACTACCAGCAAGCTGGATGGGGCTTACTGTGCTTATGGACATCGCAATCATCGCGTCTGGTGCAAGCTTTGCGGCGCCGATCTTGCCCTTTTTCATCTTATTCGTGGCTGTTATTCAGTACTTCTATCTTCAGACATCGCGACAGCTACGAATTATGGAGCTTGACACGTCAAAGAAGCTGTATAAACACTTTACAGAATCAGCAGCTGGTGCTGCGCATATTCGCGCCTACAGTTGGCAGTCTGCTTTTACACAAGAGTTCAACGCCATTCTAGATGAGACACAAAAGCCATTCTACGCCCTATTCTGTATACAGCAATGGCTGACACTGACACTGGATATGGCTACTACCGTGGCAGCCGTATCAGTTGTTTCGCTGGCCGTGAAATATACTGCCCATACCTCGGGCACTGCCATGGGCCTGGCTTTCTTGAGTCTCATTACTTTCAGCGAAACCACCAGCGCATTCATTCAGACCTGGGTAGAAACGGAGACGTGTCTAGGAGGAGTGGCGCGTGTGCGAGACTTCGCCAACAACACACCGTTGGAACGGCCGTGCAGGCCGGGACCAGAGCTGCCTGAAGATTGGCCGCGTTATGGCAAAATCGATTTCAACTGCGTCGAAGCGACTTACCAGTTCGTTTTCAAGTGCAAAATATTTGATATTAATCCTACTAATACAGGTAACAGAGCAAATGGTGACAATCCTCACACTGCCCTCCGCAATGCCACACTTGAAGTGAGACCAGGAGAAAAGATACTCATTACAGGTCGCACAGGAAGGTAAGAGAGCTATGCTTCCGTTGAAAGATTCCAATTACTGATGTCTCTTTTCCAGTGGTAAAACGTCTGTCTTGTTAGCGCTCTTGAATTTGATCCAGTATACCGGCAGCATCAGCATCGACGACCGAGAACTTGGCATCACGCCACGAGATGTACTACGATCGCGCATCACAACCATCCCTCAGTCCGCGGTGCAGCTCAAGGGTACCATAAGATATAACCTTAACCCCTTTGACCCGTCTACATTCACAAAAGGTTTCCGAGTCACTGACGATCTGCTGATTGGTGTACTTGGGAAGGTTGGGCTGTGGAATCTAATCGAATCACGCGGCGGGTTGGATGCTGATATGGGAAAGATGAAGCTGTCAGAAGGACAGAAGCAGCTGATGCAACTTGCGCGGGCAATACTGCATCATCAGAGCGTCGGATCGAAGATTATCATTGTTGATGAAGGCTCATCGAGTGTGGATGAGCTAACAGAAGCTAGAATGCAAGAGGTAGTGGCGGACGTGCTATGCAGATGTACCATCCTGACCATCTCCCATCGACAGGCCGCTGCTCAGACGGCAGATTACGTGGCGCGGCTGGCGGATGGGGAGTTGGTCCTCTTCCGACCCGTCGTGCCGGTAGGAGCACCGATTGAAATCGAATGAGAAGCGAGTTACTGTGCATAGTGTATTCTATTATAAATTACCGCAATATTTTCCGAGTACCCGACGCAGCAGAAAATAAGCACCACATACGTGCCACTTCCGGTGCGAGAACCACAGATGTAATGGAGCGACGGTAGCATGGCAGGTGGACGACAGGATGTTGTAGGTACCTGACTCGGCCTCCGCACCTCAATACTCGCTGCCATATGGGCTTTTTTCTTGGAGTTCTCTTTTGATCATGCTAGCCATGATCTCAAACCCAGCCGTGGGACCTTCTGATTGGAGTGTACGTAAGCTGTCAATAGTTTGCTGATCAGGAGAGGCGCGAGCTATCTCTCTAGCCAAGTTCCGCTCTATGTTTGACTCGTTATATTTGGCATCGCCACTTTCGATGTCCAAAACATACTGCATTTTGGTCCAACAGGATGCATGCATGCTCAATAATAAATATGAACGGCTAGTACAGCCGGTATACCTCGGTTCTCCGACGCTGCATGCCAGCACTTTGAGGTAGATGCCCAAAGCGGACTCGTTCGTGCGCGCTGTGCCCACGCCGCACAGGGTTTTGCATAGGAGGTTTTCAAGCTAATAAGAAAGATTTACCTTGAGAAACGAAGCTTTACTCTTCTTCGATTTCTTTGCTATCCTTCCACTTATAGCTATAGTCATCGAAAACATCTCGGCCACATTGGACGCAGCCTTCCTTATAGAATCGTCATTTCTTGCGACTGCCGTCAACCACAAAAACAATGGGCTTGTTGTTGACATCACTGCACCCTTACAGGTCCTACAGTCACTGAAACAGGCGTTAAAAAAGTACTCACTAACCTTGCCCCCGACCGTTCATGATATTCACCGAGAATGATACTGATAGTAGAAGAGGGGTGCATTGGTAGATATACAATTAGACAGATTGGTGCCGCAAAGCCACTGTTGATGTTCTCTCGGCCAACTTTGACGGTAGCAAAGAATCACTGTTCCTTTTACTGCATGAAAGGTAATATGTTCTGCAAAAATCATCAGTGCTGAACCGTCTTTGTAGGGCTTGAAACAGCCGTGGACGGCCGGGTATCAGGCAACAAAAACGCGGATATCAACACTCCCACCAAAGTAGCCTTCCACAGAAGGTTCGTCTACTCGATCACTCGCAGAAGAAGCAGTCTGTAACCGTCAAGCAGGACGCTGGCAACTGAGCTTTGGAATCTTGATAGGGATTTGTTAGCCGGGAATACAGTAGCCGACTGTCCGCAATCCACATGCAGTTGATATACAATTTGGGGGACAATTACATTTGGCTAACTCTTGAAAACAATGTATCCACAATATAAAACAATTCTACCATCCGATTCTTCGCGAAGCGACGACGTTGGCGTCTAGCGAACAATCGTCTATTCAACGCCAAAGAATATTCACCAGGTCATCATAGGTCTTTTCAAGACCTGTATCCTTGGCTGTGGAATCACGAATACGTAGAAGCCGTTCAGCTTCCTGCTGAAGCTGGACGGCCTCCGCTTCATCCCTGGGCTCCTGATAAAGCGCCTCAGACAGTTTGAATATACACCTCGCGTGCTCCGCTATCATCGTAGTCTTGCGCTTTTCAGTAACAACTTTGGCATCTCGGAGGTGTTTGATTGCAGCCTCAAGTTTTCCCTGATCGAGAGCCGTACAGCCCATTCTATACATGCACGCAGCATTGAACGGATCTGTTCTCAGTTGATCTCCCTTGGTCCACAAGTTCTGGGCTTCCATGAAATGAGCCTCGGCGGCTTCCAAATGTCCATCATGCCGGCTAAGTGTACCGAGGGCAAAGTGTGTACTGTGTGCCTCCATCAGCATATGCCATCAAGCTTAATCAGTACAGATGCGAGGGAAAAAGAGACTTACTATGCCGCCATGGCCCAATTGTATGGCTCGGTGGCTTCAATCTGATCAATGGCTTGGGATAGGATATCTCGTGCACGCTCAAGCTGGTTTGCCCAGATAAGAGTTGTGCCCATGCTCTTTTTTAAAACGGCAGGCCACACCCCAGGCTCTCCATTTTGCTCAGACCACTCCAACCAGTGGTCACGAGCGGATTCTTGCCATTGTATGGCTTCCGGAAACTTATTGACCGTCGCAATCGCGTTAGCCGCGTTCTCCGCTGCCCAGGAAGACTCCCGCGGGTTAAAAGGCACAGCACGAGATCGAATGTAGTATGATTTGCGGAGCCACTCCGCTCCTTCAAAGGGCTTGCCCAAACGAACAAGCAGCTGCCCCTTGTGGGACGTGAGAGATCCTTGCAAATTGATAGTCTGATCCTCAGTTGAGAGAGTCTCAAGTGCCAATGTGTTGATGATGAGGTCATCCAACTCCAAGAATGCATTGATCTCAATCAGGTAGCTGCAACGAAGGTTAGTCGCCACTCTCTGCAAAAGACACGCCCCCATAAACGCACCGCTGACAAGCATTGTTGAGTTCGCAGTATATATGAGTGGCTTTGAAACCACCATATTCCTTTATTTCTCTGCGAAAAGAGTCCTTCAGGCTAAGGACATGCTGCAGGAGTGTTGCACACTTCTTCCACACAAGATACATCTGTGCCGAGGCTGTGTCGCGCCGAGGAAATGCATGCGACATGAGCATTGCGGTATCATCAAAGACCTTTTGTCTCATTTCCGGCGATATGAAGTATCTGAGGGCCATTTGAACGAGCCGATGAATAGACAAAGTCTGCGCTTCTTCGTCTCTCGAAACCAGCGCAATCTCAACAAGGTTTCCTCTTACCTTGCAGAAACTGCATAAAAGATATGTAAGTTAAGGATTATAGCAACAAATATCGTGCTGCAACAACATACCTCCGTCGGTCAACACAGAAATTGAGTGACTCAGGCAGATCCGTGATGGACTGAACGTCGAAAATCGACTCGGGGATGCCATCGGGAGAGAGAAACGACAAGATTCCTAACAAAAATAAACTATCCTGGTCCAATGACTTAAAAGACAAGCTGAAAAGAGCATTGATCGAGTTGATATCTGATACGTCATGAATCCTGGCCGGTTGCTCATCATACAACGACACGTACTTCGCAATGGACCAATCGTACTTTTGAATCAAGCCAGCTGTATGAGAAATAGCCAAGGCATGTCCAGCCAGCTTCTCCGAAAGGTCATTGGCAGATTTGGCCTCGATCTGTGTAAGCCCAGTGGCAATGTTCACGGACAAGAGATGTAGTAGAAACCTTGACCCTGTATCAGAATCCCAAGCTCCGACTTCCAGGCTGCTGCCGGCTGGGCTAACGGCAAAAGAGCGATGGCGACTGGTGATGAGGACCTGACCACGGCTTGCGGTCGGCCAGTACTTGAGGAGAAGATCCATAGATTCCACATTGTCATATACAATTAACCAGCGGCATTCTGTTGGAATTAGTGTCGTGTATCAGATCAATAGTTTACAGAGGCAATATGGGCGTGCGGCTCACTTGTTTGTTGGAGCCAGTCCAGTACAAGGATGCGATTGTCATCATGATCCTTCAAGCTCGCATCAGGAAGCTTGAGTCGGAGCGCGATATCTGTAAAGCTTTGGCTCATTGTAACAGCTTTCTCTCCGTGAACCCAAAACATGACATCCAGAGCTCCTTTCTGGAGTAGCAACTCGGCATATCGAAGCGCAATAGAACTCTTGCCCACACCAGCGAGCCCATACAGGGCAAGTGAACGCAAAGAGTTTTCCGGCTCCGCGCCAACCTGACCGAGATATTCACCGATCTTGGCAACCACGTCGGCCCTGTCGAAGAAGCGATGCAAGCGATGGAGCCTTGGTGGGTACATGATGCAAGGAAGCCTGGCTAAAACCTTGGGCGTGGTTGATACTGGAGACCTGGGTAGCGAGGCCGCTGCCTGTGAAGGGGGCAATCGTATTACTTCATTGCCCTCCCTGTGGATACTGGCTATCACGGGAAAATACGCCCTGACACGCACAACAGCTTCTTTTATCTGTTTCAGAAAAGCTGCGTATTCTTGCTCCAGTGGACGCCACAATGGCTTCTCCCCTGGCCCTGGTCCTAGCATTGCGAATTCGGCCATAAATATAGATGTCAAAGGTATGGGGTGGTGTTACGGACAACTAACCTGGTACAGCAAATTTGGATTGCGTGATAGTTCCATCTCGTAACAACGTCATCACATTAGAAAGAAAGGAAAGTAGCGAGTTTGCAATTTCGAACGTGACCTCACTCAACTGCGACAGTGCGGCCGAGGGAGCGCCTTCGTGGGTGTTGAAAAGTGCAAGTTGATGGCAGATATCGTGCAGCATGCGGGAAATGCGGGGGATTCCCACATCTTCCTCTCCAGCAACCTTTGGCGTTCATCAGTATTTCGAGCCTGTAAGTAGTTACCAGTTGTTGGCAAGTAGCCGAATGAGGACTTGCCTTGATAATCAGCGCCATCATCCCCCAGATCATGGCGGGATCAAGATCGGGACTGAACTGATTTGCAAAAGCATCCACAAACGTTTTGACCTGAACCAAGCCCGGCATCAGCGTACCAAAGCCGTCATGATTCACACACTCTCCCAGTAGAATTTCCCAAGTATTAAAGTGGCTGACTCGGTACAAATCACCTGGCTCCAGAGAGCTGCGACAGGTGATCACTAGCCGCGTCCATCGTTCGGAGAGGACCGAGTCTCTGAATACATGAGTAAGGGCATTTAGTTTGGCTGCCAAATGAGATAATTTACTTACAATGAAGATGCAGTTTGCATATTGTAGTTTGATGAGCCAACTCGAAACAAACGGGGGAATTGCGATGTGGTCGGTTGAGATTTCGCTTCCTTCTGCATCCAGCTGGTGACTTCATCTGATCCTACCTCGGAACCTGAGCGAGGACTCAGGCCAACAGGGTGACGAATAATATTAAGCGGGCCTGTGGCGCTCCATTCCAGGAGTACAATTGCGTAATGATAAGTTGCCTAAGTTGTAGGCTCCACTGACACATCAAAATTATGCAGATGCAGCCGCTGATGGGTGTTGGGGTGGTACAGATTACGTAGTGGCCAAGTATGCGTCCCATGTTCGCCCATAATATTGACTTCGGTGTAACGCTGTCATGTCTCACAGCCGTACAAAATGGAGAAAGCTTACGCAATTATGCCGCTGCGTAACAGAATTTTGTTCATAGGTGGTACATGTACCACTGTAATTACTTGTACACTGTAGCAGCGGACTGGGTAGATCTCCCTCTACTGCGTACAAGGCCCAAGAATGTGTTCTCCCAACTCACCTATGTGTACCTAGAATTACACAATATGAATAATACTCTCAAGCCTAGTCGTACCTTTAGTGGCCTGCTGATCACCACATATTTAAAGATCAACATGTCATCATAATTACAGCTACAGTGAGGTGACATATATTCTATACGGTTTGTTGAATCTAGCTGGTGTGGAGCGTATGGAACTTCTGTCAGAGTGCTGTCGCTCATCGACCCAAGACACTTTTCTCCTCACAGAACCTGCACTGCCACAAGACGCGCTCGGGGTTGCCTCGCTCAGAGAGCAGCATTTTCCTGCAATATGCGGTCGACGGCTACCACATAGGCGGATTCAGGCCCGAATACATCATAAGGCGGAGGTTGTCTCTGCGGAAATGTTGCCTCCCATGCGCTTTGGACTTTGATCAACACGGCCTCCTGATGTCCTGATGCTACTGCCGCCATACCAAATGGGCGACCATTGAAATCGAGATAGCCCAGTGACATGCTGGCAATTGGATAGCCTTGACGAATCATCGTTAGCAAAATTTCCAACTTGTTCAAAGAGTCTCAATGGGAGCGTACTTACCGCTTGCACAAGCGATGGTGGGCATGGGACTCTCTGCAGGGCCAATGATGACATCGAGATCGTACTCTCTCAGGATTTTGTCGATTCCCTCGTCTCTTGCGACCTTTCTAGCAAGTAGCAGAGCTGCTTCCAGTTCTTCTGGCGTGGATTTATCTGCGAGAGCCTTTTCGAGCCGATCTTGCGACGGATAGCCTAAAAATGGTCAGAAGTGACTACCCACATGGCGGAAACTCATTTACGCGGTGGTAGTTCTCTGTCGGCGTGGTCTCGGTTGTACTGGACCAATTCCTCAAGGCTTTTGATATGCGAGAAGTCCAAATCCTTGAGATAGGCTTCAAAATCCTCTCTAAAATGGCCGGCTGGATATGTTTAGTAAGATGTCGAAGATCGTATACCACTGCATGCAGTCTCATCAAGACACTTACTGAAAAGCTTTCTGTGAGCCAGCTCTCCATCCATGCTGAGCGCATTTGGGAGGACTAAGGGGACAAACTTGTGGAAAGACTTCGCCTGGCTCTGGATACGCGCATACGCGGTGTCAAATGCCTCGCTCTGTAAAGTAGTTATAGAAATGTCGTTGGATTTATTACAGCGATGGGTCATACCATCTGCTTCGTTGCCCCAGCGTCCGGTTTTGTCCAGGAATCCGATACACCCCATTTGTTAGGATCAAGCACCCCAACCTTCAAGTCTGCCCAGGTGTTGGTCAAGACGCTTTTATATCCGCCTTTCGGAATAGTCGTCTTGGCCGGATCGACGAGTATGTCCATAAGGTTTGCAAGATCTAGAGCACTCTTTGTCATTGGGCCTGCGGAGTCGGCGAGTGATGAAATTGGAACGATGCCTTGTTGAGATATCAGGCCAATTGTTGGTTTGATTGTGTAAAGAGCAGCCTTGGATGCTGGGGAGATGAGTGACGCCGCCGTCTCAGTCCCAATTGAAACTGGTGCTAGACCTGCGCTAACAGCAATGGCAGGTCCCGATGATGAGCCTCCAGGGTTCTGAAGCGCGAGAAGCTTAGTGTTTGGGAGTTGCTAGTCGAGCGCTGCTAACTTACGCTGTGTCCACCAGGAGTGTCATCCTCCTGTATACCACCCCGAGCATACGCAGATTGGCTTTGATCTCCAACGGCGGACCAACCGCATATCTGGTCTTCACCCCTGTGGCATTATCAGCCTGGATCGGAGAGAAGCGGGGAATAGTAGCATCGCCCTTACTTGAAGTAGCTTAGTTCCTGAGAAGAAATTGACCTAAGATATCATTAGCCCATCGTTTGGTCGATCGGATTCTTACGGAAAGATTCGCTTTACCGAGAATGATGGCACCAGCCTCAACCAGCTACGTACCATTGTTAGCTCCGAGTTGCCGACCAGGAAAAGAACGATCATGAAAAAAGAAACGTGTGCCTTGCCCTTTCGACGAGATCTGCGCTTTTTTTCGGCCGGGAGCCAGCCAATGCAAAACTGCCTGCTGTGGTGTCCATTCCCATATCGGGGTGTGTGGCAATATTGTCCTGTTTATCCCCGAATTTAAGTTACATAAGAGGCCAGCTTCATCCGCGAATTCCATACCTTGATTAAAATTGGGATACCATGCATGCCTGATCGCACCTTGCCCTGGGCCCGTTCACGATCAAGCTTGGTGGCTGCCTCGAGCAACAAATGTGTCGGAGGAGTGCTGATGACAGCGCGAAGGTAGCTGTTGTACGTCTGTATCCGCTCAATGTAAAGTTGAACTAACTGCAGGCTGGTCAGGCTGGAGTGTTGTAGAAGCGCCTGTATATCTGATGCTGTAGCAGTGCGAGGGTCCATCGTGGCCAATGTTACGTTTTCCATCCTGCTTGCTCTTCGCAGTTAGTAGCTAAATGTCAACGCGATCCCGTGAAAAGAGAAGATACCTGAGGTGAGGTTGAGCTTTACTGGAGCAAGCTAGGCCCTGATTTCTGAGGAATCTTTTATAAAGCCAGAGCTATTGCACTCAGAACATCGAGGGTGCGTGCCGCCGGTGAAATACTGAGAAAAATTCATTACATGCGGGACAAACGGGCCACTACCGCAGCGGCGAAGGAGGAATGGGCTGGAGTTATGCTTGCTGCCATGGGCAATAGTGCAGACGCCAGAGCATGACCTGGCGCATAATTTATGGAAGCACAGAACCCCTCCCCCCAGCCAGCCTGCTTGCCTACCTACATTGTGGCAAATGTGTCAAGGTGTTCAACCGCAGTGCCACAACCAAGTCCCTGAAGCAAGTCGATAATAATCTCAACACTTTATTTCATTCTCGGTACCTTATATTGTTCGAAGCATTTTGACTTTTATCAGTAGCATGATGATAAGTTATGCACAAGCGAACGGGCTGCGATTAGGGTGTTAGGGTGGTGCCCTGCTTTGTTGGGCGAACCTGCGGCAACAGTGCCTGAGACACCTTCAGTTCAGCTGACACCGCCTCAGCCTCCAGCACCGCCTCCGCTTCAGCAGACAAGACCAAACACTCCAATACAACCACGACAAGAAATTGTATCCCTAGAGTCCCTGTATCACAAGTCGTAGGCTCAACAGATAATTTTTGGCTTCGGTTGTCTCAATTCGGGTGGGATCTAGCCCACCCCGACAACCTCAATTCGAAACCTATGGGTGGGCGGTGGGCGGCTCCATCCAGAGTGTGAAATCAGAAATCTCACCATTGATCCAGACAAAACTGCGCTCATGGTACTCGACATGCAGAGATTTCCCTAAGCATTGCCCTAATAAGAAGTAACGAGGACGCCTTAACGTACCAGGCTGTGCAAGCCCTGTTGCAGTATGACATTCCGGCCAGGCGCAGCGCAGGAACCTGAACGGCGGGGACCGCACACAGGGTAGCATCTCCCCGCTGCCGGCGAGCTTGCGTGCGGCCTAGATAGGGTCCTCATCCTAGCGTCTGGCGGCGCGAAGGACATCGCGACGGGCAGCCGCCGGTACGTCCAGCATCGACTGCTTAATGCGGCGGCTGCCTGCCTACATGGTGCCCAGCCCGTCGCAAATCTGCCCAACTTGAGCCTTTCAGTGGCGACGTCGTTGTTAGATTTGTGTGCTTTGAGGGATTCTTGGGATTGTAGTGGGGTGAGCGGTGTGGTGGAGGCCCATTCTCACTCTTAGTGGACCAGATCGAGCTAAAGCTAGTTAATGTGCAACCGTTCTTGGTGACGACCTAGCGCCTTACTTGTTACACATTAGCTTCCTCTGCGATTCGGCCGATCGACTAGGATCTACAGCGATCGAGAACTCATTGATAAAATCCGGCTTCACCGAAAGGTGACGGGCGGGGATTCCAAGGCCACTGTCGGGGCCCGATGACGACTACACCCTGTTTGTACATTTATCTGGGAGCGCTTCTACAGCGCGCGGATTCATAGCAGAGAAAGACTGAAACTGTACTTCCTGCCGACTCAGCACTACAATGAAGCAAACCAACGCCAGGCATCTTTTGCACAATGCTTTTCTTCTCTGTCTTAGCTTGTGCCTGGCTCCTGTTACGACTGTCATAGTACTAGCAATGTCTACTTATAATTGCATGCTGGATCAGGGAGATCGGTCTGGACAATCGCAGCCAACGAAAAGAATCTTGATCACGGGAGTGTCCATGTCGAAGGGCATAGAACTTGCGCGCCTATTCCATCAGCAGGGCCATACCGTGATCGGAGCTGATGTCGACGCTCTGGCTTGCGGCCGTGTATCGCGTGCTGTCCACCATTTCTACCATCTGCCGGCTCCTGTTTCACACCTGAGTGCCCAGGCTTGCGAACCCTCGCCATACGTGGAAGCCTTGTTGCGCATTATCCAAACAGAGAATGTTGACCTGTGGGTGTCTGTATCGGGAGTCAGCTCCGTATTACAGGATTCCATGGCGAAGGATGTCATCGAACGGCTCACCAAGGCAAAAGCCATTCAATTCGACTCGCAACACGTGAGAATTCTGGACGCTAAAGATAATTTTTTTGACTATCTACGGAAGCAAGGTCTCAAAATTCCTGAGAGCCATAGACTTGGAAACAAAGATGCCCTAATTTCGTTTCTCCGCAGTCGTGGCGGCCTCTCCTCGAAGTCTGGCTCGACCCTTTACCTGATCAAGCCCGTTGGGGTAAATGATGCGGCTAGACTTGACATGCCTCTCCTGCCGCTCATCACCGAGAAGGAGACACTGTCTCGCATCGATACGCTGAACTTCACTAATAATTCTTCATTTATTGCTCAAGAATTTATTAAAGGCAAAGAATATTGTACACATTCCTTGGTTATTCGCGGTCGAGTCAGGGCCTTTGTTGCCTGCCCGTCTACCGACATCCTGATGCACTACGCAGCTTTGCCGCAAAATTCATCACTGAGCGAGTCCATGCGTCGTTTTACCATGGCCGTTGCAGAAAATGGCGGAGAGGGTTTCACAGGGCACTTGAGTTTTGATTTCATGGTCAAGTCTTCAGAGAACAGCTCCAGCAAAGAGCCGGAAGAGATTTACCCCATCGAGTGCAATCCTAGAGTACACACGGCTATTGTACTGTTTCGCAACACGCCACAACTTGCCGACCTCTACCTCTCGGCTCTTGACCCAGCAGTCGAGGCAGGTGACGAAATCCTATACCCGCAGTACGTGCAGCGATACTACTGGTTTGGGCAAGATCTGGTAGAGAAGCTGTTTTGTCCAGCGTATCGAATGCTTTGCTGTAGGACAGTGAGTATGAAGGCTATTGTTTTGCAATCAGCAGAATTTGCCGACCACGTACTTTACTGGAAAGATGGCACACTTGTGGTGTGGGATCCCTGGCCGTTCTGGTGGTTATATCATGTTCAATGGCCAGCGCGATTGAGTAATTGTTTGATCCGAGGGAAAAAATGGGAGAAAGCGAACGTTAGCACCGGGAAGATGTTCGAAATCACCTAATTCGGCTGGAAAATGGTCTCGCGAGAATGCAGCCTCTCATTTCTGCTTTATTGTAATACTGAATTTCTTGAAGCCTATTAATTGCTTATAGCCTGATAGAAGGATCTTATAGGGGTCACGCTATACTCGCGATGTCAACTTAACCGAACGGCAAAGATAGAAAGACTTGGGACGAGAACGTTTACAGCAATTACCGGATACACTCTATGCCATGCAAATTGCCTTAGATCTCTAAAAAATTACTCCATTTGAATCAGCTATCTTTGCTTTCATCCGTATCACAACTTAGTGTTGTTGACTATGAATGAGCAAGGCCGAGCGCCAAACTCGCCCGCAACTGCACATATTTATCCGTGGCAATTCACAGCATGCTAGTACTACCTACTCGCTGTAACCAGCCGCCATCCGAACTTAGCCACCTTACGGAGGGGCAGCATCAGGTCCGACACAAATGGTTACCTCAATACCATCCTACGAAATCATCAGTAGCTGCAGGGGTTACAACGCTCGAGTCTGAACTCACGGAGATGCCAGTCGGCTCAAAGCTTTTAATCAGCTCGCTTTTGTAGACAAGGTTGGGGTCTCCACGAACTGCGCTGTCAGTCGCAGTCGTTGCCTCGGGGCCCGAAGCATACGCCCGCTTCTTGCTCTCTGTATCGCTTCTCACATACGCTAAGTACGGGGGGTTGCCTGGCTTGATGACATTATCCGCTATAATGACGGTGCCGTTACTAATGAGGCCTAGCTGTTCGCACAGCTGCAGGTCGGGCAGATAGGCCGGCTTGTAGTGGTCCAGGAACAGAAAGTCAATCTGCGAGAGCTTCGCCGAAGCGTGTAACGCGCGGAGCGATTCACTACCGGATCCCACGATTATCTTCACAAAGGTGCCAAGCCCGGCAAGGTCAACCAAAGCGCTCGCAATAGCGGCAAATTCGGCATTGCTCTCTAGGCAGAGATACTCTTGGGCGCCTGAAGCTCGGGCTGCGTCGCCGAACAGGATCGCTGAGTATCCGACATAGCTTCCAAGCTCAATCTAAAACACTAGATTAGTTATAATCCAACCTCAGGTAGGAACTTATAACTTACCATCAGTCTCGGGTATGTCTTATGGATTAACTTAGTAACTATACCTCCTTTATCCTCGCCAACATTCATCAAATACTTTTTCTGACGCCCAAAGTCATCAATAGCGGCAAGCACATTCTGAGGGGACCCTCTTAGTGTATTAATATCCGGTCGTGATAGGATATGGCGAAGTAGTTGTGCTTCTCTCCCGTCATTAAAGTACACTTGCTCTTGCTGAGCATATGCTTTTGATGAGTCGAATTTGTCAGTAACCGACATGGTGGACATGGAACTACCGCGAAGTATGACTTTGCAAAACGACAAATTTCCCTCGGGGTAGAAAAAGATGTGCATATCAAATCAGGGAGTTTCTTGCGGCCCCCATCTCATTGAGGTCACTGCTTTGCGTCGTATTGATGGTACGGTCCCCGCGCTATGGATGACGCGTGCATTCCACTCTCTCCCAATCGTCGTAAAATAAGCCCCATCTCTAAATCTCTGCGATAGAGTTGTAAGCACAGGGGCTATTCTGGTTTCAGCGGTTAACTTAATCCGAGATCGGCTGCTGATCCACAACACCCGTCCCGTTCAGCCGTTGTAACGGCGCCACACAAATCAATGATGCCGCTGTCTCAGCTTGTCATCAAGGAAGCGTTTGTTGATGACGGCTTGACTTGCGGCCGTTTATATTGCAGAAATTCAAAGTATTACTTTGTAAATTTCTGCCGCTACTGTTTTCAGCGCAACTGCACCAAGCATCTGCAGCAGTTGATGATCAGACGTCTATTACGTACATACGACGTCAGGAATGCGCAGCTTCCAGGCACAGCGAGCATGCGGGCCGGATGAGGGGCAGAGCAGCAGTAATTGATTGGACCTATCGGGCCCCGCAGCTCCGCAAACGGATCCGTGCAAGCTTTCAATCTTCGCGATCCTCGAAAGTGAAATGGCTTTGAAGGATCGCCTGGCCTTACGCTTTCGATCCGAGTGTGCTTTACGTAGAAGAAGTAGGTAGATGGGAGCCTTTAAATTGCAGACACATCCGCTCGGGATTTGGCATGACAACTACTTCTTAATACGCAATAGCACCTTGTCTTGTGATCAGCGAATCTACAGAAATACTCACCATGTCGGACTTGAAGGCGTCCGTTGCGCCAACGAGCAAGGGCTTTGCGGTGTGTGGGTACGAGAAGATTGAATTTGACTTCGAGTTTCTAGATGGAGTTTTTCATATTTCCAACACTCAGTTGGCAGAAAACTACACCCCCTGGAACCGTTGCCTAGCCA
Organism: Samsoniella hepiali; assembly: GCA_001455915.2. Classification (NCBI taxonomy): domain Eukaryota; kingdom Fungi; phylum Ascomycota; class Sordariomycetes; order Hypocreales; family Cordycipitaceae; genus Samsoniella; species Samsoniella hepiali. The sequence continues at coordinate 11,641 of LNDK02000124.1, read as the reverse complement.
TCATGGACTTCAACATCTACAATCTATACGGGGAGCAGATTCAGCAGTACTTCTACCATTTCGGAATAGATCTCAAGGTACACAGAACTATGATTGGCGAAAAAGCAAAGAGCATGGACACAATGCTCCGCATCGTCGACTCCATGACTGAGTTTGGCGTCTACCGCAAAGAGCCTGTTTTGGTTGTAGGTGGCGGCCTTGTCACTGATGTCGCTGGGTGAGTACTATGCAGAAGAGCTCCGACATGGCTATTGAACTGATAATTTCTCAGCTTTGCCTGCGCCACCTATCGTCGAAACACAAACTACATCCGCGTCCCGACGACCGTCATTGGACTTATAGACGCATCCGTCTCCATCAAGGTCGCCGTCAACTACGGCGACTACAAGAACCGTCTGGGGGCATACCATGCTCCTGCCAAGACATTCCTCGATTTCAGCTTTTTGAAGACGCTTCCCCAAGCCCAGATTCGAAATGGGTTCGCTGAGCTGATCAAAATATCCTCCTGCGCGCACAAGGGGACGCTAGATCTCCTCGACGAGTTTTGCGAGGATCTCATTAATACCGCGTTTGGTAGGCTTAGCTCCTCCAACGCCGCGATCAAGGTAGCTGCAGATGAAATATGCCGAGTTAGCATTTATGAAATGCTCAAGCTTGAGACACCCAACTTGCATGAAATCATGCTTGACAGAGTGATCGCATATGGCCATACGTAAGTGCTGCAATTTCCTTCCCCTGCCTTATTCCACCATTACCAGTGATAGAACATCTAACTAATTGTGTTAAAAGCTGGTCACCCACCCACGAGCTTGTGCCTGACCCTCCCCTTCGTCACGGCCATGCCATTTCCATTGACATGGCCTTTTCGGCCACGCTGAGCTTCCTCCGGGGTAGGCTTTCTAAACCTGATCATCTGCAGCTACTTGGGCTATTTTCGCGTGCCGGCCTGGCCATGGATCATGTCGACTTCGATGAGCAGCTTCTCCTCAAGGCCACGGCGGCGATTCTCAAGACGAGAAATGGAAAGCTCCGCGCTACCGTTCCGGTGAGTCCAATGGGGGAATGCACTTTCTTAAACGACGTCACCCACGAGGAGATGTGCGACGCCTTGAAGTTCCACAAGGACCTCATGAAAGAGTTCCCGCGTGACGGTGTTGGTATCGACGCATATGTTGACGTAAGCGACACGGGCTATACCTTGGGAGAAGAGCCCATCGAAGCTATAATTCAGAAGCTTGGTTCTCGGGACGCTATGGAAACCCCTGGTGTTACGCAGGAATCGACGATGCAGACGGCTGATCTTTCCGTTCAAGCATGAGCGCGTTTGAAGGAGTTCACCCTCCCCTTTGGACTATAATCTTCGAATTAGGGAGACGATATTGCGACTCTCAGTTGTTTAGAAGTGCGCGGACAATTTGGTTGGCTTGAGAGAAATACATAAAATACATCTTATACATTCAATAAGCAACACCACTGGCAAATTATTATCAAGGAGAAGAGTAGGGGTAAGGAGGAAGAGGTGCCTTCATAGCATCCAACCTCAAACCATACGTTACGTGAACCCTTCAAAGAGAGCTGTTAGTTAACACCGTACGCCTGTTTTGCACGGCGAGTAGCCGCTACGGCGGGGCATTACACATGTAGCCATAGTTACCGAAATTGAATCATATCCTACTGAGAAACGGGTCTCCACAAACAACCCGTCTGCTCCGCAGCTGTCTAGCTACTGACCGGCAGATTAGTAATTGGGTCGGTGACGACCATCGAACACCGGCTGTTATATGTTTTCTTTTGCATTTTGACAATTTGCTACAGATTTAAGCCTGAAATTGTTTCGCGGTTGGGATGGTGATGGCAGACATTCTGTCACCTTGTCGAGTGGTTACTCGCGCCGGACCCCACCTCCAGCCTGAACACTACACACATCCTCGGCTGGTTTGTTACTCGTAGAAGAAAGAAGTTTAGAGTGGAAAAGAAGGGATAAGAGAAATACTAGTGGAAGTAATTCATAGAAAAGGTACAATAATCCACTTCTTCCACTAGAGGGTGTGCTTTCTTTAGCAGCCTGATAGCACCGTCTTTACCTGTATAAAACACACTACTGTGGGCAGGGCATCCCCGCACGTGTTGCCGCTCGGGTCGCCGTTCTGCGCAGTACATTTTGCCCCGCCTACTACGCTCTCCAGACATGATGAACGCACCGTGAACTCTAAACCCTCGTTCGTTTTGCTCGTCTACACGAAAGTTCTCACTTGAGCAATCGTTACATACAACGACTGTTGAACGCAATGGCTGACCTCGCTCTTGGAATCCTTGGCGGCGCCGATGTGAGCTTGAAGTATGCTGCGCCCATTTTGTTCATCGGCTGAATGCTAACCAGATTGTCATTTAGATGGGGAGCAAGATTGTACGAGCTCTTTAAATCGTTTAGAAATGCGCCTGCGGAGATTCAAGAGTGCACCTTGAGAGTAGAGTCTTGTTGGATGAAGATATCCCAACAGCTCGATCTGACAAGGACTATGGTCAATGCTCTGGACGATGAGCATAGGCATGTACACCACATGGCAACGACAAAGACTCTTGAGAAACTCCAGTGCGCGTACGATGAGCTTCTTTCGATTTCTGATGCGATCAAACCTGAGCTGGCCGGCGGCAGTAGCTCTTTTGAAGAAGGCCCAGTGCATGGCCTCCGTCGTGCGCGCGCTAAGTATGCTTTGAAAAAAAGGCAGCTAGACGATGCAATCACCGAGCTGGAATCTTGGCAACGCATTCATGATAACTCGTGGCTTTTGATTATAAATATCGCACAAACGGCCACCATCGGGGAGCAGCCGAAATCTTCTGTCGGCAACGCAACATCTCCAGCAACTCCAACCACACACATTTCAAGGGACAATTTCCTACCTATTTCAGTATTGCACAGTGCTATAATCATCCGAATCAGGACATCAGATGCGCTGGTGGCCATTATCGGGAATCAAGAATTCATTGTCGATACCTTCGCATGCATGCGACCACCAAAAGGTATACTATGTCCAGTCTCCCGAGACGTGCGAAACCTTGTGAGGAGGTTCCATAACAACGACTCACAGCGTCCTGGATTGTTGAGGTGTAAGGGTGCCATGAAAGAAGAAGTTGAAGATACAACACGGTTCAATCTCCTCTTTCGCTCCCCACCACAATCTTCAAGGCCGAAATGCCTGAGGGACGTTCTTCAGTCAAGCATCCAGCCGTCCTTATCAGACATTGTTAAAATCGGTCAGCATATTGCAGAAGCAATCAGCTTTATACATATCTCTGGATTTGTTCATAAGAATGTCAGACCAGAAACGATACTATTATATCGAGATGTGGCAACAAGTAGCCCTTCTGCGATTTTGATTGGTTTTGAGAAGTTCAGAATTGATGGCGGCATGACTGCCAAGTTGGGTGACAATAGCTGGGAACGGAATATTTATCGCCATCCTAAGCGCTGTGGGATGTCTCTCAGTCAAGTCTATATTATGCAGCATGACATTTACAGTCTCGGGGTTTGCTTACTCGAAATCGGACTATGGCACTCTTTTGTCGGCCAAGATGGCACTGACCCCGGCCTTGGCGATCTTTTTAGGATTTTGGGAATTTCGGGCCAACCTTCAAGCTCAGTCGCTGAGATTGACTTTACTTTGGTAAAAAATGGCCTCGTTTCCTTAGCCGAATCCAGATTGCCATCACGAGTCAGAATCTTGTACACAAATGTCGTCAAGACATGCCTGACATGCTTAGATCCGGAGAACAACGATTTCGGTGACGAGTCGGAGTTCCTTGACTCAGATGGCATACTTGTCGGGGTTCGATATATTGAAAAGGTACGATGAAGATACGTTTTGGGCTTCTAAACTAACATACCCAGGTTCTTCTTGGATTGCGGGCCATTCACATTTAAACTCTATCTCTAATAGAAGTGATTTTGACACAGTAGCTCCTTCAACATGATAAAGAAAAATATATCGAGCAAAATTCGGTGATTTGCATATTCGTATGTGATTCCGCGGATATTCACAAACACTGGCAGATGTGTTGTCTCAGACTGCCCAAATAGGAGAGCATATGTATAGTTCAGTACTGTTTATTAACTGTGTACGTGGGACAATTAACATCCTTGGCAATCAGCTAGGTCGCCTGCTGTTTTGACATTTTTTACTCCTAGTTCCAGGGTAAGTACATTAGAGACCATTGCCGCTTTCAGCCATGTCGCATATGGCGGCGCGCTACCATCCACAAAAGTAGCATGATCCATGTCCAGTCTTGAATTTTCATATCCTTAAATGCGACAAATCTCGAAGCTGCCGCTTCCCGTAACACGAAATTGAGTACAACCACTGCCGCGGCGACGACTCATAGAGGCCGCCCATGGAATGTGGGTCTGATGTCTAATACCTGGTCGGCCCTGGTACTGTTTGATACAGGCGCCGGTGCCAAGATCCCAGACACATACCAACGAGTTGCTAGTTGCAGCGAACAGTGTGGCAGGACTGGACGATACAAATACAGACTCAACATCTTCCATGCTCGTCAAGACTGGGCCGTCATGGATGACCTGCCACATGTCATTCATGGCTATATCCCAGACCGTAAACCGGGTCGAAGACATAACCACAAGCAATTTAGAGTCGGGTGAAAAGGCTAAGAGCTTCATGTCACCACTCGGTATTTGAATCTCCCGCAACAACACATTTTCCCGGTTATGAACAGCGAGTGTTCCGTAATGCGTTGGGAGCGCCCGATACTTCCAATCGCGCGACATGACAGGGTAAATAAACTCCTGTCCAGAAAATGTACTCGTCGGAGGGAAGAGCCTTCGCTGTCGAGAAAAAGAATCTATACGCATGGTGTCAAGGCTCCACACAAATAGGTTGTTACTTCTCGTCAAAATCGACAGCTCATGTCCATCCGGCGAAAAAGAGAGTGTTTGCTCGAAACGGTTCAGGCATGCACGCGGATTTCGTTCATTAGATGGTTTTATGTCGCTGCGGTGGCCGGTATCGGATTCATCTTGCAACTTTCGGGCGGACAACGGTCTCAGAGACAGCTCAGACACCTTCGCGCCCGTATCAGTATCATAGACTGTGATGTAGGTGCCAAACATTGCCGCTAATTGTTTTGCGTCAGATGAAAATGTAAGCTCCAGAGTCTCCAAGTCGCCTATGATAGGAGAGCTTGCGTTGAAAAGAGACGATCCTGGTAATACTGGCACCCAACCAAAAAAGCCAATTTGTCGCCCAGACTCAACGTCCCAAAGACAGATGGCGCATTGGTCACGATAATCCTCAACGACTACCAAGCCGGCAACGACTGACAAATCCGGGGACATGTCAGCGGCGTAGCAGGTAAGTGAGATAGAAAAAGGTTTAGATGATGGTAATACTTTTTTGTCCGTCAGATATCTGGACGCAATGCCTTTGATAGAAAGACGTTGAGTCTTGAGTGATTTTCCCGTTGATACATCTAGCGTACTCAGGGTACAGTCTCTTGACAGACACAGTAATTGCTCAGACTCGTGGGTGAATCTTGCCAACAAAGTGGTCGTATCTTGAGGGGCAGAGAAAATGTGCGCAATGCTTGCCTCTTGCACATTCCAAAGGCAAAACGTCTCTTTTGTTGTTGTAGAGTAAGGAATAGAAAGGAGCCAGCCATTGTCGTGTGAAACAGCGATGAAAGTAGCACTCCCGATGTGACTCAGAACCTCATCCATAGTTTTGCAAGCTTCGGTGTCCCATAAAACAACATCTACCGAGTTCGATACTGTTGCGAGAGTGTATGAGTTGAGCGAAGTAGCCATGCACGAGGCCTGGGTATCGTCCTCCCGAGATTTTGCAATGGTTCGACCGGACAGTAGGTTCCACAACTCAATCGAACCGTTTTGGAGAGAAACTGAAAGCATGGTGGAGTCTGCCAGGAATTCGATGTTTTGGATTGCATCGCTTCTGAAGATCCCTTTTCTAGCTCTCACAAACATGGTGGCTTCTGCCAGGAACTTGATGGCTCGAGTTCTCTGAGCTTCTTGTGAGTTCCAATGCTCTATCTCCCAGTCTCGCATCTCGGGCTGCACCGCGTCTGCAAGATCTCCCGGCAGCAATGTTAATCCTTTGCTGTGCAATAGTGCAATAATTGTCTTGTTTGGCGAGATTGTAGTCCAATAAAATGTTTTCGGTAGTATCGCTTCGCTGCCGTACCAGTCCATTTTCCTTCCAGTGAAATGTGGTCGCCGTTGATGGCTGTATGGATGCCATTCAAACATTCTACCATTTTGACACAGAGTAGTGTGATCCTCTTTGCCACCCTGCGAATCTTGCTGTAGCCACGACAGTATTGGAGTTGTTGGGAAGGCAAAAAAGCCCCCTAGCTTGGATTTGAACTTTGTAGCGTTTTCCGGGCCGTCTTGGATAGAAGACTTGCAAAGATCTCCGTTTTGAGAAACGGAAAAGAGGTATTGTGAGTCCTGGGTAAAGTTGAGAGACTGTATTACCGCGTGATGTTTGACTAGCACAGTCATCCGCAGCCCAGACATCACGTCAAAAAGCAGGGCAAGTTTATGGACAGATCCACAGATCCATTTTGAATCTGGCGAGAAATGGACATTTTTTAAATCACCTTGCATGACCTGAAGATTGCATATACAGGCAGGTGGATCCGTCGCCCATAGTTGCAGACTCTGTGCACAGGCAACGGCCAACTTGCTAGCATCTGATGAAAGCGCAAGCGCTGTGACCAAACCCTTGTTGATTTGAATGCGAGCCAATTCTAGCGGTTGCAAAGCAATATTTCCGTCGTATTCTGCTGCCTGTATGATTGACAGTACGTGCATATACTTGCCTTGCCGTTTCTCGCCTAGCTTAGCTGATGCGTTCTCGTGAATCAAGAGTGGGCTGTAACGCCGAAGTGGTTCGGTGTCCAATTCGGCGAATTGATGCATATCACTAGATCGGGACCCGCCTGTTCGTCCGTGGATATAAAACACCTCACAAGGTGGTTCTGGTGAAAACTGGACATCCTCCGGGTCAGTGGGTACCACTCTGCTTGGAGGGCTCACGACATCCGCACATTCCCCTACTGTGGTAACCCGGGGCTGAACTGTTTCGGAAACTCGTTGAGGTCTTATAGTAACGGTCTCATTCTGTAGCTCTGTGGTAAACCCATGGTTGATGTCCTGGGTTGTATCAGCGGCCCCATTGCGTAGATCTGTTGTGTCCCAAGGGCGGATTTCGTAAATTGAATGAGCAGTCTCATTACAGAACTCTGTTGTGTCTCGAGGGCGGATCTCATGGCCTGTAGAAGACGCAGCGGTACAGAAGTCATTGGATCTGGTTCTCAATTCGGGTCAGCAATAATTCAACGTTTTTCTTACACAACATGTGCAAACAGACCTAGTAGCCATTTGATGGCCCTCTGGTCGCAGCCAGGAATGATGTAATGCGCCGCCAATTTTCAGTCTGCTCTCTGGGTCCACACGCATTACGGAGGAAACAAAATCGCCTAGCTGCAAACTGTCGTCGCTCTCTGAGAAAATCTGTGATGGAAACTCACACTTTCCTTGAGAATAGTTGCGGAGGTCGTCGTTTTCGAAAGCTAATCGACCAGTGACCACGCGACATATAAGTTGGCCCAGGCTCCACATATCGGCTGCCGGCCAGTTCAAAGTAGAAGAACAGTCTGCTTTAGAGCTGTTGCGGCCTGGGTGTGAGAGAAGCTCTGGTGCGGCGTATGCGTAAGTGCCCATGAGAACCGAGCTCTCGTGCTCGCTTTCCAGACGCTTGCTGAGGCCAAAATCGCTAAGTTTTACCCACCATTCCTGTGGCGGGCGCGTCTTGATCAAAACGTTCTGAGAAATGTATTGTTAGCCTTGACTGAGTTGCATACCAAGAAAGTAAGATTGCCTACCTTGGGCTTGAGATCACGATGAGCAAAGCCAGCATCATGCATGAAGCTAAGAGCAGTGGCTACTTGCCGAACTACCTGCTTAGCTTCAGCCGCAGACAACGTAGTCTTTTCAGCTTCAAGATGTTCATTTAGATCACCAAGTGGTAGATACTCCAAGGCGATATATAGCCGGTCTTTCTCAGAGAACCAGCCATAGCAGCTGACAAAGAAATCGGAGTACTGCAGTTGTTAGATTCAGCCAGCGACAGGAATATGGAGGCTGAAACTCAATCATACCTTTGAATGGGAGAACTTTATTAGAGTTTCTAATTCCCTGCTGTAATGGATAAACTTGGACGATTTTTTCAGCTGCAGACATTTGACTGCCCGTAGATCTCGGCCCTCATCAGGGCCGTTCAAGCAAGACTGCAGCCGCACAAAGCCACCACCTCCCCACCCTAGTACTTGCTCCCATTTCCAGGCTTGTCGTCTCTGCCCATGGATTCCATGCATGACATGTACAGTGATCTCAAAAACCGTTTCAGTTTCAAGTCTAAAATCCCTCACCATTTCTGGAAGATCTTGGAGGGCAGGAGGGTCGCCAGCGCCCTTGTAGTCATCTTGTTTTGCCGTCTCTGTTCTAGGTGGCTCGTGAGATATCATTGCAAAAGGTGGAGAAAGAGACAAGCCGGTGCGTTGTGCAGCTGGTGGCGCGTCACTTCCTTGAGACAAGACCGTTGGCAGTGCACCCTGAGCGTCGCCCTCGGATTCGTTATCTTGGCGATCGAGACTTTGATCGGAGACGGCGCCATCTTCCCCTTCGCTGACCCCTTGATCGAGGTGGCTAATCTGGATCTGATCGGCGAGTTCTTCGGGGCCAGACAGTATTTGGCAATGGTTGCCAGGGAACCAACCGCACACTCCGCTGATATCGCCGTACCACCAGCCACTGTCTAGTTGTTCAATGGCCTGGATTACATCGCCCTTGCGGAAGCTTATGCTGGTTGTGCTATCGGCTTCATAGTCGTAGAGCGCGCGGACATTTACGATGCCAGGCGGCATAGTGCCAAGAATGCCGCGTGTGGTAGCAGTGTGAGAGATGGAGTAGTTGTGTTATATGCTGGTGGCTAATACTCGATGCAGAAAAAGACCTCGACACATCTGCGAAGATGTAGAGCAAAGGAAAAGAGTCGTAGGATTGTCGGATGTAGCCGGCTGAGGCCCTCGTGCCCGCTGCGGGGTCTAGTTATACAAGTATAAGCGAGAGCACACAAGAGAGTATCGTTGGCAGGTGGCTGATGGGCTATTGCGACAATACAGCACCGAGCGGCGAAAGTAACATTCTGGCTGGGGGTTTTCAAAGTTACCAACCAGCAACTAAATTTCCCCCAGTTATTCTTAAAGCTCATTAGGTAAGCTAAGCTACTCGGGGAAGCCTAAATGGATTATGCAGGGTAAAGGGGAAAAGTAGGTAATCCTGGTCTTTTGTCGGCGCGCTGTGACAAACGCACGCTACGGTGTAGGGGAGTGACGAACGCCTACCGCTAAGGGGGCGCAGGAATAGGCTGTGACAAGGATAAGCCACGGGCATGACCCGATTGGGACACCAGGTCACGTGACCTAGGAAGCGACCGAAGGGACTGATGGTCGGTCGTGGTTAATCACGACTAACCTAACTAAACGTTAAATAGATTAGTTAGCCCTTATAATAAGAGAGATAGATAAGTACTTAAGGGAGAGGTATTTTAGTAATTAGGTAGTCTAGATCTTTATTAATTAATCTAAGTAATAGTTTTACTATTAAGAGTTTACTCTTAATAACTATTTATAATACTATTCTAATATATATAGGCTAGTTAGACTATAGGGTTTAGGTTAAATACTTTATTACTTTACTATATACCCCTAAAGGTAATTAAAAGCTATACCTAATATAAGGTTATTTAGTTAAATACCCTTAGGGGTAATTAAAGCTTTAGTATAAGTTAAGGTATAATAACTTAGTTAGTAATATACCCTTAGGGGTAACTAAAGTATAATAAGCTTAAGTAAAGGTATCTTAATTAACTAGGTAAATACCCTTAAGGGTATTTCTCACCTAACTAATACTAACTATATTTATCTAAACGTGTACGAGCTGTTTGGAGCTCAGGGTTTGGGTTTGTTCATGCTGGCTGGCCACATACCCCTGGGGGCAGCCAAAACCCGAGCCTGGGACGGGGCTGGCGCGCTGGATACCCCTAGGGGTAGCCAAAGCCTCAGCATGAGCCAGGCACATATGTAGCTTGACTGGCTACATACCCTCGGGGGTAGCTAAAGCGCAACAAGCCTGGGTCGGGGCACCTGGGTTGGCTAGGTAGATACCCCCAGGGGTATCTCTCACTCAACTAGTATCGACAGTAGCCATCTCCAGCTACTAGTCACGTAACTCTCTTGTTCCAACTTTTTCGTTATTACAGGTAGAACGGTACTCAGGTACTCAGACACTCAACGCCCTCTCAGCTGACGACTGAATGACGGACAACGGCCCAAGCAGCGACAACTGCTTGAACATCCTACCACCCCATTGTAGGACTTTCCTTTGGTAACGCGGAAACCGTGGACGAGCCTCACAGCATGACAAAGCTGCCCCAGAGAACAGGGGCTCTCCACCCACGGAGGCCGCGCTTCTAGCACAAGCTACTACCTGAGCAAAAGCAGTTTTGTCTCGATCCAGGTGCAGCTGCTGCTCTAGGAGAACTTTCACTCGGGTCATAGAATTGTTGTGAAGCCTCTGGTGAGAATGTGGGCGCGTTGCCGCACGCGCCCCTTCACGTGTGTCGGAACGGCGGCACGATCGTCCGTTGAGCATAGCCAGCACGTCTGTTTACTTACCCTAGAGGTAGACTTTGGAAATTGGAATTGAGACTTAAAAGTGAAAAGGTAAAAAGTAAAACCGTGCAGACGCATCGTCANAACTTAGTTAGTAATATACCCTTAGGGGTAACTAAAGTATAATAAGCTTAAGTAAAGGTATCTTAATTAACTAGGTAAATACCCTTAAGGGTATTTCTCACCTAACTAATACTAACTATATTTATCTAAACGTGTACGAGCTGTTTGGAGCTCAGGGTTTGGGTTTGTTCATGCTGGCTGGCCACATACCCCTGGGGGCAGCCAAAACCCGAGCCTGGGACGGGGCTGGCGCGCTGGATACCCCTAGGGGTAGCCAAAGCCTCAGCATGAGCCAGGCACATATGTAGCTTGACTGGCTACATACCCTCGGGGGTAGCTAAAGCGCAACAAGCCTGGGTCGGGGCACCTGGGTTGGCTAGGTAGATACCCCCAGGGGTATCTCTCACTCAACTAGTATCGACAGTAGCCATCTCCAGCTACTAGTCACGTAACTCTCTTGTTCCAACTTTTTCGTTATTACAGGTAGAACGGTACTCAGGTACTCAGACACTCAACGCCCTCTCAGCTGACGACTGAATGACGGACAACGGCCCAAGCAGCGACAACTGCTTGAACATCCTACCACCCCATTGTAGGACTTTCCTTTGGTAACGCGGAAACCGTGGACGAGCCTCACAGCATGACAAAGCTGCCCCAGAGAACAGGGGCTCTCCACCCACGGAGGCCGCGCTTCTAGCACAAGCTACTACCTGAGCAAAAGCAGTTTTGTCTCGATCCAGGTGCAGCTGCTGCTCTAGGAGAACTTTCACTCGGGTCATAGAATTGTTGTGAAGCCTCTGGTGAGAAT
>LNDK02000043.1:483964-513451 GCA_001455915.2 Samsoniella hepiali | reverse complement strand
TCAATAATTTAGCTAGCAAAAGAGTGACACTTGAAACGCCTTTGTTACTAGTGCTGGTGGCTGCTTGTGGCATTTCGCATCGGCTCCTTGTTCTAGAAGAAAGTTCACTGCTTGGACTTGCTCATTCCCTATCGCGAGCTGCAGCGGCTTGTATCATCCGCCGCTCCGCTGCGGTTGTCATGCGGTCCTGCAAGCCGGTATCGGTCATGAATTCCTGTCTCATAAGCGTCATTGACCCCAGCCCCAGCAGACCAGCGCCGCGGCGAACCCTCGAGACTTCGATCGCATCTCCCACCACAGCGTTGCTAGACGGCTTGATCGTCCGTGCTGCTCTCGTCGCGCCAGCTTGTCCTTCTACGACGCCTGCTGCCAACCAGTCTGACCGAAAGTTTTCAATTATCGCTTGCTTGTCTTTAAGGTAACTTATGATGTAATGGGCGAAACTCAGAAGAGGCTCAGTCCTGGTGTGTACTTTCGCCGTGGCCCCGGTCACTTATGAATAAGATCCGCCAACAAGCGAAATCAGACTCGTCGAACTTAGAAACTTCGTTCTTGGATTCTCCTTTCCCTTTTTTTCTCGGCTAATTTAGACGGCGAATGGAAATCTAACGCCGCTCCGACCTTAACCCATAAAGCTCGGCCAGAACGTGGAGTTCAGAACGAAATGGAACATTGTGGCGCAGAAAGAACCATTTCGTCGTTAGGTTGGAAGGCAGTCTTTTCTGAGCAAAGCCATGACGGGCAATCTCTCTGTTGGCTGTAGATGTTGGCTGTAAAAAACGCAACAATCGGATGTCTAGTCTGGTATAGGGCACTGTCCAGATGTGCGGAGCCGGATCTGGCATTTCTTAAGCGGTGCAGTAAAGCAATGAGTAGTGTTTTTTATTGATCACTCGTGCTATAAGTACCGGTATGTATACAGGAATATTTTTTTCTCAGCGATCGCTGGTTAGGCAACATCCACGAGAGAAATAGTTCTATCAACGACCGTACTATATAATGAATCCTGTAAACGCTGAGTTCGAAGCTGCTTTTCGTAAATTCGGGCCTGGCAACCCACGTGTCCAGTACTTGGAAGCGCAAGGTGCGTCTTTCGACCCAAGTCGCCTCTCTTGGCTTCTTGAAGACAATTTTCAGACTTTTGGGCCTGGCGGAGGGCGCATCCGCTACCTTGAAGAGCGTCACGCATCTCTAGACCCAAGCCACATTCCTCGGCTTATCGAGCACAACCTACAAAAATTTGGGCGAGGCAGCCAACGACTTCCATTTCTTGTGGAACGGATGCTTGAGAACCTGGAGTTGCGAGGGCTGCATAAGGACGCGTGGGCCTTCGCCACCCACGCCTTCCATCGCATCATGCTGCCTAGGGGCTCTGGGCTATTCAGTGTGTTTTACGACTTGATTAAGAGGGGGTTAACCGAACACAGCCAGTCAGTTCTGAGCTCTGTCACTGTGAAGCTCGACCTATTATCCTGCTCTCCCGGCATGCTCGACATTGGCATTTCACCCCTTTTCCGTCAGTGGCTATCAGACTGCTTAACTGCCGACAAGGACCCAGGTATTGCCTGGATAGCCTTGAGAAAAGGCACTAGCGTGTTGCGCGTCCAGAGAGACGTTCTGACCTATTGGTCTAATTACTTTGCGCGGCTGTGTGCTGGCAACTGGAAAGATTCGCTTTACGTTGTCTTTGATGGCAATGAGGCTGTCACCTCCAGATCTTTTCACAAAATCTTTGGCCAATTCATCACGACAGGGGTATACGAGTGGACGGGTGAAGAGGACTGCGATCTGGACTATCAAGCTGCACAGTACTTCGGCATTACAAAGCTTGAAGATCTCCTAAGCGGCATCGGGGAAGATGATAGGTTGGTGGGTTGATTGCCTAATACTAAGTGCTAATCGCAGCATAAAACCTTGTTTGAGCTTGGGTTACGTTGCAGTCATGTATCATTCTAAATAACTGTTGTTTATACTTGCCACGGAATCAGCGCACAGCGACTGTAAAAGGAGGAGCCCAGAAGAGGCTCGGTCCCGGTGAGTACTCTCACCGTGACCCTGGCGGTCGCTATGTGTAGGGTCCACCGACAAGCAAGATCGGACTCGTCGAACTTAATGGCTTTTTTCCTGGGTTCTCCTCTCACATTCTTCTCGGCTAATTTATTGTTTTGAGCATAACTAGCGTCCGCTGCGACTCTCTCTAAAAATTTAGGCTTGGCGCTAAAAAGCTACAAACGGGTGCGCAAAGTGGGCGATTTCTTAGTGCCCAAAAAAGGCGACACAGTGCGGTGAATTCGGAACTACCTGCTTTTTCTGGCTAGGACCCCTCTGTGCCGTTCGGTTCCTGTATAAATGAGGTCGCAGTGGCAACCCCAGATCGCCTCCGCCTTGGCGCCGCTGCATTAAGATCCATTTTAACCCGATAAAGTTTCGATTATCCCATCCATATGTTGCTTCATACCAATTAATTATTTTGTCAGAAAAGCTCTTCTATGGAATGTTTTAGACGATACTGGGTGACAATTACTACAAGGATGACCATTCACGTGATGCAAAAGAAGTGGGCCGTGAAAGGCGGAGGAAAGCTATGGACTGGACACGTTGCCAGTGCGCTGAGGCTGGGTTTGGTGTACACCTGCGAAGAGACACGAGGCATCTCTGGCGTCTTCTGCTTGCGTGACCGCGTCTTCTGCCTGCGTGACCATGAGCCAATCTGATAACTGGCCCAGCGATGCAGATGATTGTCAAAGCCACTTGACTTCTGACGAGGAGGTGTCTCAGGATGTATCTACTGCTCCCAGGAGCCGCCTGAGACCTGCGGGGAAGGCTCCCGTAACACTGCTGTACGACTGCCAGACATCGGACGAAGACGAGCCAACGATTCCGTACAATGTTGAATGGAAACTATCTATAAAACATCGACGCCGTGCCGGCGAATCTGAAATAGGGATTAATATGTCACCAGGCAGGTTCTGGAGACGTCTCCTACAACCGAAGTTGGAGACGGCGATGGAGAAGAAACCTTGCCGGGTGGATGACACGGAAATCGTGATGTCTACAACCCATCGTAGCACCGGACCCTTTCGAAAGCGTTTCGCAAACCTAGACATCGACTGGCGAGTCATTCAGAAACAACTGCAAGATTGGAATGAGCTGCCGGACACAGGCAAGAAACGCAACCTGATCACTATTAACATTACGTTCGAAAGCACGTACATCGAGAGCAACAAAGTGACGAGAAGCAAAGCGACTGTCAATCAGCTGGAAGAATTACAAGCCAGAATCGGCGATGGGGCCGTTCTCAGCCGTGGCGTTTGCGTCAAGAAGGCGTTTGCCCTTATGAGGTGCCCTGGCCCCCCATGCAAAAAGGGCAGCGACCACTGTTGGCAGGTTGATGGCGAACACTACCCGCTTCATCCACACCACGTGAAGATGCTAGCCGACCACTTACAAGCAGGAAAGCCACTTGATGGGCATGATGACGTCCCCGAAACTTTCCGCAGATTGGTTCTTGATGACGAACGTGACCGTCAATCTCGAGAGGAAAACGAACGAGCGAAACGCAAACGGAGACGTCCAGGTTCAGAGAATCTGACCATAACTCCCCCGAACCCAGCTCAGCTTGCCTATGACAATCGCGCGGCTGTTCCAGCGATGGTGTTCCCGACCACACCCCTCATGGGCTTCGCACAACGCAGCGAAGACAATATTCGGGCGCATACGACATG
Organism: Samsoniella hepiali; assembly: GCA_001455915.2. Taxonomy (NCBI): domain Eukaryota; kingdom Fungi; phylum Ascomycota; class Sordariomycetes; order Hypocreales; family Cordycipitaceae; genus Samsoniella; species Samsoniella hepiali. The sequence continues at coordinate 509,726 of LNDK02000043.1, read as the reverse complement.
GCTGAAACATGGCGCCTCTGATGAGCAGAAGGGACATTACGAGCTGATGCAGCAGCTGGCCTTGCGAAATGGCTATGACCTCGATTACATGCACAGTAATAAAGAACGCGTATGCGTCTATTTTATGGACGAAGGTGTGCCCGAGGGCTTTGCATGGCGTTATGTGTCTGGCGTTCCATGGTTCAAGAAAGAACGAGAGAAAGTCGAAGGCAATTAGATGAGCATGTTTTTTTGTAGCATTGCGTATGATATTTGAGTTGTCTTTTTAATACAGCATCCTGCTCGCTGACTGCACCGCAAATTGACCCTTAACAATGCTCATCCAAGTGATGTGATCCTCCCGCAAGATCGGCGGATTGACCTGTTTTCACGAAAGCGTCAAACGTAGATTTGAGCCTTTCTGAAATGACCTCGCGCCCATTTCTTCCCGGTCTTACCTCGACCCAATATATTTATTTGCATGCGCAGATAAGACTTGAAGTCGGCTTTGATCAGATCCTCGTGCTCTAAAGCTCGGGCGCCAATGTGCTGCTTAAGTGAACCAAAAAAATACTCTACCGGATTTAAATCGGGTGAATAAGGCGGTTGCATAACCAGTAGAACACCCGCTTCGGCGAGGGTGGCTTGAACCTTGAGTGAAACGTTGTGGAATGAGGCGTTATCCATGAACAGCACCGATCGTGGTCCGGGGTACCTCCCTAGGTGTGGCAACAGTCTGAGGAGGTACCCTTCGAAGAAGTCCAAGTCCGTATGGCCATCATATACTTCGCAATACAAAACGCCATCTAGACTATAAGCAGGTAGAAAGGAAACCCTATTACCGCGATGGAATGGCTTCTTCTGAACCGGGGTTACTCCAATAGGAGCATAACCTTTTTTCGGAATCGCGACACTACGATCGTCTCCGCTCTCATCTAGAAATACCATGCATCTCGGGTCAAAGAGTGATCGCCTATATATGTAATCGTCACGGAGTATTGGATTCTGCTCCTTGGCGAAGGTGACCATATTTTTTCTTGACCATTTCATCCGCTTGATCAGCCGACCGATAGTGAATCTGGAGATACGAACACCATATTCCTGGAAGAGGTAGTCTGCCAGCGCTTGGTGACTCATGCTAGCACGGTCCAGCAGTTTTGCTTGCAATGCTAGCATCATGTTCTCCGTGATCTCTCTCGGTCGGCCGACGGGCTTGGATGGGGCATCGACGGTTCCATGTCGGATAATGTTGGAGCGAGCTCTACGCACGGATCTTTCGTCGCAGTTGATCACGGTTCTCGCTAACTCTCGGTCCTTGATTACCTCGTCACCGTTAATTTTGCTCAATATGATGCTTTGAAGCTCGTTTCGGCGAAGTTTCGAGAGTCTGGGCGCCATACTCGGAGCAATGTAAATAGCATGTTGCCACGTAGACCCCTGTCAGTTTACGGTACCTGAGATGGGATCAGGATTCGGAGGCGGATAAATATGGATGCCGAAAGTAGCACCTTGTCAGCCTGTAAGTAGCCAGTGCGTATAAGTCAGTAATTAGCACTGTGTGGATCATTTCTTTTCTTTAAACAGTGTTAGTCTACTAGGGCGCTAATTATGCTCGAAACAATACTCAGCTAATGTAGCTATACCACCGCCGCTTGTACTTTTCCACTCTGGCGATGATTGGTGCAAACCAGCCTCGACTTTTTCCACCGTTTGTATATTCATACCGGATATCTGTGCTGCGGCGAATGAGTGTGTATGGAGATCTGGTATTCTGCAAGCTCCAAGTCACACCAGTTATCCCTTTTCTTTCAGGTGAGCTCAGGAAAATAGATGGGAGTTTGTTGATAAGAATCATGCATTACCTTGTTCCTGTTCAATAAACCGAAACGGAAACAAGACTGAAAACACAATCGAAACAATAGTCTATGGCTTCAGGGCAGGGGTGCGAAAATGGGGGGCAACACTCTTTTGATCCCAATAGTGTCACACGGGGTCCGTGGAATTGTCAATCATCGCGCATAATGTACTGGAACGGTCGTGTGAGTGTAACATCCTATGTCTTGCCGCTCTCTACAATAAGTCTCCGTACAATTGAACGACAATCTACTGAAGATTACTACCAATCATCACAAAATGACTGCGATGTACGTGGCTTAACCGTCGATGCAGAAAATCAGAGTCAGGTCCCCAGCGGGACAGCCGTTGGTGGCATGGCTGCTGGGCATATTGTATACCTGCGGGCAAAACTCTGTACAATCGGGGGGGCAAACAATAGCTGGGCATTGCGGGGACGACGGATACAGCGCAAGTCCAAACTCGCAAAACTGCCGGGGTTGCGCATTGTTGATATTAGAAATGTCGTAATATAAATCTGGCAACTGGTCAGGTACAAAAGAGTATTCAAATTGAGTAATCGGGTCGGCGACGGTGCCACCGGCTTCAGCTTTACTAATTTTGATGGAGACGCCTGCAGCATGCACTACGGGCTTATAGTCCTCAGAATAGATCTCTCCAGGATTTATCTTAACGGCGGGTGCTGGAATACAGCCATGGGCAAAAATGCCTTACGTTTTAGGTAATAATGCATAAATTTGAAAGTCTGACCCACATAGTGTGAGTAAACACGTCTCGCACTATATACATCTTAAGGCGGATTTAAGATAGTCCGCTCCACTCTTATTGTGCTGGTGCCTGAATTCGGAGATTATGCCTTTGTATTACTCCCGTTCAATGGCGCCAAATCTCTCTAAGATCAAGCGCGTTGAATTGGAGGAGGTTATTATCAGTAAACTCAAAGGCGAAGAAAAGATCGCAGACGAAGTTATAGGCAGCACCATCATTTCCTGCTCCGCGCAGACCGTACGAAACGCCCGACGCAACATCCTCCAACATGGCAGCATCGATGCCCCGCGTAATAACATCGGTCGGCCAAGAAAGATAACCGATTGGATGTGGCACGCTGTAGACGAAAAGAACAAGGAAACTGCAATGAGCTATCAATCTATCGCTGATTTCCTCAAAACTGCTTTTAACCTCAGCGTGGATAGGCGCACGGTCAGTAGAGAGATAAAACGACGTGATTGGTCTGGCCGGAAGTCACAAGATGTAGCGAAAGAGCGCGATCAGAACCTGCGAGACGACTGGATCGAGAGGCGATCCAAGTATCCTCTCGATACCATGATTTTCGTGGACGAAAGTGGTTGCGACCGAAGTTTAGGTATGCCGAAGAAGGTCTACGGTCCAAGAGGTGTGAGACCAGTTCGTGTGAAGCGTTTCCATCGCGGAAAGCGTATTCAGATTCTTCCTGCATATACAATAAATGGTGTCATCTATTGTGAATTTTACCGGGAAAATACAGACACGGAAATATTCGAAGGCTTCATCGAAAGGCTCCTCCCGTTTTGTGGTAGATTTCCACAGCCGCTATCCGTAATTTTCATGGATAATGCCTCGATACACTTTTCTCAGAGGATAAAAACGATGATTGCGGATGCTGGTGTCATCCTAGAATACTCATCGCCCTATTCTCCCGACCTCATACCGATTGAATACTTGTTTGGTTCATTCAAAAACATCCTTAGATCGAAAGCACAAGAGGACTCTGACCTCATTGAGGCTGATTTCAAATCGTACATTGAGATGCGCATGGCAATGATAAGGGAGGACAAAGAGTGGTCTAAGAAGATGGCCCGAGGACACTTCCGATTGGCAGGTTTTTTTGTTGAAGAGGAGTTTTAACGGGGCAACGTGCTCTCTTTGAGTGAAAGTTATTTAATAATAAAGTTGTGGCAAAATTTGCCGAGTTATCCTTCCACGCGCCCATCCCACCACCCATCTAACCAGCCGTCTAACCTTAGCTGGACCATAGACCCAAGCGCTGTCGAACCATCAGCATGCACACCTGATCCAGCAGTATCTTCCAAAATTCTATCGATATAAGCTCCCGCGGCGGAGAGATGGAGAATGTGAGCAATAGCACAATGCACCGCAAGAAGTCGGGGAGAGGGGGGTTCGATTGTGCGTTCGTCTGTGACGAATAGTGTGCGAGTGACGGGTAGCATATTATTGAGAGCAGCGCGTGGGAGAAACGTATCAATCCTATACGTGTTCAATGAGCCTTCGATGGGCTGAAAGAATATCTGGAAATCGCCGAAAAAAAGATGCAGATTGTTCGTTAATGTCATCGCATTGCGTGGCCTGTCAATTTCCGGTCCCTCAATAAGATGAGCAACGTCAGTGTCGAACATATTCAATATCTTCAGCGCCGCAGCACGAGGTTTATCCTATGCAGATTAGTGCAGTTCAGGCACAAATGAAAAGACATCACGCACAAGCAGGAGATCTGGATTCGGTTTCATCAAAGAATGTGGTAAAATGTGTGCAACTTCTAGCGAATCAAACTCGCCAACTAGAAGCATGTGGTCATCGTCTCGAGCGTCGTTCGGCTTTGCTTGCATGCGCTTTACAGCCTCAGCTTGATCGAATCTCCTTGAAATCACGCATCGTCGTCGATCGCGCACAAGACAGTCGCCTCGAAGCGTTTTTAACCGAGCTGATGTGCCAACGAATGTCGGCTCACTGGACCGGGTTTGGTCGATCGCTGAGAGGTATGCGGGCGATGGCTGAGGCGTTCGTTTCGTTGATGCCTTGACTGGCAGTAATCAGCATTTTTGCAACAATTCTACATCAAAACAACGTACGTGGTAAGAAGAAGTTGTCAATCAGAAAATCGGCGAATCCAATCAGCTTGTCGGAGATGCGTTCCTCCGTTTCTTTGTCGGAAAAATCAACACTAGTATTCTCATCTATGGACAAGCCAATCGCGTCGAAGAATGCGCGCAGCACATTGTCTTTCGATTTGCCCTCGGAAGCATAATGGTAAGTTAAGCGAAGCAATGCCGGTCGTTTGTATTGCCGGTTCGGCGGGACAGTGCCTTCGTAGTGGTCGAGGATTTCTTGAAAGCGGCCGTGAGCTTGACTGCGCTGAGAGGCCTCCAGAGGTGGGCTTGACGAAACGCGAAATATACTCTCCAAAGATGCCTGGTGACGATGATGTGGAACTGCCATTTCGGTATTGGTATCTGGCAATAGGTATTGAAAGGAAAGTGCTGCTGGTTTAACGAGGTGGGTGAAATTCAGCAGTGGAAGGCCTTTGCTGGGAAGTCGAAAAGTCACGTGACTCGTCGGCAGCTGCATTCGCGCCTGTGTCGCAACAGTGATGAATTACGTCGCATCCATAATTACAGAAACTCCCATGGCTGAACCACCGCATGAGCCGACCGATCTAAGACTATCCCAAGTAAGACCACAAGATTCATACACACAGTAGAAGCCATTACCCCATATTCCGTGCCCTTGCTTGCATTTTTACGAACCACGGAATCTTGCACACATAATTCCAAGCAATACCTTGCGGGATGCCGTGCTTCTCGTAAAATTTGCACATCTTTCCTTGGTTGCAAGCAATCATGTCGAGAGTATAACCGTTGACGATGGTGATGTCCTGAACTAAGTCGATGTACGACTTTGGCTCGTCACCTTTGTACTGGCTGCGCTGGTAGACACTGTAAGCAGCAACGGCATCTTCGCTGGGCATGTCAAAGGTGTACAGTGGTGATGCAGGAAAGACCATATCGGGAGTGGCCGGAGCACCACCCGAAGGGTCGTGGCCTAGTTGATAAGGAACAATCGTCAACGAGTCACTCGAATCTCGCCGTTTTCTTTTGCGATCCTTCTTTTTACGTTCCCTCTCTTCCCAGCCTCGCTCTTCTTCAAGGAGACGCTCTTTGAACGTGTCCGGCACATCGTCGTGCCCATGAAGGACACCTCCGGATTGTAAATGGTCGGCAAGCATCCGTATATGATGAGGCCACAATTTATAGTGCTTTGTATTGTAGACCCAGCAGTGAGTCGATCCTTTGGAAAGGCAAGGAGGCTCACTGCATCGCATCGTGGCGTAAGCTGTGCGGATGGCTGCAGGCTTCCCCATATAAGCTACCTCTTCGCTGATAGCAGCTGCAAGTACAGCTCTTTGTTGATTCGAGGCCCCTCTTCCGGCTTTAGCTGCAGCATCCTGACTAGCGGATTGCTCGTAGTAGAATTTGGCTTCAATCGAATATGTTTTCTCGTTACCAAGTGACTTACTCCATTCCTGTAGCGTCTGTGCCAGAAACGGCCATTCAATCTTTGATTGACTTTGATAGCGTTTCTTGATGCTCTTGGTCCTGCGATCATTGACCGACAAGACGAACAGAGCCCCTGCAGCCTTCCAGGGTTTGTCCTCACTTTCCTCCCTAAGCTTCGGACGCAGAATATGTTTCCAGAACTCTTTCGGACTGAGTACAATGTCGAGTTCAGACTGGCCAGCGCGCTCTCGATTCTTTACAAACAGTTTCCACTCGACGTTGTATCGCAGGGTTTGCGTGTCCTGATACGATCGATTGGGCGTCCACGCGGTAAACGGCACAAATGCAGGGAGGCCCCCGGCGGGCCTAAGTCCTCCATGCTGGGGGAAAGTCGCACTTTGGGAATCATTGTCAGAAACGGAGCTGTCGGAGTTCTGCGCATCGGTTATGTCGTCACACGATAGGTCGTCCAAATGGTTACGGCTAGCCATGTTCTTGCAGATGGCCCAGACACCGTGGGACCGCTCTTTGGCGGAACAATAGCTGGGGACTGGCTAGAAGACCCTACAGCACGTGACTGGGTTTCCATAGCCTTCTGCCGGATTCTAAGCTCCTGCAGCGACATTGTACTGCGCTTTGGATGGCTCAGCAGTAATAGAGCTTAATAAATTGTTGACAAAATAAAAAATTGGTGAACGAACGCGAAGGGGTCAAGAAACCCGGCAGGCCAATGCACCCAAAATTAATTTTCCTACGCGGGTAGATTACTTGCATCGGGTGGTAGGGCATAGTGGCGAAGACACTGGGGAAAGTAGCTCTCAGCTCGGGTCGCACTGTGAAACTAAGCCCAATCAAGCCAGAAACCTGATGGTACCTGCCGCTACTTACACGCTAGCGCAGCCAGGAAACCTTGTGCCGACAGTTTCCACCAATAATGGCCGCCGTTTTTTGCTCACTAGATACGAATTAGGTAGCCTAAAGTACCTACCACTTTTGGCTGCAGTGGCTTAGAAAGAGGGACTAGTCTAGAAAGCGTAACGCCCTTTTGCCCATGACTGTATCAGGTGGCTGGACGGATTGAAGATAAATGGGAGAGTTACACTGATTTTTGACGTGGGCTTGGTATCCTGCGACACAACCCACGAGACACAGCCACATAGACCACGGTAGGTTTCGTCTTAAAGGCGTCACCATGAGTTCAGTTTACAAGTGAAGAGCACATCAAGTGCGATGTTACCGGCGCCGTGGCTTTGGGCTGGTTTTTAGCCTTTTATTCGAGGGGCAGATTGTGCCTTTCTCTTGGCAACGATTGCGGATTGAAGGGCGCATAGACTAAAAAGGGCACGCACGCCATTATCCGCCCTTTCACCGGAGACGGCCCCCGTTTCTGCGATGGGATGAGCACTTTAATGGTCCTGTGCAAGTCAATGTTCCTCGCTGCAGTACATACTTTGCTGGCGTCAGGTCTCCTGATAAACCCGAGCCGCTCTTGTAAGAGGGAAAAAAGAACAAGTTCTGCGGACAGAGAAAATCTGCCCTCGTCTAACGAGCCCTGAGTTGTCGCGCGCGCTGTCACTACTCGGCTTTATTGCGCTGAAAATGGAGCTTTCTGATGTTTCCTACGAAGCGGCAGAGATGCACGTCGCTCATGTATTTGTCTGCTGTAGGCAGCAGGGTAGACGAGTCCTCTGGCCGCTCTATTGGTTACCTAGCTTCCCGCTGCATCTTCACGGTCTATCACGGAGCATCACCCAGCCATGATGTTCAGAAATAGTGGCACGAAGAATTCGCGGATCAATTTACTGAATGATGCTGAGCAATGCATGCTAAGTAGAGCTCGATATCACGCACATGGAACCTGCCGTCGTCTTTGATCAGACTCTCGAGCTCCAAAGCTGAGCTGGCAAGCTCTGCTATAGTACGATATAAGAACACAACGTCAAGATTACTACTGTGCAGAGCACTATCGGTGTCCTCGTGCACACTGACTGAGATCCACTTTATATAGTTTTTGACCAATCAAACAACACTAAAAGCTAATAGTGCCGCTAAAATGCGCTAATAAACAGTGTGTGTATGAGGACACCGATACTGCTCCCAACAGTAGTACACTAGAAGGCGAAATAAATGTCCCTTTCTGTTAGTTAACTTATGAAAATAATATGTAGGTGGGCCTCCCGTTAACTAGCGGATGGAGCCATCAGGTACCATGTACCAGTTCATTGAGCCGCAGCAAAGACCCGTCAAGGTAGAAACGGAGTAAAGAGCCGATTCTGAAAAGAGAATTTATTATTATTATGAAAGCCTCTTTCTCCTGCATCGCCAGAAGTAGATTTTATTCTAGAGGAGTCATAAGTGGTGTAAATGTGTAGAGGCAAGAACTGACTTCCACTGTCGAGTTCCACTGCTAAAGTTCGGGGTACACAGTGGGTACCTAGCGGCGCTACGCGGCAGCCTAGACTGGCTGCTCACAGTTATTTTATCTAACAAAAAAGAGGACATCCGTTTCGCCTTTCTCTGTACAGTAGAACATGAGAAGACAATAGCATAATTTGTAATACTACGTAATGAGCGCCTCTCTAAGCGAAGCCTGTCTGACATACAGCATCATTTCAGGACTGGAGTTGAGTTGTGTACATGGGCGTCACTTGGACCCGAAACTGGCTTCGTACGAGATGGGTTCACAGAACGGGAAAGGTGGTCGCAGAAGTTCTTGCAGGTATGCTGGTCAAAAAGGAAGCCATGTGCATTTGTTGATCATATAACTGCAACACGTTGTGCCGTGATCTAGGAGCGCCGGGCTTAGCAATGGTAATAAATGGTAATAAATGGTAAAAGCTGTAAATGGCAACAGCTGTAAATGGCAGCAGCTGTAAATGACACTCCGCATAGAAGTGACATCGGGTCAGTGTAGTTCATGTGCAGGGCTAGGGGGCCAGTTCTGGCAGCGACTTGGCTGCCGTGAGCGTCACCAACTCGTGAAGCGACAGACTGCGCCATACTCGTGGCTTGTCCACTCTGCACACGGTGCAGTGAGTTCCGCCTTCCTTGAGAAAGCTGTATATATTGAATCCGGCGATGCAATCATGAAACCAATTAGTGTTAATATGGAACGCAACAATNTACATGGGCGTCACTTGGACCCGAAACTGGCTTCGTACGAGATGGGTTCACAGAACGGGAAAGGTGGTCGCAGAAGTTCTTGCAGGTATGCTGGTCAAAAAGGAAGCCATGTGCATTTGTTGATCATATAACTGCAACACGTTGTGCCGTGATCTAGGAGCGCCGGGCTTAGCAATGGTATAAATGGTAAAAGCTGTAAATGGCAACAGCTGTAAATGGCAGCAGCTGTAAATGACACTCCGCATAGAAGTGACATCGGGTCAGTGTAGTTCATGTGCAGGGCTAGGGGGCCAGTTCTGGCAGCGACTTGGCTGCCGTGAGCGTCACCAACTCGTGAAGCGACAGACTGCGCCATACTCGTGGCTTGTCCACTCTGCACACGGTGCAGTGAGTTCCGCCTTCCTTGAGAAAGCTGTATATATTGAATCCGGCGATGCAATCATGAAACCAATTAGTGTTAATATGGAACGCAACAATTACCTGCAGGCCATGACCACCAACAGTGCCAGCATTTCGCCCAAGTTGCTGGTTTTCCACGAATTACCACCCTGGCGTAAAGATAGCGAGTATCTTCAGTCTGGATACCGGTGATGATCTCCTGCTGCTATTCAGGGTTAACACGCTAAAAGTGATACTAGACAAACGTCGGCATCGAAATGGCTCTCCCTGGCATCCATGCTCTACCTGAACAACGAAACGGTGAACATATATTCTCATTTACTGGGTGCAATCGTATTTGCGCTACTGCCGATCCATTTTTATCGTCATGATTTCTCGTCACAGCACAATGCGCACATTGATGATTTGATTATTGTGGCGATATACTGCTACAGCGTGGCTTTGTGCTTTAGCCTATCCGCAACGTGAGCATTTGTGACCTGAACAGGAAACATCTTCTAATTCTCTCAAGTTTTCATATTTTGTGCAACCACAGTTGCGGAGTATCACGATTTTGCAACCAGCTTGATTATATGGGCATTCTCGTCCTCATGTGGGGAGCTGGCATTCCCAGTATCTACTACGGATTCATCTGCCACCCACACTTACAATCTCTCTATTGGACATTGGTAGGCACATCGTTCTTTTATCTACACCTAGCCTTGATTGACACTGACCCGCGGCAGTCAAGCAGCGCCGCAGTTTTCTGTGCCCGTTTCATTTTAAGCTCCTTTTTCCCACTTCCTCACTTCCGTAAATGGCGTGTGGTTTTTTACGCGGCGTTTGGGCTCAGTTGTGCAGTCTTTGTAATGCACGGGCTCGTTATATACGGATGGGAGCTCCAGGTACTACATATGTCACTGGTCTCGGTGATGTACATGGCTACGGTCAACATTATTGGTGCTGCCATCTACGCATTCCGGGTAAATTCGCTCCGGGTAAACATCATCTTGCCGGTCGCCCATAATAACTTCAGCAGGTTCCCGAAAGATGGTGTCCACGCAAATACGACTTTTTGGGGGCCAGTCACCAAGTCTTCCATGTTGCGGTTGTGATCGGCGCGTGGATCCATTTTCGTGGTACCATTGCTGCATTCGACGTGATCAGATCCCAGGCCGATGTGTGCAGTACCATTTTGGGGTGACATTCACATCACGTATGCTAGGCATTATCTTGCAAACATCCATCAGTGTAAGCCACAAAGACTATCGAGCGCCCGATGCCCGTGTCACACAGAAACAATCACTTTTCCATTTGGGCGTCTGCAATAGTGCAAATGTTCGGCCTTGGTGCTTGAAAGATCGCTCGGCACTGCGGCGTTCAGTCAGCCATGGCAAGTCTCGAGCAGAGATGCTTTTGTCGGCGACAAAAATTGTATGCAATACTTGTACTGGTCAATGGATACTTGAAACGCCCTCAATATTTTCTCATCGCTATCAATACCAAGTTAGCTCGATCTGTCTCCTCACATGCTAGCCTCAGCGACGTTCCCCATGATCGTGTAGTGCGCGCCGGACCATTTCGTTCTTGGTGATTGTACGATAAAGAATGTCACTGGCCAACAATATCAATGCAACAGTAACGTTAAAGACGCTGTTTCCCTAGAACGCCAACCCTGTCTGTATATTTCCCTCTGTATCTGCTTCTAGCAGGCGCAGCGCGGTGAAGTAACTATCCAACACGTACACCATTGCCACGGAGAGGAGTACGCAGCCGACAATGCGCGTGATGAACCCAGCCGTGGCAACGGATGACTGTGGATTTCCAAACCTGACCACTAGAAGACTGTTGAGACCCGATGAGAAGAAGAGACTGGCCACCGGTATCCAAGCAGCGCGAGGCTGCATAATACGGTCTCATGTACGCAAAGCTTGGTTCACACAAGGAGCAGATTCAATCTAGGATGACAACTACAACCGTAATCGGAATTTGCACAATTGCATAGACTCTCTGATCTCTCGATACAACATAGAGTGCCTTCTTCTATGGCTGATTGATCTAAAATTATCAACTGCCAGCACCTTTTCTTTCGCCATTCTAGCTATTAAACTGTAGCTTCGCTCATGCCTAGGTTCTCTTTCTTTGTTGATATCCGTCACAATGATAGTCAGCCCATTTGGCATGAACGAACAAGTGTGTCGTGGTCCAGAGAAGCGATTTTAATCAAGTTTGTGTTCCACAGCAGCTTCTCTGATCAGCATTCAGTGTCTCTGAGATAGAGGATTGGGGTTGTTAGGTTGACGTCTTCGGCTTGGTAGAAGCTGCGCCAGCCTAGCTGTCGTGCCATTCGCTATTCGCTCGGCGTTTTGTATGGTGTTTGTCGAGATGGTTCTCTGCGTGTTGTCTTTGCCTATAGTACTCCTCCACTAATTCCGGGGCGACTTTCCTCATTTTCGATACTGGCTCTAGTGTGTTCGACTCCTCGTCGAAACCGGTCCACTGCGTTTGGTATCTCTCATCCTCCGTTTCGTCAAGAATCTTCAGTGGCTGGTACATTCTATTCTTAGACTTAGGTCGGCCAATGTCCTTCCATAACTGGAGAAGACCCTTCTGATCATTAAGTTGCACATCTCTCTCGTAGACGAACTCGATCTCGTTCGATCCGACAGGCATCAGTCTCAAGGACAGAATGCCCTGTTTCACCCACTTGTAGCCTCTGTACTCCCAATTTCGGCCTTCGTAGTAAATTTTCTTTCTTGAAATAACACTGCCTGCTCGCGGTTGCTTGCTCGGCGACAATTTATGCTGGCTTACACAGGCAAGCGTGTTGGCGCCGTTTGGCAAAGCTGGTGCGTTTGACGATTCTGTCTTGTGCGAAACTGCTGATGCAATCGGCGACGCAGAGTTTTTCGTTTGCGCAGAATGTTTTGGCGATCTCGCGTCGTCATTCGACAGTATTTGTTCGTTTGCTGTGTTTGGATCGGGGTTGGCTGTCGCATCGCTATAGAAGGTTAGCGACGCGGTACGGAGGCAACCACGGTTAGCGTACGCTTCAACCATCACAGCCTCGGGAGCTCGCTCTCTCTGCGACGGCAGCGGGTTCAGCAGGTGAGCCAGAGAAACCATTATGAGGGTTAATGTAATACCGGTAGCTAACTAGTAAGACAATTGAGATGTTGCACTCACGAAGTTTTGCGCGAGAACGAGTTAATCAGGAATTGCTCACGCGAAGCTGGCGCGCTAAGTTCCGGTGGAGCGCACGCCGGAGCACCCACTTGCCGTTCTCGGTGCATGTAGGCACCAGAAAGCCGGTGCTCATGCCTGGGGTGGGATCGCAGCTGGTGTTCGGCGAGCAGCGTAGAGCAACGGGTCAATGCCACGGAAAGCCACTGCCCATGCCATGGTCAAGCTGAGTAGCCGGCGTGTGCAGAATCTGCATCTGCAGCAAAGAGACACTACTGATGGCAGTCTAACACCATGGGTTGGTGGGGAGCGCAAGCTACCAGTCCACCCTCAGGGTACCCTGGTAGCCAACATTCGCAGCATGTGCCAGAAGTTGGCGAGCGGCAGAAAGCCGCTGTTCATGCCAGTCCCAGCCCCAGGTGCTTGCGACCTATTGAAAGTCGCTGCTAATGTCAAGAGTGGAACCACGCGAGCGTGCCAGGAGAAAGTCGCTGCTGATGCCAGTCCAGCGTCAGGCGCCGCAACCCACTGCCTGAATTCATAAGGAGCGAAAAGCCACTGCTCATGCCAAGAGGGGAATTACAGCGGGAATTGGCAACATGCACAGCCAAATAATGCTCATCGGAAGAGTGGAACCGCAGCGAGTGTCGATAGTATGCGCAGCGGAAAGCCGTTTGCTGATGCCCGTCGCCCATTGCCCTGTGGTGCGGCGCAACTGTGGTCGACCACCGGTTTCCGTGCGCCATAGTTCTGGCGTTGAGCCTGACTGGGTACGCTGGCTGGCGGGCGAGGTGGGTCTCCCAGTGGAGCCTGGAACGTGTGGGCTGCCAGGCACATTTAACGGTCAGTTCCTCCCAAATATGAATTTCCAGGCTGCATTAACAAAAGATTTAGAGGAAGTACTACGGACATAGCCTTGAGACCCGCCGATGTGGCTGCTTAGTTGTGATCGGCCATTCAGTATCTGCCATAATGGGAATGGGCAACATTTTCTGCCAGGTCCCATTCCCAGTCAGTCGATTGAAGGGTAGACAAGGTCGTATGCAGGCTGATCCTGCAGGCGCATATACGAGCACGACTATGCGTCCACGTAGCATCTGAAGCGAAGCAGAGCCCTCAGCCACAGCAAAACAGATCATCTTCTTCATGTCCTCTACCATTGATTCCAGTGTGTTTCGCTGGGAACATTTCTGAAGATGCTTTAGGGGATTCCATTCTCTGAAGCCACTGGCTTGGTTACTGGCTGTGCCGCCCGTCTCAGTCTCTGGGCTAGCTTGGAACCTGAAGTATCGTGACACAGCACACCGAAAGACGCAATTGGTACAGGGTAGCCTCGCCACTACCAGAACCTTCTCTACCCATACACCCCTTTTCCAAGAGGGCTGTGCCGCTGCAGTACGAGCTACCACATGGCTTATCCATCATGACTGACTTGCGTATTTTGGATCAGTACGCAAGAGGGCAGAGTGACCGGCGCCCACTTCACACTCGATAAGCACAGGCACTACACCAACAATGTCGGGCAGCTAGCCTGGTCCAATTACAGGCCTTGCTCAAGGGCTACCCCGTGTTGGGCACATCATAAGGCAGCTTTTCAATGGTGCGCAGCTCAGCCTGATGCAGGCCGTGGCACGAAGAACTAGAGTGAGGCTATGCTGTGGCAGCCTGCCGATCTGCCTAGCACGAAGCCATGCAACGCCATCTATAACATCTTGCTCGGCTGCCTCTTCCGAGCCACTAAACTCTCCTCACAGACATCAAGCATCCTTTCACTCTAGCGTGTTTATGTCAAGCTATGGAACCTGTCGGGCTGGCTGTCGGGGTTCTTGGGCTTGCCGGCCTATTTAGTACCTGTGTGGACGCCATTGGACGATTTGAGTCCTGGAGGAACTTTGCAGACGAGTCGCAACTGGTACGCACTCTTTTGGATGGTCAAAAGCTGCTTCTACAGCGCTGGGGCCGTGAGGTCGGGCTAGACAACGGAACGCTATCGGCCGAGCACCACGAAGCCCTCAAAGACCCGAAGATACTTTCGACGATCCGTATGCATCTATCAGAGATCGAAAAAATCTGCACCAATGCAGACGGCACATTCCTGCCCGCGGGCGGTATAAACGCTGGACAAAAGAGCGGTGCACACTCTCTCCGAAGCCGCGCCCAACCCCATCCGAGCGCACTCCCCGAGTCGAGGCGGCAGAAGATGAAGTGGGCATTTAGGGATAAGGCACAATGTACGATGCAAGCACAGACACTGATGTACCTTGTGCAGGCCCTGCGCGAGTTGGTACCGCTCGACGGAGCGAAAGGGACAAGAGCTGCGCAGCGAGAGACTGGCAATGATGCTCTCGGGCGCATGGACGGTACGCATTCCACTGGTGTTTATTACGCAATCTAACGGCAGTCGCTAGACTCATTCCCCGGCAGGGACCCTTGGACTGTCGAATTTGAGCAGATCCTGGCCAAAATGAAAGGTTCGTTCCACGCCGCTCCTCTCGAACTTTGCTGACTGGCGCAGCGGCGACGCGGAAAGATGTGCATGCATGGCTGCTGGGCCCTCATGTTCCCAATGGACTGTACGAGGATGCGGTTGAGGCTAGGCTGGACGGCACCTTCGACTGGATTCTCACACAACCCTTACTTCTTGACTGGACCTCTCCCGATTTCCAGGCGGGGGCGGCCAAGATTCTGTGGATTCATGGGGCACCAGGGTGTGGGAAGACCATCCTGTGCGCAAGAATTGTGGAACATCTCCGCTCCACGCTCGAGCCGCCAGCAGCGTATTTTTTCTTTTCATTCGACAATCGAGAGAGCCGCAGAGACCCGTTCGTGGCGGTTCGCTCATGGCTCACTCAGGTACTCTCTCATCCAGCTGCGTTCGACCTGGTGAAGGAGGAATGGGAATCTCAAAATGGCCAGACAGCGTCGCGGGCTGACATCGTGAAAATCTTGCGAAAAGTTGTCCGGGCCGTTCCGAAGCTTACTTTTGTTCTTGATGGCCTCGATGAATGTGATGGAGCCAGCCAACCTTGGGAAGCCGACCAAAATTCTGTGGCCAAATTTCTCGAGACCATCCAGCACGCGGTCGCTGATACGACCACGAGAATCATGATTGTTAGTCGCAACGTGTCTGAAATCCGACAAGCCATTCTCCGCCATGAGGGCGCGACATGCATTGAGTACAAGCTCTCTTGCGACGATGTCCAAACGGACATAGAACTGTACGCTCGAAGTCTTGTCGACAAGAAACTACACAATAAAGACGACACCGTCAAAAACGACATCTCTCTCAGGCTAGCAGGCCGCTGCAATGGCCAGTTTTTATGGATCAAGCTGCAAGAACCTGCGCTCCGCAGTAGCAAGAACAAGAAACAGCTCGAGGCATCCATTGATCGGTCACCAACTGCGCTGGATCATCTCTACGAGCGAGACTGGCAGAAGTTGCTAGGTCTCCCGCCAGAGGAAAGCACACGAGCCATTTGCCTGCTGCGATGGGCCGCATTTGCCTTACGTCCGCTCACAGTCGCTGAAATAACCGAAGCGCTGCTCATCAACGATGACTGTGTCGATTTTCCTGTTGATGAGATGCCAGACTTCATCGATCAAGACTACGTCGATGGAGAAATACTACGCCTCTGCGGATCTCTCGTGGAGATTCGGAGTGCGCCATTGGAACCCATCGTTGGCTCCCAGACTGTGCATCTCGCACACTTCTCGGTCAAGGAGTTTTTCGTCAGCAGAATGACAGCAGGAGAAAACACCATTAGAGCGAATGAGCGACTGCGCAACTCCAACGAAGCCTCCCAGAACAGCACTCTTGCGATGATGTGTCTTCGTTACGTGAATTTTTCAACCGTTTGGCTTGGTCAACATGAAGAGTCAAACAAAGTCGTAAGTTCATTTCTGAACTATGCGGCCGGCTCGTGGTATAAGCACGCAACTGTAAGCAAACCGATCGACAGTGAAGTGATCACGTTTGTCAATGACTTTTTCGATGGGAGAAATGAGTGGCAGTTGTGGCGGAAGTGGTACGACAAAGAAGTTAATGAAGGAGAAGCTGCAAGTCAATCTACGGCAGCGACACCGCTCTACTACGCCGCGGAACTATGTTTGACGGGCACAGTCAGTTTCTTAACGCATAAACAGCGATGCAGCATAAACAAGCAAGCCTCCTCTGGTGCGACCGCACTAGCAGCGGGCTGCGGTAAAGGAGACGCAGAAATAGTCGGGATACTCCTGGATGCCGGGGCTGATACGGCCATTGCAGATGGCAACGGACGGACACCACTTCACGCAGCAGCTAGCAATGGCCACGTCGGGGTGGTCAAGCTGCTTCTCGAGAAGGGGGTTGATGTCGCGGCTGGGAACAATAATGGATGGACACCACTTCACGGAGCAGCTAAAAATGGCCACGTCGAGGTGGTCAAGCTGTTTCTCGAGAACGGGGCTGATGTCACGGCTGGGAACAATATTGGACGGACACCACTTCACATAGCAGCTAGCTATGGCCACGTTAAGGTGGTCAAGCTGCTTATCAAGGCAGGGGCCGATGTCACGGCTGCCGATAGAGATGGATGGACACCACTCCACACAGCAGCTAGCAATGGCCACATCGAGGTAGTCAAGCTGGTTCTCGAGAACGGGGCTGATGTCACGGCTGCTGATAGAGATGGATGGACACCACTTCACGGAGCAGCTCTCAATGGCTACGTCAAGCTGGTCAAGCTGGTTCTCGAGAAGGGTGGTGATATCACGGCTGGGAACAATAATGGACAGACACCACTTCACATAGCAGCTAGCAACAGCGATGTCGAGGTGGTCAAGCTGTTTATCGAGGAAGGGGCCGATATCACGGCTATCGATAGCGATGGATGGACACCACTCAACGTAGCAGCTCTCCATGGCCACGTCGAGGTGGTTAGGCTGCTTCTAGAGAACGGGGCTAATGTCACGGCTGCCGATAGCGATAGATGGACACCACTCCACACAGCAGCTAGCAATGGCCACGTCGAGGTAGTCAAGCTGGTTCTCGAGAACGGGGCTGATGTCACGGCTGCTGATAGCGATGGATGGACACCACTTCACGGAGCAGCTAGCAATGGCGACGTCCTGGTGATCAAGCTGCTTCTCGAGAAGGGTGGTGATGTCACGGCTGGGAACAATAATGGACGGACACTACTTCACATAGCAGCTGAGTATGGCCACGTCGAGGTGGTCAAGCTGCTTCTCGAGAAGGGTAGTGATGTCATGGCTGCCGATAGCGATGGATGGACACCACTTCACGGAGCAGGTAGCAATGGCGACGTCGAGGTGATCAAGCTACTTCTTAAGAAGGGTAGTGATGTCACGGCTGGGAACAATAATGGATTGACACCACTTCACGTAGCAGCTGAGTATGGCCACCTCGAGGTGGTCAAGCTGCTTCTCGAGAAGGGTGGTGATGTCACGGCTGCCGATAGCGATGGATGGACACCACTTCACGCAGCAGCTAGCAATGGCCACGTCAAGGTGGTTAAGCTGCTTCTCGAGAAGGGGGCCGATGTCACGGCTGCCGATAGCGATGGATGGACACCACTCAACGCAGCAGCTAGCAATGGCCACATCGAGGTGGTCAAGCTGGTTCTCGAGAACGGGGCTGATGTCACGGCTGGGAGTAATGATGGATGGACACCACTTCACGTAGCAGCTGAGTATGGCCACGTCGAGGTAGTCAAGCTGGTTCTTGAGAAGGGTGGTGATGTCACGGCTGCGAATAATGATGGATGGACACCACTTCACGCAGCAGCTAGCAATGGCCACGTCGAGGTGGTTAGGCTGCTTCTCGAGAACGGGGCTGATGTCACGCCTGGGAGTAATGATGGACGGACACCACTTCACATAGCAGCTAGCAACAGCGATGTCGAGGTGGTCAAGCTGTTTATCGAGGAAGGGGCCGATGTCACGGCTATCGATAGCGATGGATGGACACCACTTCACGCAGCAGCTAATGATGACCACGCCGAAGTGGCTAAACTACTTCTTGAGAATGGAGCCGATGATATGACTAGAAATTGTGAAGGACGGCCGCCACTTCACCTAGCCTCTCATCACGGGCATGTTGGAGTTGTTGGAGTACTTGCGGCGAAGGAGTCTCTTATTGATATGGTGGATGGTAATGGCCGCTCGGCTTTTTTCTATGCCTGTGCGAGGGGACATATGGAGGTTATCGACCATCTTCTGCTCTATAATGCTGCAGCAACCACTATCGACCGCTACGGCGCAACTCCGCTCTTTTCTGCTACCAGAAACGGCCATGAGAAAGTTGTTACGTACTTGCTTGCCATGGATTGCGGCTGCGATCATTTTGTTGACGGTCTCGACCGGACGTTGCTATGGTGGGCTGCGAAGAGCGGAAATGCTCAGGTATTCGAGGCGATTGTTCCACTTGCCAGAAAAAAAGGTATTCAAGCCGACGACAATGACTTGGCCGTGGGGCATAGTCCGACGACGCATGATGAGTCCTCGGTCTGGTGCGACTGCTGCACCCGTTATTTGGAAGGCGATAATTACTTCGTGTGTCCTACCTGCCAGGGCGGCGACTTTCAACTCTGCGTAGAGTGTCATCAATTGGGCGCGAGGTGTCACGATGGCTCGCATGATTTGGTGCCGCATCAGATACAGGCACCGTAGACACGACAAGCACGACTGCAGACTGTACATTGTTGGCACTCCCGCATTATCTACGAGTTGGCTGGCGACCTGACAGGTTCTCATACAAGCATAGCAAGAAAAGTCATAAATAGCATATGAAGTTCATCAAAACCCGCTCTTGCTCCCTTCTTTAGATGATTTCGCGTAAAGTATCTCTTATAAGTTCGCGCATTATGGCTAGACCGGCCGCACAAGCTACATCGCCATTTCTTTGTCTCATCCCTTTGCGACCTCTTCTTAAAGTTAATGCTTTTTCAAATAGGGCACAATTAGTGAGCCCTATTGCTGTTTAGTCACCGAGCGTAATAAGCCTATGGTTTGGAACTGTAACATATATGCCCTTCTGCCCAAATTCACTCCCTGGCGTAATAGAGGCTACGGCGATGCCAAAAGTTGATTTTATTCCATCAAAAGCAAGGAGAGACAGTTTACACCCCGCGCGTTACTGTACATATTGACGCATCTTTGATGGGAGGAGAAACACAAAGGGAAAATGGGCTAGCTTCAGCTTTAACACTGCCACTGGTCAAGAAATGGGACAGCCCCAACCAAAGCCGCCAACCACATCAGCCAGAATTGGATGTGCCAAAGCACTGACAAACGCAAAGCCACTACCACCGCTTAAGTTGTCGTAGCATGGTACACTCATGGGCAAAATGGGCTTCCAGTTTTAGTAATGCATTCAAGTTTCCAACCAACTTCGAAGCAGTAGAAATTGCCGATTTTTTTTTTCAAAATGGCCTCAAAATGAAGGTAAACCCGAATAAAGCGCTTTTAAACATTATCGCACTTTTTTTGCGATCGTAGTGCTGATTTAGAGCTGCCGGTTGGTGTGTGGAGGCTCATCTTAGCAACAAGTGTGTGGAGTTTTTGGGGAAGGCCATTTTGCCCGTGGCTGTACCGTCCTGTAGCGCTTTGGAGTTCACGTGAAACGAAAAGACAAACTAGGCATTATTTGTGCCGTTGCGTAGCGTGTTGAAGCCGGACATCAGTATTTAGCTCACGACACTATGTAGCTGGAGTATATGACCGAACGAAACCCCCGTGACGGCGAGAAAAATCTGTTCAAGACTGTAAAAAAGGCACACAATGGAACAATCATTTGTGAATGCAGTGCAGAAAAGAGACCGAACCAGGGACAATTTTGTCAGGTCAACAATGGGCCTGATGAAGCGGTCGAATAGAATAAGCCGGCTTTATGACGCAGATATGTACGTCCTTGTGCGATGGAAAAATAGGCATTATGTGTATTGCTCTACAGAGGAGCAAAGCTTCCCCCCGGCTGCCGAAATTCTGGTGAGAGCATAAAGGTTTGTCGTCCTCGAGACAAGGAGGCTGACTGCATCGGTAGCACAAAGTATATCCCCCAGTAGTAAAGAAAAGACCGGCAGACTTCGTAGAGAAAGAGAGGAGTAAAGACAGAAAAATAAGTCTGTAGTATCAAAAAAGTAGTCTAAGACCAAGACTTCATTTAAATCAACGAATTGCAATCCCATTGTTGAGAGTACATTTCAAGTCCACCTGTGACTGGCACGCGCGCTCGACTGAGAAGTTGAGAACGAGTCAATCGTTCAGACACGTTGTTGTGGCCGCAGCATTATTCTATGGCGACAAATATTAGACTAGTTCGATTCCTACTCGAGCAGTGGGATCAAGTAAATTCGTACTAACGTTCGTGTAAACAGCTGCTGCCATACCTGTGAAGAAAACCACTTCCTCGACCAGCCTGCTAGTGCCGAATGCCCAGGCTCCTCGAACTCACGGCTTGGCCCCAATGGTATCAACCGGACGTACTTCACTGGAGTACTGCGTCGCGGTTTCGCGGAGCTCCGTGAGCCTCCCTGCGCTACACGAAGCCTCCCTGAGCCACACGAAGCCTCCCTGAGTCACACGAAGCCTCCCTGAGCCACACGAAGCCTCCCTGAGCCACACGAAGCCTTCCTGAGCCACACGAAGCCTCCCTGAGCACACGAAGCTGCTTCAAGCAAACTGAGCATCCCGCATTGGGATAGCATCGACAGACCCCAGCATAGAGGCTGAACCACGTACAAAAAGCGCCGCCCATTGACACTGATGCGGATTGGTTCAGTGCTGCGTATATCATTCGTGTGCAACAAAGACGATTGCTTAGAGCAGCCACTTTTGCCGCTGCACTCGCTAGAGGAGTAAGGCGCGCAAGGCTCAGATAGGAAAAGGAATTCATGTGAAGCCATTACTTTCCGCTAATCACGCACTGACGCATTGAGCCGGCCCCATTGATTACTACAACTTGCATGACCACTTTCTCGTTCATCAGCTCGGGAACACCCGATTTTGTCCTCCCTCACCCCACCCCTTCCTCGCACTGCATTATACAGCCAGAAAGGGATGATTTGTAGCAATAGAACACCAACTCGATCTGTTGCGAAGAAAGCGCGAACGTTTGCAGCAACTAGAACAGTGTCAGCTTATGGCTGGCGCCGAGCGTGCAGTAGACCGCAATGACACTGGTTCTTGCGCGCGGCTCACGCTTCGGCTTCGTAAAGGGCTGCGTTGCAGCTGAGGACACGACCTAAGAGAGCCGCACAGTCAGTTTTCGGTTGATGGCGTTTACATTTGTGCAATGATTCAACTTGCTGCAATGCTGAAGAGTAGTGCCTAGATATTAATATTTACTGTATCATCGAAGGGATAATTGTCTCGATATTATTATTATTAATTATGTACTAAAGGTTCAACAAAATTCTCCCTCTATTGATCTTTGTTCGTTGACTGCTTTTCATTGTGCTATAGTACTACTTGGCCACTGAGCTAAGTTTCGTAGGATAATGCACCTGTAAGGTGTTCTGCGACCGCCCTGCATACTTGTCTATAAAACACTTGTGGATCTCCTTCCATGAAAGTCTTTGGCCCTTTAACTGTCTGAGTAACTCATTTTGCTCGTCCGTAAATGCCACTCGGGTACGCCAAGGCATTCTGACTCGTGTTTGGTGCGCACTAGGACAAGAAGTCATAGACCAGAGCATCAAGTAGTTCATATGCCATGATTTGCTATACTGCAGTCTACCTCAGAGAATTACAATACAATATACGTACAGGCAGCTGAATCACATTCCAACGGCGGCAATCTTTGCAAGTTTCTTCTGCTGCCGTCCTCTGTGTGCCTTTTCACGGCGCGCCGCCTGCCTTTGTCTCCTCTTTGCGACTTGGTCCGATGACCTGAGGCTCACTCCATGAACTCGCTCAACATGACCTCGAAAATGGTCCACGTGGTCAAACTTCTCCTGCCTGCATTTCGGATGGCCACACCAGATCGCCTCACCACGTCGCTCGGCTGTCTCCCGGCGGCCCAAGTGCTCCTCGTCAAAGTGGTCATTCAGTACCGGCGGACGGCAATACTTAAACTTCCGCGCCTCGACCGGCATCTGCTCGTCACCAATGCAGTCTGGGCATTGCGTTGTTTCCATAAGCAGTGGGAAAGGATCCGGCCCGAAATCTAGTTCCGACGATGCGTCACTTTCCGGAGACTCTTGCTTAATGGATGCCTCGACCACGGCTGGGCGTTGCGTACGGTTAGTTCTGCCCGATTCCTTCCTGTCGCATAGAGCCACCATCAAATCGATAGCCTCAACCCTGCGTTGAAACAGCTCTTCTTCCGTCCAGTTGTCAGGCTGCAGACAGAAAATGTTGGCTAGTCTTGCCCGCTCCGGTATAGCGAGGTCAATTGTTGGTTGCTCATATTCTTCTTCCACCTCCCCGCGGGCCTGTGCTTCGATATCCCAGGTGGGCCGGTTGTAAAAATAGTATTCGCGATACTCTTTCACAACCGTCCTATCGCGCTGTGTCCGCTTATTTCTGATCTCTTCCGTAAGAGTCCGGATCTTCTCTTCATGCTCATTGCCTTCGATTCGATACCTTCCCTGCTTGAGCATTGCGCGCTCCTCCTCCAGCTTCACAATCTCAGGGTCGGGTGCCTGATTCGCCCATACCTTTTCAGGCACCATATCCCTTACGGCACGAGGGTCGCGGGTGAGGCTCACATGAGCAAACATGCGGAACAGCTGACTTTGCTTTTCCTCCTCCAGGAAGGCATTCTGGAGATCGAAGTTGGCAATCTCATTCAGATATGCACTATAAAATGTTTTGAACCCCGGGTCATGCCGCATCATCTGATCGCGGACCGAATCCGGTGCGTCGCCTGGCAAAGTTAGCATTGGTGTAGACGTTTATGGTGGCCTGTGAATGCTCTGATATACCATTTGCGGCGTTCGCAGCACCTCTCCGAGCAAACCTGGGCGTCCAAGCCTTCTCGTGACCGGATTCAAGGCTCTGCCGGCCCATATCATAACCCAGCTTAGAGTAGAGCATCGCCTCGTCTTCAGACAGTGTTCCACCGTTGATGCGGCGCAGCACGGGCACCTTCAATTTCTCCTTTTTCCAGCGGATTGGCATGCATTCGTTTGATCCCCAAACATCCTTTGAGAGCAGACTATACGCATCGGTTAGGCAAGGCGCATCGAACGCATGGTCATGCAAGGCTAACGCGACGATAACCATGACTGCGTCAAAAATGAGCTTCCTAGTAGGCGTGAAGAAAAATATCGTCCTAAGATGTCGCAATTAGCTACAGGTCGGACGGTAAGCGGCTGGAGATGGGGTAGGACAAACGGCTTTGGCTTGTTGTCTGCTCCTTTGTGGTGGATAAATTTAATAGCCATGGCCAATGTAGGCTTCCCTGTCGCAGGGTGCCGCACAATCATCAAAAGAATATCCTCATAGCAGAGAGCTTTAGGACGGCCTCTCTTGGTTGTCTCTTGAAGGAGCATCTTGTTGAGCTCTGTGGACTGCTTGTCCAGCGTCTGATCCACACTGCCGTCACTCTCCACCTCTTGTATAACTTTCTGGCCAAAGAGCGTTTCTCTGGAGCCATCCTTCGGGCCTTTCCTCTCGTTGTCCACCAGCTCTGCAGGTCGTGCCCCGGTAAAACACAAGAGCTGATAGCAGCCGGCCAACTGGATACGATGACGGCCCAGGCCGAATACGCTTGTATCGTACGCGATGTTGAACGTCAAGATGACTCGAAGACTATCGACATTCAAGACTGGCTTGCCGTCAATATTCGGCGCTCGGAGATGGAAGTGAGGTATCAAAACGTTTCGGTGGTACTGGGCTGTGGTCAGCGTGCATGGTTAGGAACTCCGGCTCAGTGGGTTTCAATACCTTATAGACTTCCTTTGTATCATTTCTATCCATATAACGCCCTGTAGTGGTGGTGTAGAGCTGCTGGAATTGGCGAATATACTCCTCCAACGAACCCCACGACCGGACGTTGTACTTTTCGCAGACAAAGAAGAAAAAGTCCATCGTAGTGGCACGGCGGAGGTTAAAGATCGTGGCTCGCCAGTCGCCGATATTCATCTCATCGCAGTAGCTGCACCACGGTTAGCTGTGTGTTCCAAGATGGGCGTCGGGCGACCTTTGACGTACCGTTTCCATCGTCCAAAGATGCCGGAGACGTTGATTTCTGTTGCGGCAGAGTACTTGGGCTTTACGAATTGAACGGTGCTGAGACACTGCCGATTCGCGGCATGTTGCTCGGCCGAGAGCGGCGCAGGCTTTATTGCTTTCTCAAGCTGCTTAGCCTTCTGAAACTGGAGGAAGTCGAGGTGGTGGTTGTCTGGAGCGTTTGCACGTCGTGTGCGGGCGACGGCGCTTGGCATCGTGGAGGGATCGTCTCTGTTGCTGTGGTGCGGAGCTGGCCTGGGTTGGATGCCACGACGGACTTGGGGTGATGGAAGGAAGAAAAAAGAAGGGGAGGCGAGGGCGCCGCCGCTCTATATACCGTGGTGCCGGCCATTCTGGTGGTAGTAGGCGCCGAAATACGTGGGCAGCGAAAATAGCACAACAGCGAACGTGCAACAGGAAACGTAAATTGACGTTGGTAGGCTCCTGTGGTGGGGGGAGGGAGTGGGTTGTGTAGCCAATACCGCCAGAAGTACTTGGTACCTGACAGGGGCCTGCCTGGAGCGTTAGTCCCTCACTGCTTTCGCCGCTAAAAACGGCGGCAGAACCCGCCAGATTTGGTGGCTTCAGCAGCGCATCCTTCGTTTAAAGAGTAATAATAAAGTTAAGTATATTAACTATTATAAAATAGGTTATACTTATAAAATTTATTAAGATTATAAGGTTAATAAGGATAAATACTTTAAAGATTATAAAAAGAAAAGGTAATATAATTAAGATAATAAAAGTATATTAAAATAAATTAAGTTAATAATATTTAATTACTTAAAAAATACTAAATATAA
>LNDK02000043.1:255898-475838 GCA_001455915.2 Samsoniella hepiali | reverse complement strand
TTTCTAGATATAGGCTTCTATAGTTTCTTTAGGCTATAATACTTATTTATAAAGTGTCTAACCTTACTATAGTTATAGTAAGTTTTACCTTTTTCTTTATTAATATTACTAAGTTCTATTAGTCTTATATAGGTTCTATAAGACATATTTCTATTTTAGTATTTACCTATATTTAGCTAGTAGTATAGGGTATGGTTTTAATAGTTTAAGTTCTTTCCTCTATATTTAAGTTATCTAGTATAAAGTTAATTATTAACCTTAATAATCTTACTAATAAATTCATTAAAGGTATCTAGTTAGTCTTCCTTTATAATTTCATCCTTTACATTTTCTCTAAGTCTATTATAAAAGAGTTCTATCTAACTATCTTTATCCTATTTAATATGTATAGTAATACGTCTAAACTTATATATATAGTACTAAGTAGAACTAGTCTACTTAAGTGCTTTAAGTTTATATATAGTGGTTTAGACTTTATCTAGGTCACTAAAGGTGGTTTAAAGTACCTCTTTAAAGTTATTATAATTAGTAAAAATCTGTTTAGTCTTATCCTTAGGGCTTTTATTATTAAGAAAGTCTTAGAGAGTTAGCTCCCACTATTCTATTACCTTACCTATAAGAAGGTTTCTAATATAAAGTATCTTAGTAGTTTTATTAGAAATGGAGGTATTGACTTAAAGGTAGGCCTTAGCCTAGGTTAAGAATATTTATATGTCTCCTTTAGTTCTATTAAACGATTTAGGCTTAAGGAACTTTAGAAGTATAAGTGTTCTAGTAGGGGTTGTCTATATAGCCTAGATCTATATAGTAAGGGCTTTAATTTACTACCTTATCTATATTATAGCTTAAGTAGGGTTAGTAGTACTTCCACTAGTGGTAGATATTATAAAAGGGTTAGCTATTTAAAGTTTTTAAGGTAACTTACTAAATAGAATTAAATAAAATATAATAGTGGCTTAAACCTAATCTATAGTTAGTTTATTTCTTAGGAAGTAAGTTAGGTTAAGATACTAATATAATAGTAGTTAAGTAGTTATCTATAAGTGTTATATTAAGAGTAAAACTCTTAATAGTAAACTATTACTTAAATTATTTAATAGAGATCTAGACTACCTAGCTATTAAAATACCTCTCCCTTAAGTACCTATCTATCTCTCTATTATAAGGGTTAACTAATCTATTTAATATTCGGTTAGGTTAGTCATAACTAACTATAATCGACTATTAATCCCTTTAGTCGCCTCCTAGGTCACGTGACCTAGTGTCCTAATCAGGTCGTGTCTAAGGCTTAACCTTATTACAGCCTATTCCTACACCCCTCTATAGTGGGCGCTTATCACTCCCCTACACTATAGTGTGCGTTTATCACATTACTTTACTTATTCTATAAAATAAGTAAAGGCTTATTAAAGTCTTATCTTAAGAGATAGTAGTCTTATCTTAAGAGATAGTAGTTAATAAAGATAACTTTACTATCTCCTTTTAACCTCTATTTAAGGTATTCTAACTAATAGATAATATAGAAATTAATACTTAATTTAATAACATTTTTTATATAGTATTACTATATAAAATTAGTCCTTAAATTAATTAGCTAGAATTTAATAGCTTATAGGTAGTAATACTAATAATAGCTATTACTAGGATCTTATAAATTTACTATTAAAAGCCTTAAAAAATATATCTTAATTTAAAGCCTTAGGTAGTGTTAGGTAGTGTTAGGTAGTAGGAAATTCATAAATTGTGCTATCGTAGAAAAAGGTACTTCTGTAGCTAAATTGGGTGGTAGAGGTACCTGTGGGGCCCCCACTAAGGTTTTTTTGTGGACTGCAACAAGAATAAGGAAAACTCGTGATCACACTCTTAGGACCGAGATTGATGAGGAGTGAGAATGGGTGTGGGTGTTGTCTGGGGGGGGGGCGTGGTTCTGGCCTCCCCGATCCACCATGGTCGGTGCAGATTTGAGGCGACATCCGGCCAGTACGGAGCGCGCGACGGCCCAGCTCTCTACTTTATGGGCCCAAGCTCCCCTCAAATAGACACTGGTACTCCAAGCACACGGAAAGGAAAAGCTTGTGGTGTGAGGATCATCGGTTGGCCCCAGCGGGACCTTGCAGTAGTCAACACTGCTCACCCAACTGATCAACCCCCCCGACAATAACACTTTCCGGACAAGGGAGGCCTTCTTCACCTTCACCTAGTTTTGTGAACTAACCACTTAGCCCCGGTCGACAACCCAGAGCTGGCTTGGCACACGCCACCACCCACCCACCCCCGGCCTATCGGTCCCCACCGCGGTTGTCCGCCCCCGGATGTGTTATTGGGAGGGCGAGGAAATTCTTCTTCTCTCTCTCTTGCTGACAGCTGGGGGAACCCGATCTTGTGCTGGCCTTCTTTGGTGCTCTTTTGCTCATATTCAATCGCCTAATCTAATATGCAAAACCGAAAAAAAAAATGAATAGTGGTGGATTGAGCGCCCGCATCATCGTGTAAGTCGCCGTAGGGGCCGGTAGACTTTACGATGATGCTAACAAGGGCAGCTTCACCGGCATAGTGACTCGTCGATAATTTGCTCGTTCGCTGCTATTTTTACCCTTTTTAACCCTTTTTACTAGCCCAGACTGCAAAAACAACCATTGATTTTTAGGACTAGCTCTAGCGAGTGTCGGCATCCTCGGCCCATCAGGAAAGAGAAGATGCAGACAACAGAGAGCAGCGTGTTCCATCACCTTCCCTCAGTGTGATAGAAAAAAATTGCAAGAAAATCGTAATTACCTCACAGTGTTCTGCCCCCACAGAGCTGTCAGACCGCTGTCCCGTCTGGGGAGGGCCAGGGAGCCCCAGCCAATCCCGGCATGTGCGCGTGACTCTTATCTTATACCTATACTACCCCTGGAATAATGCTCGAGCAGAGCGGTCAATGTATTTCGCAAAGGGCCCGTTCAATGAAGCAGAGATGCAGGTACAAAAAGTCATCGGGATTATTCATTATGCGCTGGTGCAGCTGGGCTGCAGAGTGGCGTCGCGCCTAATAGCCCATGTACAAGTCTGTAATCTTAGGGGTGGTGAGAGCAGTTGCTTCATTTTTTGCGGACCATCGCTGGAGCGAATGTCGGCCGGATATTTAGAATCTTACTGTAACCATGTTTTTTCATCACATAATTTTCCAGAGGCAGATCGAGACCCCGACTACGTTTGTCTGACTGTAACAAAGCCAGTCAACAGCGTCTACCTTGGCTGTCTCAAGTGTATCCAAGCTTTGGCCTCGGAGGTAATCCTGGTACGCGACGTGCCGAGTACCGGGCATGCCTCATGAACTGCTCGGCCCTGGCTCGATTCTTTGCGATCTCCAAGGATGACCAGCCGCCCGATCCTCAATTGTCACAAGCATAGGTAGTAATTGTGACCTTTCTTGCCCCCTGTCTTCTGACACCCCCTTTCGGAAATGAAAAGTTCGAGAAACGCTGACCAGGGACCTGTTAGCGCGGCCGGATATGCTAATGCCTGGGTAGTCTCCGTGACGGCGGCCTTTGTTTTTTTTTTTTTTTTTTTTTATCTGACAGCGCCTTCTATTAATGGTATGGTTTAAGGCAGAAAGATGGGAAAAGTTTTCTCGCCGAGACTAGAGAAAGCGTTCCGTTTCCTAGTATACCATACCTTTCTTGTCAAAATTGATCCCGAGACTTCCCAGCAGCGTTGTAGAGAGAAGCACCGCCCGGAGAACAGTCATCATCAGTTCCTACGCACGGGGGTAATAATTAATATAATTCTCAAGATCGGCCGTGGGGAATGGCCAGCACATGCAATCAAATTGGCACAACAACTCTCGACGTCGGCCGCCCGCATAGTCGGCAATGGGCGGCAGGGGTTTGTTTGAGCCTCAACGCCACAAGGTCGTAGTTGAGCAGGCGGCGCTCCGATGCCGATCTTGCGCTGAGCCTCGATTTTAGAGCCATGCAGGTGGTAGACGAAAAAAAAAGCTTGTTCGCGAGGTTCACATGCCAAGAGCTGGCTTGCATCCGTAGACAGATTGGACGGATGGGTGGCCCGAATCGAACATGAATGCGTCCCTCCATAAGATTGAGGCAATTCCTGAGCGGTGTTTTATCCCTCCATCGTTGACCCCTGATGTGTTTTCTCATAATTTTGGCTCTTGCAGTGACAAGTGGCCAAACGTTGTGTTGAAGCTTGTTAGTGCTGGTTTTGCGGCTTTTTTTCAACCTCATGCCCGACTCTTTTGGCCATGACGCCGACATCCCGAAAAGTCAATTGCAGTCGCCGACTGATCAGCCAGAAAATCCCCTCGCTCTCCGCTTTCCTCCTGCCAAAGACTCATCAGCCATGCCCCAGAATCGCTCGGGTACAGTTGGGTCCCCCTGGGGAAACAAGGACGCACGCCCGTTCAGACAGAAAACGGACCTGCCAGAAAATATCCAGTTCGTGCCCACAGTAATACTAATAATATGACATTGGCGGTCACCGACCCGCTGCCCGAGTCGTGTGAGCAATACACAACCCATTCCCCGCCAATTGATGGAGAAAGCTGTGCCTATATTGCCCTCTTTATTGAAAGAACCTGGCAAAGATACAGGCAATTCCGGCCACCTTTCTCTCCCTGTTACTTGGGGTCAACACAGCGTCTCTCTGACCGTGCGCGCGCCGTCTCCCGACGTCGACCATGTGGATATTACTTGCTGTCGTCTTTCCTTCAACCATGAAGAAGCTAGGCACAGCGGTTCCCACCAGCGCGCCCGTCCATCATTACCCAGATGCGTAGCAACCTCCGCGATGGCGCTGCCCACTTTCGTTGGCCCTGCACTTTGCGGCTCTGTATAGCCGGGCGCGCCCCTGATCTGGGTCTCCTTTGCGAGAAAGTTGGGGAAGAGTCAGGGCAAAAGAAAAAAAACATGTGAGTTTGTCGAAATATGCTGTTCGGCGTCGACACAGGCCTTGAACAATTCGACGTCGACGGGAAGGGTGTGATACTACTAGGAGCAGCGTCGCACCATGATGGCCAGCTGCAACTGCGCGCGGCAAGGGCAAGGATGCTCTGCTCAAACTAAAGAAAATCCCATGCACGTCCCCAATAAGTCCCAATGCATCAAATCTACCAAATCACGCCGCAAAAATTCTTGGCTCCCGTCCCGCCGACCCGGGATGGTTCGCGCCCTGCGAACTGAGCTTCTTTCTCCCTATCAAGCGCCCTGTGACATTCATTTCTCTTTCAGGTAGCAGCGGGCGTCGGGTCACGCCAAAATCCAGGTACAAGTACTACAACCCAGCGAATTCCGGCCAAAAGTCATAGCGTCGGGCTCATTCGGCGGCGCGCTCCATGGTTATAGCTCCCCTTGTTGTATTGAACAGAGTCTCCATTCGCACCAACCCAAGTACTATGGGTACCCAGACCCAGACCCAGGTCCGGTCGGTCGGTCGGTCGTATGGGTGCGGCGAGCTGTGGTTGCATGCAAAAAGCCAAAAAGAAAAGAGATATTATTTTCACGAAATGGTCTTCCCACAGCTTACGGTTGGAGCGGCACGGCTAACCAAGCCATGACCCTTTCAGCTAACTCGGTCGGTCGGCGGGTTCTGGTATGTAGCACCCATCGTCAGCAACAGAGCTTTGCATAGTAGTGCGAAAAAGGGCGCGGCTACTACATCATCGGAGATTGCCTCTACTCTACGGCCACTACCCAGTTAGTTTATAATATGCACACAAGCAGTGCCTAGACCTTTACACACACACGCCCCCCCTTGAGCGGATACCTGGTTGTGAAAAGTGTATTGACACGCCACCTCGTGGAGCTGCGAGGGAGAGGAGCCCGACGGGGTATCGGAGACCCCTCGGTGGTATGTGACTGTACAAGAAATCAATTACATTCTGGCATTATCAGTTGTGCAGAGATGCGGCTAGTCTACCTCCTCCTTTCCCGTCAAAAGGTTGCTTCTTGACGTTTGGGTCTGCTAAAAAGCATCAATGTACTGGAGTTATCTGTTGATAGCAGGTGCAGGCATACGACGAGGACTGCTTGCACTGGCAGATGACAATACGAAACAGAGCAAGACACCATGGAACAAGAGTGTTGTACGGTTTCCAAATCTTTTTAAATCGACCTCAACGGCGCAGAACGATGAACAGATACGCGACGAACCGAGACGATACCCTAGCATATTACGTGCACTCGACCGCGCAACAAGCATAAAGATCATGTCAATTTTTTTCTTCTTAAATTGGTATAACTGTTTTGGCGTAAAATCATGGCATTACTTTACAGGCGGGGCTTGCTGGCAGCCTGAATGTCGAAGCGGTCGAGGTTCATGACCTTGTCCCAAGCGGCAACAAAGTCCTTGACAAACTTCTGAGTGTTGTCGGCCTGGGCGTAAACCTCACCCAGAGCGCGGAGCTCAGCGTGCGAGCCAAAGATGAGGTCGACGCGGGTGGCAGTCCACTTCTGCTCACCAGACTTGCGGTCGCTGCCCTTGTAGACACCAGACTCGGGCTGAATGGGCTCCCAGACAGTGTTCATGTCGAGGAGATTGGTGAAGAAGTCGCTGCTCAGGGTGCCGGGGCGCTTGGTGAGAACACCGTTGGAGGAGCCGTCGTAGTTGATGTTGATGGAGCGGAGGCCACCAACGAGGACGGCGAGCTCAGGAGGAGTAAGAGTCAGCAGCTGAGCGCGGTCGACGATCCAGTGCTCCAGGCGGTCGATAGCAGCGCGGCCAGTGTAGTTGCGGAATCCATCGGCGATGGGCTCGAGGTTGTTGTTAGACTCAACATCAGTCTGCTCCTGGGTGGCATCCATGCGGCCAGCAGTGAAGGGGACGGTGATGTCGACACCGGCACCCTTGGCGGCCTGCTCGACACCGGCAGCACCAGCGAGGACGATGAGATCGGCAATCGAGACGCGCTTGCCGTTGCTCTGGGAGTCGTTGAACTTCTTCTGGATAGTCTCGAGCTGGCCGAGAACCTCGGCAAGCTGCGAGGGGTTGTTGACCTCCCAGTCCTTCATAGGAGCCAGACGGATGCGAGAGCCGTTGGCACCACCACGCTTGTCGCTGCCACGGAAAGTAGAGGCAGAAGCCCAGGCAACGGAAACGAGCTTGGAGGTGCTGAGGCCAGTGTCAAGGATGGCCTTCTTGAGAGCGGCAACGTCGTTGTTGTCGACGACGGGGTGGTTGAGAGTAGGAATGGGGTCCTGCCAGAGGAGATCCTCAGAGGGAATCTCGGGGCCGAGGTAGAGAGACTTGGGGCCGAGATCACGGTGCAGAAGCTTGAACCAAGCGCGGGCAAAGGCATCGGCGAACTGGTCGGGGTTCTCGAGGAAGCGGCGAGAAATCTTCTCGTAGGCAGGGTCCACACGGAGCGACAAGTCAGTGGTCAGCATTCTGGGGAGATGCTTCTTGTTGGAGTCGAAAGCATCGGGAATAAAGGGCTCGGCGTTCTTGGCAACCCACTGGGGAGCGCCAGCAGGGCTCTTGGTGAGCTCCCACTCGTACTTGAAGAGGTACTCGAAGAACTGGTTGCTCCACTTGGTAGGGGTCTTGGTCCAGATGACCTCGAGACCGGAGGTGATGGCGTCGGGGCCCTTGCCAGAGTTGTGGCCGTTCTTCCATCCGAAGCCCTGGGCCTCGATGCCAGCGCCAGCAGGCTCGGCACCAACGTTGCTGTCGGGAGCAGCACCGTGGGTCTTTCCAAAGGTGTGACCACCAGCAATGAGAGCGACGGTCTCCTCATCGTTCATAGCCATGCGGCCAAAGGTGGTGCGAATGTCGTGGGCAGCAGTGACGGGGTCCTCGACACCAGGGTTGACGTAGATGAGACCTGCCTGTTGTTAGTACGGCATATGGTATTGATACATCAGTTGCAGTAAGAGACTCACCCATGATCTGGGCACCAAGAGGCTTCTCGAGGCTCTCGGGATCACGCTTGCCGGCAGAGTCCTTGCCGTAACGGTGGCTGTCAGTCATCCACTCGGGCTCAGAGCCCCAGTAGACGGCCTCGTCGGACTCCCAGGTATCAGCGCGGCCACCGGCGAAGCCAAAGGTCTTGAAGCCCATGGACTCGAGAGCGACGTTGCCAGTAAGGACGAGAAGATCAGCCCAGCTGATCTTGTTGCCGTACTTCTGCTTGATGGGCCAGAGCAGACGACGAGCCTTGTCCAGGTTACCGTTGTCGGGCCAGCTGTAAGTGGGATCAGTACATGCGCCGAGTAAGAGAAAGTGTGTAGCTCGATTGCGTACCTGTTGAGGGGAGCAAAACGCTGCTGGCCCTCGCCACCACCACCGCGGCCATCGAGGACACGGTAGGTACCGGCGGCGTGCCAACTCATACGGACGAAGAGGCCGCCATAGTGACCAAAGTCGGCAGGCCACCAGTCCTTGGAGTCGGTCATGAGATCAGTAAGATCCTTCTTGAGGGCATTGTAGTCGAGCGACTTGAAGGCAGCAGCATAGTCAAAGTCGGGACCGTACGGGTTGCTGGAGGGGTTGTGCTGGCGGAGGATGTTGAGCTTGACAGCGTTGGGCCACCTGGGAGAGCGGGGGTTAGCTGGTGTTCGTGCGGAGAATGCGAAGCAATTGCTCGATAGAGGGCGTGATGGGAAGCAGAAATGTTTGATGCTCGAGCTCAGGCCCAAGAAGATGACATGCTACCAATGGCCGCAATGGCCATGATGGCGGGGGCTGGAGGGCAGCTTACCAGTCGGGGTTCTTTCTGCCCGTGTCGGCCGTGTGCACGACGGGGCACTTGCCAGCAGTTTCCTGTGTCATTTTCTTGCGAGGGCTTTGATCGTCGATGGATATATCTCTCTTGTGTGAGACGGCAATCTTGAAGTCGGAGGACATGGGAGAATGAAGAGGAGGGGAGGGAACCGGATGGGATGGGTGGCGGAAGAAATACTAGTCGAACGCGAGGAGGCGTGACGAGGGGAGGGGGCGAGGAGGAGGAAGCTTGCAGGAAGCTTGGCCTGGAGTGTGGCGGACAGGCGGGGCAGCCGAGGACGGCACTCGGAGCGCAACGCCGGTTTTGGGCTGCTAGGTGTGCTTTGGGCGATTTTTAGGGGAAAAGCCAGTAGAGTTGCAGGTTACAGGGCAGTTACAGGACAGTTACAGGGCAGTTGGTGGCCGTACCCCGCGCTAAATTCGGTGCCGTGCGCACCACCTCGGAGGAACCATGACGAACGCTCCGCCTCTGATTCGTCGGCGGGCTTGGCTTCACTGCAAATAGCGGCCACCTTGTTGGCTGGCTTTGCTGCCCACTCAAAATGTGGTGCCTGCCCGTCCAGTGCCCACACAAACGCCCTCTCTACAGCAACGAGTCAAGAGTTTGCTTGCTGCGCACATCACCACTTTTCACGCCGTCGCCTAGTCTCTCCCGCGGGCACCGTGAATGCCTCCCAACTTGCCACCATCTCCTTCTATTCCAAATTATAAATCAATCACCACTTCTCGCTCGGTCAACCGCCGGTCTTCCGCTTCCGTTGTCGGACGCCGTTTTGCATCATCCAGTGCCCCTCGATGCCACCACTCTGCTCATCACCGAACACTAATCTGCATCCTACATATCCACAACCCTGCCGTGGCTGGATGGCCCTGAAAAACGAGCATCCCAAGACCCTGAACCGTCCCTGGAAATCGCCGCCACATTCTCTCTAGTGTCTACCTCTCTTCTTCTCGCTCCGACACCATCATCGCCATCCATCTCTCGGTTTAGGTCGGAGGCGGCCGTTTTGTCGTCATCGGTGTAGCCCGCTGCGTGGAGCCGATGCATTTGCTCTGGGTTAGGCCTGCTCTTCAACCCAGGTGCCCACGCAAACCACAAAAGACCCAAATAGTTGATCGACCCACTCATTGCACGGCTCCTGGGTTGCTATTCCATTCTATGCTACTTTTGATTCCGGCGATGGACATGGACGGCCACGCCATGCATAGTACCGGCTCGGTTAGTTGTCCCGTCCAACCGCCTTGTCCAGCGTATTCGCAGCCAGCCAATCAATACCCTACTATGGTCAGCATCTGCTAATGATCCATTCCCTCGCCCGACTCTTTCTCGCCATTGCAGGTCCCGAGCCGATCTTGTCTAGCTGTCACACCACCGCGACAAAGCACATGGACAATGAGCTACCCCTCCTTACGGCAGTGGCACAACACAGCCCGACTATTGCGCCAGCTTACTCGGCGCGCATGTTTTTCTGGGCCTCGATCAATCCCAATTCCACTTTCAGTCGCTGAACGTCTTCCAGGACCCTTGGCATCGATTTTGACAAGCTTGCTGAAGCCTCTTGAAGCCATCGCGCCCAGCAACCATGCGCACCACGCCGACTGCGGGGTAATCTGCAGTGCATTGACAGATATTCAGTACGCTTCACACCAGCCAGATATGGCAAACCGTACGGAACCTATGTCACTCCACTTGCGCCTAATTGGGCTAGACCACTAGACACTGCGAATAGCGAGCATTGTCCGAGCATCCACACAAACGGAGCGCCGCCTCTTATGAAGGTTGCCACCCGACTAAGGCGAGGAGAATAAATACCCTCGACGCTCTGCTCTTAAAAAAACAGGCATCCAACGGCTTCCTTGTATTCTTCGACGTCAGTCTACCTCCGACGTTTATTGCGCTCTCATGGTGCGCCGAAGGAGCGCCTCGACCTTGCGCCCAGCAATCTATGGCCACGCACATCGCTTGTGCAGAAAAAGCGAGATCGTAAAAGTGCTTTCGGATCAATTTTCAAGCTCGGAAATTGTTTGCCCATATTACTGTGGCCTCAATCAGAGTGCGGCTTCGTGGAGCGTCTCACCCAAAGTCGTCGTTCCGCTGAACACATCTAAATACCTGGCGGAATTGCAGTTCCGCGCCACATCAAACCTCGGAACACAAAGGATCGAGTCCCGCCGAGAAACAAAAAAAAGGCGTCAGGATACATCCACCGACAGACGCTGTTCCGATACAGTCAACGCTTTGACAGTTTGACATTGAATGCGCTGATGTCGCAGTACTGCGTCTGGGGGACGGCAGCGTTCCGTGATAGAGCGGATGCGCATCCTTTTGTGACTCGAGCTAGGCAAGCTCCCAAGACGTTGCCATGACGCTTTCGACGGCCAACGCGACGATTGTTGCGGCCAGTTTTATGCTTTTCGTGCCTCGTGAAGCTGTACTCTATCAGATTCTCAGATTGACCGCAACAGCCCGTAGACATATAGCACACTGTATATGCCCATTGCGCGATCTATGTCAGCTTTATATTTCCCCCGGATTAGGCCCCATTATTATCACCCTACAAAGATTGAATAAGGCCTGGAATCGGGTAATTTGCCCCATCCGCGCGCACAGAGTGTCAGGGCGATCTCCAGCGCCGCAGATCATAAAGCCTCTGGAGCTGCCACGGGCCTGTCCATCTACTGCGTGTCGATTCCAGACCAGCCACAAAGAGTGCCATGGGAATCATTCCCGCCGCACCCCTATGTACAACACTGTTCATCATTTCTTGATGCAACCCAGTAAATCGCAGCGATGGCGTGTGGAGCCGGCCGCAGGCACCTCTTCGTCCTGCAGCATTCCCGGTGGCACGTCCGTCAAAGAGCAGCGTTAGTTGGTGGCGCTTTGGCGAGGCGCACGGCGTCAGCTTCAGCAAGTTCAAGATGCGACATAATGAGTTTGGTGCTCGACGTGTCAATGGAAAGGGTCGGGGTTTCATTCGTCAAAACTGTCGAGTTCTTTTTCAGCTGCGCATCGTTCGCTCCTCAGCACCGGACCAAAGTCTGCGACAACGCCCACTCATCGCGGCAATAAAGCTGCATAACGATGCAAGCCTCTGCCAAGGCGCGTTTAACGGCCAGTGGTGCCTGATTCAGGGCTGGACAAACGTAGTCGGTGCCAATCGAGACGGGAGCGTCGGAGCGAACCACGCGCATGAAGCAGAAGTCCCCTTCTTACCCTAGAGCCTCTATTCTCATCAACTAGAGGTACTCGATGTCTTCTCGACTTTCTTGACTGAAGTTGTTATTTCGAAAGAAGCCAGATATCCACAGCCGAACACGTTTCTTTCGCCTTGGAGCTTTTTTTTGCACGCTGAGCCTGCGTGATCCGTCATGTCGGGAAAACTTGCCTATTCCTACGAGCGTTGTGCCGACCATCATCCACTTAATACCCGCCCAGCCAGTGAACTAGTTCGCAATGGCGTGCTGCTCCGAACAACACGGGCCATCTTCTCCTG
This sequence comes from Samsoniella hepiali, assembly GCA_001455915.2. Taxonomy (NCBI): domain Eukaryota; kingdom Fungi; phylum Ascomycota; class Sordariomycetes; order Hypocreales; family Cordycipitaceae; genus Samsoniella; species Samsoniella hepiali. Next base: position 463,626 of record LNDK02000043.1, on the reverse strand, counting down.
CTATTCTCAAGTTTGACTGGTGGAAACCGGGGTCTCTCCCAAACTGCAAACAAACGCGGCCGCTAACGGGGCCATTGTCCTGATCCAGAGCCGCTACGAAGCGAAAATTTGTAAGCCAACACGCATTCGAACGTCCTGGAGAAAATTTTCTCTATCGGATTCGCGAATCAGGAAACCTTTTACATTATTAAGCTCAGAAGCTGAAAACTCCATTGTGATGGGGGTCAATTCGTATTTTAATATAAGTGTAGACGTCGCGGCGAGCTGCAAAATTCGTAGTTGTAAGATTGTGCATCTCGAGCTGTTTCATCTGTGTATACTCCCACCGGGTCAACATCCTTCAGCATGACGAATTCCCGCCTCTGGGAGCCTCTCAAGGTCGGCAACCTGACGCTGCCGCACCGCGCCGTCATGGCGCCCCTCACGCGCTACCGCAACGACGACAACCACGCGCCGCTCGCCATCATGACGCGGTACTACAGCGACCGGGCATGCGTCCCCGGCAGCCTGATCATCACCGAAGCCACCGGCGTGTCGGGCGCTGCCGAAGCGCGTCCGTGGCTGCCCGGCATCACCACGCCGGAAGAAATCGCGGGCTGGACGAAAATCTACGACGCCGTGCACGCGCGCGGCAGCTTCGTCTTCCAGCAGCTGTGGGATCTCGGCCGCGGCGCGGACCCGGAGTACGTCCAGGGCCGGGGGTACAAGTACGCCTCGAGCGGCAACGTCCAGCTCGAGGGCCGCCCCGTGGCCCCGGCGCCACTGACCGAGGACGAGATTTGGCAAAAGATTGCCGATTTTCGCCAGGCTGCGCGCAACGTCATTGACGCGGGCGGCGACGGTGTCGAGATTCATGGCGCGCACGGCTACCTCCTTGACCAGTTCACCCGCGATAGCGTCAACAACCGCACTGATGGCTGGGGCGGATCCGTCGAGAACCGCAGCCGTTTCCTTCTTGAAGTCATCAAGGCCGTCGTGGACGAAATCGGCGCCGAGCGGACGGCGCTTCGTCTGAGCCCTTTTGCGCTGCATCAAAATTCTTACTCCTCCGATACGTGGGAGCAGACCGGCCATGTGATTCGCGCGCTCAAGGCGAGCGGCCACAAGCTCGCCTATCTGTCGCTGGTCGAGCCCCGCGGTGATCCTTCACAGCTGGATGTTGTGACGCCGGATCCCTCGCGCCGACAGCCGTTCCAGAAGCAGCCACAGTCGCTTGAATTCATATTCGACGAGTGGGACAACCTCTCTCCCGTTTTTGTGGCCGGCAATTATAAGCTGGATACCGCTGCCAAGACGCTCGACGGGGAGTATAGGGACCGAGAGGTTGCCATTGCGTTTGGAAGACCGTACATTTCCAATCCGGATTTGGTGTTTAGGCTGAAGCATAACCTGCCTTTTGCACCGTACAACAGAGATACCTTTTACAATGAAAAGGACCCTGTGGGATACAATGATTATCCGTTCTGTGAAGAGGCGATTCGCGCTGGACTAGCCCAAGCATAAACAAAATAGTAATGAATGAATGAATCAACAATAACTATGACATTGTGCAGTCATAAGGTCGTGCATACCCTCAGCGAGTTTGTGTGCTTTCCACTAAGCTTGCGGCCGCCCATTGCGCACGCAGCTGCTCGGCCTCTTCTTCGAGTAATATACCGGTCTGCGCCGCGATGTTACGAAAACATTGCAATATGGCGTGTTGCTGTGCAAAATGTGTAATGTCCTTCGCGATGTAGAGAAGTGAGGCGATAACTATGGGATCCCACTGCTCAGGAAATTCGTTTGATGTGGCGATGCCGGCAATGGCCCTGGCGTGCCAGTTGGGAGACGTCAAATGCTGCCGTCGGCCGGGGACGTTGAGAAGCCGGGGCTTATGGTGTAGTAGAAGAAGTGCAGTAATGTGGTAAAAGGTAGCTGCCTGTACAGCAATTGCGCTCGAGTAGAGATGTATCGGAAACGAAGCCGAGTTCATGGGGTCAATCTGGCTCATCTCGATGCTGCCAACATCGACTAGCGACTGCATTTCCATAGGTCGGGTGTCGTACCATGCTTGAGTGCGCAGCCAGAGAGTATGCCAGTTGGGAGGAGCTCCGGCAATGGACAATGCTTCGGGACTGCCGGGGCTGGCACGCGCCGCTTCTGGAGAAGCTGAGCTGGCACGGAAGACGAAGTGAAGACATGACGTGAGATGGTACAAAGCCCAGTTGTAGACTGGAAAAAATATCAAACTCCTTTCCGAGACAGGATGCTGGACCAAGTAAAAATCTGCGTTTGTCGACGGTGGGGTGGAGGTCAAGATTGAGGCTGCCAAATCTGTGCCCAAGTCAGATACCATATGCGACAAAAGAAAGCAACATACCGATGCGAGATTGTTGCCGAGTCAGAGTTTTTAGAGGCTCTTCCACATCATTCATGGTGCGGCTAGACTCGCCGTGTTGAAACCTGAACTGTTTCCAAGCAAGGGGACCAGTGCAAAGAGATTCTGTGAGGCTGATGAGAGCGCCAGCGACAAATCTCAGCTCTGCGGCTCCAAGCGATAGCTGGGCTCGAGCACCATGTAAGCGAGCGCTGTCCGACCGATTTGTAAGTTGTGATGATGCCAGCTCTGTAAGAAAAGTTTGCATAGACTCGTGCTCTTGGGCCATTTGCATCATGGCCACACCAAATCTGCTTTCTGGGTCCCCAGCTTCTAGCCACGGCGCGGTGCGGTATCGAAATTGGCGTAGCAGCGCAATTTGGCGCTGAGGAGCTTCCGGAAGTTCAGCGTCAAAGTAAGATTCCCAGCTAGACAGAGCCACTGCATCGTGCGTGGTAGTGCGCGAAGTAGGCTGCTGCCAGCTAATGCTGGAACGCGGAATGCCGGAGGGCTGCCTTGCTACTCGCACACTGCGAATGCCCGAGTTGGATGACGTCTTGGGAAAAGAGCGGCTATTATCAACGAACTGCGTAGAAAAAACATTAGCGCGTGCAGTGTGGATGAACCAGGCGGCCCATACTGTGATGTCTGCATAGCTACCAGACTGGGGATCTGGAGCGCTTGCGTATTCGCACGTAATTCTTCTCGACTCGCAGTTGGCACACTGCGGCTTCATCTCATCGCCTGGAGCGCCATTCATTAGCCCAAAATGGAATCAAGGTCATTAGCTAGGGCCCATACATTTTCGACGTCGTTGGCGGCACGCGATGCACCCAGTCTTCACCCTGCGCTTCTCCAGCGGCGTGTTGCGCGTCACTGGCATGATCGCGCCAATTGTCTAACCTCTGCATCTATGGCGATGAATGAATCAAGGCATCTCCGGATGGAATTGATGACAGAAATGGCCTATAGTCCGCCACCGCAAAGGGTGACATCGGCTGTTTCTGGGGAAGTGTTGTGACGGAGACAAGTTCGAGCTGCCACTGCAGTCGCGGTTCTCCACTGAATAGGCTATGCTGGGGGGCTAGCCTGGCTTGGAGCTGTTGCTGTAAACAATGAGAAAACAAGGAAAATTACGAAAATGGGAACAAGAACCAGAATGAGAAGAGAAAAGGAAAGGAAACCTAAAATTATTATTTTTCGTCGCTCGCAAGCCGCTGTACCAGAGGCTTTAGCGCAGAAAGCGAGTACATCTGGACTGTAAATAGATTTAGAGCTATTTAACTCAAGAATAATCGTGATAATTCATGCTAAAAATAGAGATACCGCAGTTGGAGTTACATAGATACAAGATGTGCTAGTTGTTTCGATCAGACGTGCTCGATCACAGCCACGGAGCCAGCCTTGTCGTGAACCATGCCCTGGCTCTCAAGCAGCGCCGTAAGGCCAACTTCCTGCTGAGACTCGAGTAAAAGCTGCGCATCTCTCGCACCAGTGTGACTATTAAATATGCGATCCATCTCTTCAAGACTCGCATTTTTCGTCTCGGGAAGACAGAGCCAAACCCAAACGGCGCCGGCCGCCAGGAAGACGGCGAAGAAGATGTAAGTGCCCCAGGCCCAGGCCTCCAGCATGGGAGGCACAAAAAAGGCAATGGCAAAGTTGTTTAGCCAATTGCTGAAAGCGCCAATGGAAGCTCCCTTTGCGCGAATGGAAAGCGGGAAGATTTCGGAGACGAGAGTCCAGGAGACTGGGCCCCAGGTCGCGCCGAAACCAGCAATATATACCCAGATCAGGGCTGGATGAAATGTCAGCTTTTCAAGTTCCAAATCAGAGTCAGCGAAGAAAAGCAAACATACCGACAGCGGTCCATCCTGCAGCAGCGTGCGAGGGCCAGTCGTGTCTGAACTTGGCCACGATGATGCCAACAATGACCATGGAAATTCCCATGACTACCGACCCAACGAGTAACATGGGCTTTCTCCCGACTCTGTCAATAAGAAACTGGAGCTCGCTGTTAGCAAGCGAACTACCGCAAAAAAATCTGCACACGAAAAAAGAAAGGTACTCACCATCGCCGGGATCGTGCTGGCCATGAACACCACACCAGTGACACCAGTCGCCAGCAACGCATTCGTTCCGGAGGTCAGACCAAGACTTTGAAAAATATTCGTCGCGTAATAAATGATTGCGTCAATTCCACTGAATTGTTGCGCCGCCATCACTAGAAAGCCTGTCGAAACGCGCATGAAGTTATCGCGGGTTCGGAAGCAGTTGATGTACTGGGCAATCTGCTCCTTGAAGGCGCTTTGCCGGCTAGCATCAGCCAGTTTCGGAAAGTCGCGGGCAAAAGCCTTTTTCTCAAAGACTGACTCGGCCTTGATTTCCAAAAACTCCACTTGGACCAGCTTGTGGTCGATTGGAAGCTTTCTCATCCACGCCAGCGTCGCCTTGGCTTCCTCGTCGCGTCCCACCTTGACCAGCCATCGAGGGGAGTAGGGCATGAACCAGACGCCAATCGCTAGAGCAGCTGCAGGTATTCCCTGGATGATGGAAGGCAGCCGCCATGCCATGTCGGACTGGGAGTCGCCGGTACCGCCAATGTAGTTGCTGCCGTAGCCGATCCAGAACGAGAGCATGATGCCAAGAATCGTCGCAAACTGGTAGAAGGAGACGAGGAAGCCGCGCATCTCGGGAAGCGAAAGCTCGGCATTGTACAATGGCGCAACGCCGCTGAAGAGCCCAACACCGACACCAGTGAAAAAGCGGCCAGCATAGAGCAGCGATGGCGCACCGGCCTTTGCGCCAATGTACAGATAGCTGCCCAGGATGACCCAGAGACAAGCAATGAACATTGTGCGCTTTCTGGAAATGAGTTCGCTGAGAATGCCTGCGGAAAGGGAGCCCAGGATACCGCCGAGCTGGAGAATAGAGGTCAACCAACCTGTGGCGGAGGACGAGTCGACAACCGAAGGGAAATTGGACTTGAAGCGTGTCATGACAAGCGACTGGCCCAAGACGCCTTGTTGGTAACCATACTCAAAGCCACCAAGACTTGGACGCAAGTCAGCGATATGCGCCTGGCGGGCAAAACGACCGAAAGAAATACTCACGAGGCAAACAGGGCAATGAAAACGACCTTGGGATTTGAGCAGATGGACTGCCATAGCGACTTCTTGCCCGCGAGGGCCCTCTGAGCGGACTCCATAATTAGAGGCTTCAAAGATGGCAGTGAAGATTTGATGTAACACTGAAGAAACGGGTTCAATCACCAACGGTCCGGGCACCGGCCTATATATACGCGAAAAGCACAAACCCCCGGATTCCTCCATACCCCAGGTTTATTACTGTCCCCAGAAATAACCCCAGCTCATAAAACCTGAACCGCGCATGACCGGAAGAAAAACACTGCAATAAATGTTAGGTACGAGCCCAGACCGGCCGACATTAAGCGCCGCTAGACCAATTTGGGGGTACGTAGCCTACGGCCCCCCTTTCTGGAAGGAAGTGGCTTCTGCCCAGGTTCTTCATCCTGACTCGAGATTAATTGCCGAACTATTCGTGGGGTGGGTGGCTCGTAACTGATGACAGCTCGAATGATTTACTCTGGCCAGGAGCCGACAAGGCATTATTGGCACCAATGACGTTTATACAACGCGAGCTGAGCGACAATGGATGAACCGGCCCTGGAGCCAAGCCCAGCGCAGGAGATTTCATTCTTGTCGCCCGAGTCCTTCTCCACTCTGGACGACTATTCAAGGAATCCGCGGTTCATTGAGCTGCAGGAAGAATTGCGTGGTGTATTGTTTGCGCGTGCCTCGGGCGAGTACCCAAGCGTCGGTACGACGCCTGCTCAACATGCGGGCGATACAGAGGACACCGAGCAGCCAGAGCCGAAACGCGGCTTCGACTTTACCCGCGTGAGCATACCGAAAATACAGCTCATAAAGTATCTCAAGAATTGGATCATCGAATGCGCCCCCTATCTCGACAAGTTTGACCATGCGCGGCACTTTGCCATTCGCGTGCCCGTCATCGCCGAGAGCTCGCCCGCCCTCTTCTACGCGGTGCTCGCCTTTTCCGCGCGGCAGATGGAGCGCAAGACGGGATCCGACAAAAACTACGACAGCCTGGAGCTGTACCAGGAATCCATCCGCCTCCTGGCGCCCGGCATGCAGGCCAAGGACTCCAACATGCTGGTGACGGCGTGCATACTCGCCGTCATGGAGCTCATGTCGGGCAGCCCCCGGAACTGGCGGCGCCACATTGAGGGGTGCGCGACGCTGTTTGACCTCTTCCAGGTCAATGGGTTTTCCGGCGGCGTCTTGCAGGCCGTCTTCTGGTGCTATGCGCGGATGGAAGTCTGCGGCGCCATCATCTCGGGCGGTGCCGAGAGCACCGTGCTTGCGCTGCGGAACTGGGCGCCGCCACTCCCTGGCCGCGCCAACACAGATGCCGACGCGGATGTGTTCGTGCGCAATGCGTTTTACCAGAGCAGCTTGGAGAACGGCGACATGCACGCCAATTGGGCCGTGTATCTGTGCGCCAAAGCCTGCGATTTGCTGTACAGGCACACGCGCGCCACGGAGCTGCAGGAGCCCGACCAGGAAGACGCCCGACCATTCGCGACACAGTGGAAAGCGCTCTGGGAGGAGCTTCAGTTTTGGTTCCAGACACGGTCCGACATTTCGCTGCCCACTCTCGTGTCCGAAGACAACGGCCAAACGTTTCCCACCATTCTGTTTGCGCACTGGCCCGCGATATCGTCCAACCAAGTGTACCATGCTACCTGTCTCATCATGCTGGACATGCGGCCCCGGCAGGAATCCGTGCCTGCGCCAGAGGGCTCAGCAGTGTGGCATGCACGCCGCGTGTGCGGCATCTCGTTGACGAACCCACACCGCGCCAGCCTCATTAATGCCATTCAGCCGCTGTATTTAGCTGGCAAGCTGCTTACACATACCGCCGAGCACATCGCCGTAGGGAAACTGTTCAAGATTATTGAAGAAACAACAGGGTGGGGAGCGCTGTGGAGGTTGCGTGATCTAGAAATTGTTTGGGGATATATGCCTGGAGAAATCATGGCAGCGATGGGGTGATTTTCGTTGATGCGTCGATCAGCGGCGATGCGTTTTTAAATTCACTGCAAAAGCAAAAGAAAGTAATAGATGGGTCTTGATTATAATTAATATTATTCTACTGACAGCCCCCAAGCGAAAGTATGCTGCGGAGCCAGCTGAGCTCGCTGGGCACGGTCACGGAGGAATCGTCCCGACTGAACTATTTCCTAAAGCATTTGGAATAAGTATGGGATGCGTTGAAGAACACGCAGGACAAATATTTACAGCAAACGCTGAGTCAGAAATTATGTAAGCTGTAAGCAATGTCACAGGATGGGAGATGCATACCGTCACACGAGTGCATGATAGCTTCCTCTGAATTGGCAGAGACTCTTTGTCGCCAGCGTCGCAACATTGATTTAGCCATCTTAAACAGTCCGACCCACTAAAAGTCGCGAAGAATGACAAGATTTATCCGAAAAATACAAAAGAACAAGACCGAGGACGCACAACACGAAGCGACTTCAGCTGTGCCCCCTTTCTGCTTACTGAATGAACAGTACGCTAGCTCAGCCATTCAGGAGGTAGTCACCCGACTCGGTATTGATCAGTCCGAGATTGATGATATATATCCATGCACGCCACTTCAAGAAAGTCTGATATTTCAGACAATCCGCCAGCCGACGGCGAACGTGGCGCAGACTACATATGCATTGCCACAGAACTGCACCGCTAGCGAAACTGAAGGATGCATGGAAACAAGTCTGCAAGGCAAATCCTATTTTGCGAACGCGAATTGTCCAAACAGAAAAGGGGCTTGTCCAGCTCGTACTGCGTGGCCAGCCTGACCTGTTTCAAGGGGATGTCTTGAAGACACATCTCGATCTTGACCAGGCACGCGGCATGCATTTGCAACAGCCGCTACTACGCCTCGCTCTCATCACGGAGAAGGGGAAAAACAATGGTGCAATCGCGGAAAAGACATTGTACATGGTCATCACCATTCACCGTGCGCTTCAGGATGAGTGGTCGGAAGCGCTGATGCTAGAGCAGCTTGAGGCCGCCTATGGTCGGACTTTACTACCAACACGACCTTTTGCGCCATTCGTCAAGTATATCCAAGACAACAAGGCTCTTTCTGAAGGGTTCTGGAAGAAAGAAATAGCCCAGATAAATGCTTCCGCTGCCGTCTTCCCACCTCTTCATTCCCCAAGCTACCAGCCGGTGGCAGACTCCATCTCAAGTTGCTTCCTGGAGTCTACAAACAGACACAGCTTGTCTCGGTTTACTTTATCCACCCAGTTGCAACTAACATGGGCACTGGTCATGCATCACTTCACATCGTCGGAAGCTGTAGTGTTTGGGGTTACAGTCGATGGAAGAAGCGCGCCAATACCGGGCATTGAGGCCATCACTGGGCCAACCTTGGCCAGTGTTCCTTGCAGATTGCACTTCAGGCCATCTATGACGGTCGAAGACGCACTGTATAGTATACAAGAGACGTCATACTGGTCGCTTCCGTTTGAGCAATTCGGATTGCAGAATATCCAAGAATTGAGCGGCACTGCGCTGGATCTGTGCAAACTCCAGAGTATGCTAGTCATCCGGCCACGGCTGCCGCCACGTCGTTCCAGCTTTTTGCGCCGAATTCCGGCTAGACATCCAACCAATGCTTTATATGATACTTGTCTTCTTACACTCGAGTGCAGCATACTGGACACCGGAGTAGAGCTGCACGCAACTTTTGATGTCAACATACTCTCCAAAGAGCGAATGCAGCGTGTACTGCACCACTTCAAGTACATCTTCGCCGAAGTCGCTGGGGATGGTACCCGAAGTATTGCGCAAATCAACTCCATCACCAGTCACGACATAGCACAGCTGACGGAATGGCACACCGAGCTCCAAGCGCAACAGCCGCGGGAGCATCAGATGGTGCACAAATTAATTCAACACCAGTGCGAAACTCAGCCTGCAGCCCTTGCAGTGCATGCTTGGGACGGCGACTTTTCATATCGCGACATTGAACTGCTTTCTTCGCGACTAGCGGCTCATCTGGTGCGAGAGGGTGTCTACCCTGAGTCGATGGTGCCAATATGCTTCGAGAAGTCAAAGTGGCTGGCCGTAATAATGATCGCCGTGATCAAGGCTGGAGCTGCATTCGTGCTTCTAGACCCCTCGTCACAACCATTGGAGCGAATGCGGCTGATAGTTGAGGGCGTAAAAGGAAAGCTGATTCTCTGCTCAGAGTCCTTGCTGTCGACCGCAGTACAAATACCAGGGACTCGCTCGCTTATTGTCGCGGATGGTGCGCCGTGTTTTAGCAGTAATCCAAAGGCTCCCGAAAATTTGCCAGTTCTCACTGGTAGGACTGCACTCTACGTGATATTTACATCTGGGTCAACAGGGACACCCAAAGGCGTGGTCATTGAACACGGTGGCTACTCGGCTGGCGCATTGTCGCGCCGCAAGATTACTGGTCTCAACTCTAGCTCTCGAGTGCTGCAGTTTGCCTCCTGCGCTTTCGACACGTTCATTACCGATATTCTGGATACGCTGATCGTAGGCGCTTGCATCTGTATCCCATCCGAGTCTGCGCGCCATGCCGGCCTTGCCCAGGCTGCTCGCTCAATGGCTGTTACGTACGCGGACTTGGTTCCCTCAGTGGCGCGCCTGATGAAGCTGGAAGATATTCCAACACTCAAGACTCTGGTGCTAAGCGGCGAATCCGTCGCGCAGAGCGACGTCGCCGAGTGGGCTGACAAAGTGCGGCTCTGCAATCTGTACGGGCCAGCCGAGTGCTCAGCAGTTGCCACTGGGCACGCGTATCTCGGGCCTCATTCGAATCCTTCCAACATTGGCCGAGGATGTGGCGGAACATGCTGGGTCGTGAATACCACAAATACTGATAAACTACTCCCAATTGGTGCTGTGGGTGAGCTCGTTGTGGAAGGGAGCGTTGTAGGGCGTGGCTACCTAGGCCACGCCCACGAACAAGCTTCCTATAACTTTCTTGATCATACACCTCGCTGGAGACATGGATTTCCAGGCATGGATGGCGACACTCGGATGTATAAGACAGGCGATCTTGTGCAATACCAAGAGGACGGCACCCTTCTATTCGTTGGAAGGAAAGATGGTCAAGTAAAGCTCCACGGGCAAAGACTTGAACTGGGTGATGTAGAACACCATCTTCGCAATGCTTTTCCTGCATCACTAGATGTGGTAGCAGCTATAGTATCTGCGCCCATTGAGCGGCTTGTGGCCTTTATTGCTGTGGGCAAGAATATGCGGGAGCATCTAGCCGACGCGCCAACATCTGCTGAGCGGACACTGATTGATGCCAGTATTCACATCGCGTCTACGCCTAAACTTCGACATTCTATAGGTGCAGCAGAAAAAGCCCTGCGCAGCTGTTTACCTACGTATATGGTCCCGACAGCCTATTTCCCCATCCGTCAGCTCCCTCGAACATCTTCAGGAAAAGTCAACCGCACCGCGCTACAGACGGCCGCGGCCGCACTAATTCTTCGTGACGGGTTAGCAAACTTCACGGCGACTCGGGAGAGCCGTGATGCGTCGACAGAGGCAGAGAAAATACTGCAATCAATCTGGGCCCAAGTGCTGGGCATACAGCCCTCGGGTATCAGTGCAGAGGATGGCTTTCTCGCGCTGGGCGGCGACTCCATCGCCGCCATGAGAGTGGCGGCCCTGGCTGCATCGCACGGCCTGCATATTTGCATACCAAAGCTTTTTCAGAACGAGTCCCTTGAAAACTTGACGGCGACTATAGAATTGCACCAACCTCCCCAACACTTGATCTGGGATGAAGAAACCGCATTCCCTCCCATGATGGAAGCATATGCCAGTCACGGCGCAGAGGCTGGCTCTCTCTCCTATTCTGGATTGCCGGCAGAGGTTCTCCTCACAGGTGCCACGGGGCGTCTCGGACGAGAAATACTGAAGCGAATGATCGAATACCCGTCAATCGGCAAGATCCACGGTGTTGCTGTCAGATGTCTAGAGAAATTGTCACCGCAGGAGAAAGTTGTCGTGTATCACGGAGACCTCTCGAGACCACGGCTAGGGATGTCGGAGCAGGAGGAAAAAGCCGTGTTGCAACGCTGCCAAGGTATCATACACTGCGGTGCTATTGTCTCATTTGTGCAAAATTACGAAACGATGCGCTCTGCCAATGTCGGATCGACTAAACACCTCGCTGCTTTGGCGCTGCATAACCGCATACCATTTCACTACATATCCACAGCAGACGTCGGGCAGAAAGAGGGACATGCTGTGATCGAAGAAGTGTCAGCTGCGTGGAACGAGCCGCCCGTTGATGGAGCTGATGGGTATACAGCGACAAAATGGGTAAGCGAGGTGTTTCTGGAGAAAGTCAACTCGTGTTTCGGTCTGGACGTTACCATCCACCGCCCCTCCAACATTACTTGCGACGGGGACCCGGAAAAGGACATTGTCAACAACTTGTTGGAATATTCGCGCCGCCTGAACACCGTTCCGCGGCTGAAGGGCTGGGAAGGACACTTTGACTTGATCCGTGGAGAAGTTGTGGCATCCAACATTGTCGATTCCATGATGACTAGCATTACCCAGACTGCTCGAGATGGCTCTCAAAGTCGCCGAGGTGTGCAGTACATTCACGAGTCTGGTGAAACGGTCATCTCAGTTGGTGGCCTCGGTGCATATCTGGCAAATGACGAGGCCGCACCTTTGCAGACTATTGATATGCAGAAGTGGGCTGAAATGGCGATACAAGAAGGCATGGCGAGTGTCGTGGGCGATTTTCTATGTTCCATGGAAGAGAGTGAGGAAAAGATGACACTGCCTCTGATTGAGACTAGCCGGCGGCCGTTGACAGACTAGGAGGCTGGCCCGGCCCCGACTGCTTTATTTTTCGACAAAGTGTAGAGTTAGAAAACGAGGTCAACTATTTTAGTCCATGCAAGTCCATCACCGAGACCGTGGTCTGCCTCCCACCGTTCGTATACAGGAAACTGGCAAATATGGTATGTCTAGATCTTGCTTCGTATTATACCGTTGAACAGCGCAGAGTGACACCTCCGAAGCGAAAGATGCTGCGGAGCCAGCTTTATGCGCCGCTCCTTGTGCTGCTATCCCTTCGGATTTCCTTGCTTGCCTAGCTTTGTGCCTTTCCACGGCAGAAGATGGTGGTGAGGTTGATCCTGCACATTTCACTTGCGGGCACAGCCACCGTTTTGCTGTCTCATCATTTCCACTGTAGCCCACATCTCAGAGCCCGCAGACTTGAAGATTGTGTCAAAACGCTCCAGAAGATCTGGATGACCCTCCAGGCACTCTCTTGCTTCCTGTATCACTTTTTCTTCAGCACCCAGCTCTACGTCTTTCGCAAAGAGCTTCATCAGAATGGTATCCATCTTGTCGGCGGTTGGCTTGTCTAGTTTCTCCTGGCACGCAAAGTTAAACACGGAGGCTAGCAGTCCAACTTAACTTTGCTCCTACCTTTACGTCGAAAGCAAAGTCCGTGGCGGGCTTCCACCAGCCAGACTCGATTTGCAAATCTGTATCCGGGTACTGCTTCTGCAGTTGTTCCATGCGCTCGATCCGAGCAGTGTGAGCATCGTCGCGAGTCAAGTGTGCTGGGTTCGTCATTTCCAGTGGCACAAGTCGATGGCGATAAGAATTGGTGCTAATAACGAATAACTCTATTCGAGGTGAGAAGTAAAGGTCGAGAAAAATACCGCAAGGACGGAGCGCGTCGGAGAAAGTACTGAAGGAGCCGAGGACTTTGGAGCACAACAGTGTGTAAGAACCCCGCTCTCAGCCACGTTGCTCACAAGTGGTCACAGGAGCATGCTTGGGAGACGTAGGCGATTGCGTTGCCCAAAAGTAATGAAAGCTATAGAAACTCGAAGACTTGTCACTGGATGCACAAGAAATGCGAGAAGGACATTATATTACTGACAGCACAGCAATCGTGGGCAAGTTTCACAACTCACCCGCGTCGTTATGTGAGCATGGCACATCACCCGCCAAAATTAGTCACAAGCGCGAGATACCTGGTTTCGGATCATTACGAAGAGATACAAGTTCGTCTTGAGTCATTTATACGGAATCCAATTTTGCGCTAGTTTTAATTTACATAAATAGGCGCAACACTGGCGACTAAGACAAGTGCTCCCTTTTGTACATGCCTTGAAGACATCTACAGTTGCTTGCCCTATACATGATTTTGTATTTGCAGACTTCACATGCAAAAGTCGACCGATCTAGAACCTCTCAAATTAAATACTGCCACTCCCAGCTCCGAATCAAGCTGCAGCGACGGGTCCATCTTCACCTCCCCATGCACGGGAGAAAGCCAGTCGCCAAAGTCGCACCAGGAGAATCCAACGCAGCATGACAGCGGCATTGTGACTTCTCGACTTTGGATAGTTTAGAAGCGACAAAAGCTTTGGCTTTTTGCGCCACTATCACTACACGTGTACAAAGGGTAGTATGGCTCCGACGCAGGAAACTAGCATTTCGCGTCACGGGTTCTTGTGATTCAACACAACTTCACGAAAGCATTATTTCCGTCCGCTCACCCTCTTGTCTTTTTTTTTTCTCCCCCTCTTATAAAACACCTCTCTATGCTTATTCATTAAAAAAAGGTTTTATTAATATTTGCAGAGTTTTGGGACTCACCAAAGACCTCACGCACACCACTAAACAAAAGCGGAGCGAATTAGTCCACAGACAAGTCATGACAACCACCATTCATCAACTTGTTCAAACATCAAACAGCATGCCATCGTCGCGCTTGACTTCGACTCCATATCATGAGCCCGAAATCTTGACCCTTCTCATCCAATCGTCTTTGCTGCTGCTGCTCAATGTCGTCAATTTCTTGCTGGACAAGGCTGTTTACTGCGGCCTGCTGGGGCAGGTCTTTATTGGCGTCGCCTGGGGCACGCCGGGCGCGAACTGGCTAGGCGCCGATACTGAAGAAGTCATTGTCCAATTAGGATACCTCGGGCTTCTTTTGCTCGTCTACGAAGGTCCGTATTTCTCTCTCTCCTCGCAGTGACGTGGTGCTGACCGAAATAGGTGGCCTGTCAACTTCGCTGCCTTCCCTCAAAGCCAACCTGTTTTTATCGCTTGGGGTAGCCACCACAGGAATATGCTTGCCCATTGGTCTTTCATTTATCCTGAGATACATTATTGATGCGACGCCTTTGCAATACTTTGCCGCCGGCGCAGCTTTGTGCTCGACCAGCTTGGGAACTACTTTTACCGTACTGAATACCAGCGGTTTGGCACAGTCCCGACTTGGGGTGGTTCTCACTAGTGCTGCGATGATGGATGATGTGATTGGGCTAGTGATGGTTCAAATCATATCCAACCTGGGGCAGAGCAGCACCTCTTTCAACGCGACTGTTGTGGTTCGGCCGCTGCTAGTTTCGCTTGGGTTTGTCGTGGTCGCGCCTGTGATCTGTGCCTTTGGCGCGTCGCCAGCAACGACATGGCTCAATACACGTCGAGAAAAGAGCCCACAAGGATATCTGAACAAAGTTTTTCGGTCTCGTCATACAGCATTCGCACTTCACACACTCATTCTTGTCGGCTATGTTACTGCCGCCAGCTATGCTGGTACCTCAAATTTATTTGCGGCGTATCTTGCTGGAGCATCAATAAGCTGGTGGGACTCTGAAGTTTCCCATGTCCATCCGCGCAATGAGCAAGAGTCCCCCAACACCACAGCGGCTGCAGCGAATCCGACCACGGTAGGTAGCTCACTCGTCGATACCTCCGGTCTTGGCACATACGAAAGGATGTACTCTGTGACAGTTGACAGAGTGCTACGGCCTTTTTTCTTTGTGAGTAGAGCCCCTTTCCAGGAGATAAGTGCTTGCTAACCATTCACGGCCATAGGCTTCCATCGGTTTCTCAATACCAATCACTGAGATGTTCACCGGCGAGATCGTCTGGAAGGGCTTGGTGTATACCCTACTGATGATGCTGGGGAAACTCTTCTGTGGTGTCTGGCTGCTTCGGCTACCCGAGAAGTTGAACCCGGTAGCACGAAAACTATTCTGCAAGCACATCAAGCGCCCATCTGCGGCAATCGACAAATCGGCGGCCGGAGCTTCAGCAGATGTCAATACGTCAGCAGCCGTTGCGAGAGACGCTGACTCTCACGCGACTGGCCACGATCTCCCGAAGCCCGGTCAGGCTCTGTCGCGTGCAGACAAGTCTAGACCAGTACGCAAGAATGTAGTGCCAGCGGGTGTAAAACCGCGGTCAATCTACCCAGCCTCTATCCTTGGCTGTGCCATGATGGCACGGGGCGAGATTGGCTTTTTAATCTCGTCGATTGCCGAGAGTAAAGGGGTATTTACTAACGGGGCTAGGTCGAGTTCCAACTCGAAAATATTCCTGTGCGTCACGTGGGCGATTATGCTTTGTACTATTGTAGGTCCATTGGCTGTTGGTTTGCTTGTTCAAAGAATCAAGAAGTTACAAGGGCGTGTGGAGAAAGGTGGTGGCCAAGTACAGGGCGACGTTCTCGGCGCTTGGGGGATCAAATAAGTAAAAGAATTACACCATAGGATACATGTGCACTAGAATTATGCACGAGGTGCTAAACGGTTTACGTAATTACTTCCACTCTTTATTCGCTCTTTGTTTGACAAGCGCAACAGGCCGAATCGTTTGAGTAACACAGAGCGGCAGACAAGACTTACTTAGAGACCGCGATCAAGATGCGAAAGCCTCGACCAGACATGAGCAAGAAATCTGCAACGGCATACATCATCAGCATGTTCAAGTCTCAAGTTGTGTGGTTCAATCTTGGTCAAGCGATTGCGGCCTGCTTTGTTGCTCTTGGCGTTTTGTGCGCCTTTATCAAGCCAGAGAACGTCAATGAGCTCTTTGCCGCCACCCGAAAGTCCGTCAACGAGGACGCAAAATTTGAAGAGTTTCCCGTTGTTGCGGTCCGCAAAGCCAAGCATGAAGTGGTCGCGACACTCGTCGGAGGCAGATGCCTGGCCATTGGCGTTGCCATCTTGGCGCTGAGCATGGCAGGCAGGAATGAGGAGATGGGCCTCGTGCTTCTCAGCTCATTGTGTGCGTGCATCCCCGACGTGTGGTTGATGTGGCTCAATAAAAAGTATCCCGAGTAAGTCCATGAGCCGGAAGCTGTGCGAGGATTAATTTCGAGTTGCTAATTGACACTGTTGCGACCAGGGCAATCATCATGGCTGCGATGACTGCTAGCATTGTTGTCGTGGGCGCCAAGCTGTGCAGGCTGGCATAGTCCACTGCCTATGGGGTGCCAAGAGCGATCCAGTATCGAAGCGTTTCATTTTCGAACATCTCTTAATACATCTTTTTTTTTTCTGGAAGCTTGATGCGAGTGTGTATGGACAGGTGCGAGTGCTGCGCTTATGGTGGCACACGGAAATAGGGAGATGGAGTCGCAACGGCTGAGAGCCCGCACCGATCACGACTAGCGATTCATGTCAACCGTCAAATATTCTTCAAATGAAACAGTTACGAAATCGCCCTTGTCCTGGTGGATTCGTGGTGAATGAGGGATCCCCGTTGCGCAACCTGCGACAGGGCAGTTTGGGGCAGTTGTGGAGGCGGGTGTAGCGGGCGCAACGTTTTTCCGCGTCCACCAGTCGGCGAAACTCGGGAGGTCAAACAAGTCAAACTCCTGTCCAGAAATCGCGATTCCTGATTGAGCTTGCATCCAAAGGCCAGACCACACCCTCCCATCCTTTTCACCCCCGTCAGAGCTTCCCCGTTCGCGACATTCGCGATCGACTTCTTTTTTCCTTTTCCTTGTTCCTTTCTCCCCCAATTGGCATCTCCTCACAATGTTTCGCAGCCGCGCATTCGCTTCGGTCGCCAGAGCTGCCAAGGTACGCATCCCAGCTCTCTCACCCTGTGTTTTTTTTTTTGCGCGCAACGGGCGACAAAAGCTTCCCGCAGCTTCCGCATCTTGCTAACCATCGACCACAGCTCCAGGCCTCGCCTGTTGTCAGACTCCCCGGCGCTACCCAACAACGCAGAGCTCTCAGCATCCACGAGTACCTTTCCGCCGACCTCCTGAGAAAGGTAAAGAAAATCTAATCCCTCGGACGGCCGGACCCCGAATATGTGAAACTTACAATGCAATAGTATGGTGTCGGCGTCCCCAAGGGCTCCGTTGCCCACACTGCTGAGGAGGCCAAGGCTGTCGCCAACCAGATTGGCGGCGAGGACATGGTCATCAAGGCCCAGGTCCTCGCCGGTGGTCGTGGTAAGGGTACCTTTGACAACGGTCTCAAGGGTGGTGTCCGCGTCATCTACTCTGCCCACGAGGCCGAGATGTTTGCCCAGCAAATGATTGGCCACAAGCTCATCACCAAGCAGACCGGCGCTGGCGGCCGCCTCTGCAGCGCCGTCTACATTTGCGAGCGCAAGTTTGCCCGTCGCGAATTCTACCTCGCCATCCTCATGGACCGTGCCTCGCAGACGCCCGTCATCGTCTCCTCCTCCCAGGGCGGCATGGACATCGAGACCGTCGCCAAGGAGAGCCCCGACGCCATCATCACCACCTACGTCGACATCAACAAGGGCGTCACCGACGAAATGGCCCGCGGCATCGCCACCAGTCTCGGCTTCAGCGACCAGTGCGTCGAGGATGCCAAGGACACCATCCAGAAGCTCTACACCATTTTCCGCGAGAAGGACGCCACTCAGATCGAGATCAACCCCCTTTCCGAGACCTCCGACCACCAGGTCCTGTGCATGGACGCCAAGTTTGGCTTCGACGACAACGCCGACTTCCGCCAGAAGGACGTCTTTGAGATGCGCGACCCTACCCAGGAGGACGCCGATGAGGTCCGCGCTGCCCAGAGCGGCCTGAACTTCATCAAGCTCGACGGCGATATTGGCTGCCTGGTCAACGGCGCCGGTCTTGCCATGGCCACCATGGACATTATCAAGCTGAACGGTGGCCAGCCCGCCAACTTCCTTGACGTCGGTGGCGGTGCCACTCCCCAGGCCATCCGTGAGGCTTTCGAGCTCATCACCAGCGACCCCAAGGTCACTGCCATCTTTGTCAACATCTTCGGTGGTATCGTCCGCTGTGACCATATCGCCACCGGTCTCATCAACACCGTCGAGGCTCTTGACCTCAAGATCCCCATCATCGCCCGTCTCCAGGGTACCAACAACCAGGAGGCCCACAAGATCATCAACGAGTCTGGCATGAAGATTTTCTCCATTGACGATCTCCAGAACGCTGCTGAGAAGTCTGTCCAGCTGTCCAAGGTTGTCAAGCTTGGTGAGCAACGCAAAACCCTTTCTTGGTATTTTCACCGCTAACATGTCACAGCCCGCGATATTGATGTTGGTGTCGAGTTCAACCTGGGAATCTAATTGTTGTTTCAATGTACTAGATCAGTGTATTATTTTTTTGCCGTGATAAAAGAGGGAATAGGGTCTAGCCTGGGACGGCTATTTTGTTATAGCATGCATCGCCCTGAGACGCAGGGTCAATATGGGAGGTTCTGTTGGTGCTGTCCTGTCCGTATGCGTTAATCCAGAATTTAAGCAACCGTGTCTGAATTATGCCGTGACTGGGGACGAACGGCCTATTGTGACCCCGGACTGTGTCCTGGTGGCTGTTGGCACTAATGCAGGTTGCCATCTATTCAGGGCGAATACCGAACCCAGAAGAAAATGTCCCCGCAATTGCGAAGAGATTGGCGGCAGGTGGCCGTGCACATTGCAACCTGGGCAGCCTAATGTGCCAGTAATATGCCTCGATCCATGCCACTAAGATGATGTCTGTATTGTCCTAGCTTGCAAGTCTTGTGTAGCGATAGTCTTCATGGGCATCGGAGTGTCGCTAAAGAGGCTTCCGTTTTAAGCAGTGCATTTTCTCAACAATTTTAATAACAGTTTAGTCAACGCCGTTGCAACTTTTTCTTGGGTGAATGTTGGAACTTGATAGTTTATTATTTGTATAAATTGTTCTATATCTTCAACCAGTGATTGTCGAGAGGAGAACTGTTGTGGTGGGTTTCCAAAAATTCGAGTTGTACGAGTGGCCATATGCTCAGCTCCAACAGGCTCGTCGTCATTAAAGAACCGGTCAAGACAATAATGGCATAAATGTAAAGACTTGGTTACCTTGACATTTCCTTCAAATTTATATTGACTTAAAACTGCGATTGTATTCGACTCCATTGCTCGCTCGCCGGCCAGGTACCACAGCCCCACAGGAGCTGCAGGCCAATAAGGAGGCCAATGCCGCGCGACAACTTTTTGTCAATCATCACCTCCATCGTCAACCTCCTCCAGCACCGCCACCCGAAGTCCAATTGCGACAAGACCCCTCTGAAGAATATCGACCATGTCGTCACGAATCGCCTCGATGGCCCTGCGTGCCCGCGCCACCCCCACGACACTGCGCGCCGCGCCACGCTTCCACAACCGCCTCTACTCGGACGCCGCGCCGCCTCCTCTCCTACAAAAGCTCAAGGGCGACCTCAAGACGGCGATGCGCGCCAAGGACGCCAACCGGCTGTCGGTCCTGCGCACCATCATGTCGGCCAACCTCAACGCCTCCAAGACGGCGTCGCCCATCCGGACCGACGTGCAGCTGGTCGCGCTGATGCGCAAGATTGCCAAGGGCGCCGAGGACGCGGCCGCCGAGGCGCAGGCGGCCGGCCGCCAGGACCTCGTCGACAAGGAGGCGGCGCAGATGGCCATTCTCGCCGAGTACGTGCAGGGCAGCGGCGTGGCGACGCTCGGCGAGGCGGAGCTGCGCGCGGCCGTGGACAAGGCCGTCCAGGAGGTCCAGGCGGCGGGCGCCGAGGGGAAATCGATCATGGGAGATGTCATGAAGAAGCTGAATGCGGCGCTGGCGGGCAGGGACGTGGACAGAAAGTCGCTGGCGGACTTGGTGAAACAGGCGACTTCGTCGTAGGAGGCGATTGTATGGGAGAGACGGTCAGGATTCATGGATTGAACGTGTATTATTAACTAGAAAAAGTCTATGCTGTATACTATTGCTTCGCCGCTTCATGCAAAATAGAAGATGCACCAAAGTGTAATTTATATGCCCTTGTTTTACAACTGGCGTGTGTCTCCCGCACAGCTCTGCCCCCACCTCAGCTCATCTATCGTGACTCACGAGATCTGCGGAACTAAACGTCAACATTGCACTAACAAGCAACAAACCGAGTTTTGAGGGTGATTTGCAGAACAGTATATTCTTATAAGAATGGCTCGACTTAACATTAGCGGCGGCTCTCCCTTTGAGGAGCAGATTGGCTACTGCCGCGCCGTCGTCCTCGACGATGACTGGATCGCCGTCTCCGGCACCACAGGGTAACCCTCTCGAGTGTACCCAAAACTGCCTACCAAGCTAAATATCGGTTTACAAGGTACAACTATGCGACGGGGGAGATTTCGTCCGACGTCACGGAGCAGGCCGAGCAGACGCTGCGCAACATTGAAAAGGCCCTGCAGGAGGCCGGGTCGTGCATGGCCGACGTTGTTCGCGTGCGCTACATCTTGCCCGACCGCAACGACTTTCCGACAACGTGGCCGGTGCTGAACAAGTGGTTCGGTGAGGTGCGCCCGGCGGCGACCATGATCCAGGCGGTGCTGATGAAGGAGGAGATGAAGATTGAGATTGAAGTGACGGCCAAGAAGGGATGCAGCAACAAGTAGCCTATACCGTAGAACAAAGTGGCCCAGTCTATGGAATTCAGTTCTTCTATTGGGTATCTAGGTATCTAGTTAATATACAAGACTCGCCACCACGAAACCGGCGGCAAACGTCGTCGCAATCGTAATCAGGCTCGACGTGGACAGCAGCGAAATGCCGCTAATGCCGTGTCCCGAGGTGCATCCTCCCGCCATGCGCGAACCCACCACCATCAGCGCGCCGCCGAGCACCGCGACCGCCGGCGACACCTCCAGGGCGGGCGCCTCCACGAGCGCCGGCGCCAGCCTCGCCAGCAGCAGCGCGCCCGCGCCCGCCGAGACGGCAAAGAGCACGTTGGGGTACGCCGTGGGCCGCGCGGCCGCGTCGCCGGTGAGCCCCGCCCACAGCAGCCCGCCGAGCTCGCCGTAGGAGCCCGAGATGCCAATCATGGACCCGCGCGTGACAATCGAGGCCAGCTGCGACAGGCTGATGAGGAAGCCGCCCAGCGCGCCCGACAGGACGGCGCCGGGAAAGCGCGGCGTGTACAGCGACGTGAGGACGATGACGGCCGCAAAGGCCGCCTCGTAGAGCAGCATGGCCGCGGGCTTGGACACGCCGAGGTACGCGTCGACGGTGACGGTCTCGGGCTTGCGGCCGGCGCGCGCGCGGCTCCGTGCGACCTGCTTGCTCAGGACGCCGGTCCAGAGCACGCCGCCGGCGACGGCGCCCACGAGCGCGTAGAAGCCCGTGTGCACGCCGGCCGCCATCTGCGCGAACAGCGTGCCCGGGCAGGACCCCGACAGGGCCATGCCGGCGCCGAGCAGCGCGCCGCCGACGACGTTGCCGTCGTACGTGCTGCCGAGCAGCCCGATGGGGGACGAGGGCCGCGGGGTGAGGCGTGCGTAGCCGGCGCGGTCGCTGATGGCGTAGTACGCGCTACGGAATATCGGTCAGATGATGAAATGGATGGATGCGCGGGATATGGATCGCGGCGCGCGCGCGCGTGGCTGGCTTTGGGGCTTACATGCTGGAGGCGGTGGCGGCGAGAAAGGCCTGCACCATGTGCCAGTTTTCGAACCGCAGCTGGGCGATGACGACGGCGGGGTTGTAGAAGCCGGCGGCAATCATGGCGGCGCCAAAGGCGGCGCCGGAGAGGACGGTGGCCATGGGACTGTGCGAGGTCCGCGTTTGAAGGGTTTCAAACGTTTGCGATTGTTGGCGTCGGCGTGGAAATCGAGGTTGTGAAAAAAGAGCAAACGGGTTGGCTCGGCGAGGGGGACGCGGGCAAAAAAAAGGCTAGAGGGCAGCGGAATGGAGTCACGACATTGGTAGATGAATGACGCCAGCTTTGGTGTGCGCGAAAAAAGATGTTCTTTTAAAGAGGAGGTATTCACCTCGCCGACTTGGCGATTCGATAAGTAAAAACAACGCAAGATAGAAACAGATTGAACCAATGAGCCGCGCTTGAGCTTGTGCAGAATTCCCTACTTCGGCGAGGTGGAAGCGGCTTCTTCGGGGATTACGACGCAGGTCCCCGGAACCTTTATACTACAGGGGGGTACAGGGTTGTCGATCCACTACAGCCTCGCCCTGTAAGTGACGCTGAACAATGCAACAATATGGCAACAGAACAGCAGCCGACCGTGGACTTGTATAGAATTCGCAACACTCGGATTTCATAGTATACCAGTGGTCAAATCTGGTGTACTAGGGTATAACACTAAGACGCACTTCTTGGAACCGTCGTCAGTGCCATTATTAATCCATCCCATCCATCCGCTCGTCCGTACCTGTCGCCCTCCTCGGACATGCAGCGGCCGCAGTCCCACGGACAGCGATCAGAAGGCGCATACTAATAAATACATGGCACAGTTTCATGCTGCAGATGATGTTCTCTTAGCCGGCATTTCTCATCAATGTAGTAAAAATCCCCGACTCCGGACATTGTCTCCCCCATCTTCCTCCGTACTAGCCGAGGTAGCCACCCGCCGGCGACGTGGGGCCGACCCGTCCTGCCGTGTGGCCCGCAAACGTCATGTCCCTAGCTGTCCCCCCCCGGCTATATATCTCCGCGTTGTCCTACCCCAGACCCCGTCCACCCCGATCCTGTATCATACACACATAAAAACTGCATTCCTAGCAGCATCAATTGGAAGCAGTCACACCATGCCTCGCTCCCTCCAGCTCGTCCCGGTCGAAGGCGCCAAGCCCGGCAAGGTCTACTACCCGTACGCAAGCTCTCCCCCCCGCATCACGCACAAACAGCCCCCACCATCTCCAACTTGCCCTCCTCAGCTTCCACCACCACCATCCCATCTAACAATGCCATGATCTCTCTAGCATCCAGGTCAAGCAGGTCCCCAAGCCGCCCCCGGCCCGCACGACGTCCTCGTCCGCATGACCGCCGCCGCCCTCAACCACCGCGACCTCTTTATCCGCCAGCACCTCTACCCCAACATTGACCACGCCAAGCCGCTGCTCGCCGACGGCTGCGGCGTCGTCGTCGAGGTCGGCTCCGCCGTCGCCCGCCCGGACACCCTCCTCCACAAGGCCGTCATCCTGACCCCGAGCCGCGGCTGGGACCACGACCCCCAAGGGCCCGAGGACCCCTCCAAGTTTGTCATCTGCGGCAGCCAGCAGGGCACCGACGCCGGCTGCGCGGCCGACTACGTCGTCGCGCCCGCCGCCGAGGTTGAGCTCATGCCGCCGCACCTCAGCCCCGCCGAGGCCGCGGCGCTGCCGCTCGTCGGCCTCACCGGGTGGCGCGCGCTCGTCACAAAGGCGGGCATCGACGGGCCCGGCAAGAACGTCCTCATCACGGGCATCGGCGGCGGCGTCGCGCTGCAGGTGCTGCAGTTTGTCGTCGCGCTCGGCAGCAACGCGTACGTGACGTCGGGCGACCAGGCCAAGATTGACAAGGCCGTCGCCATGGGCGCCAAGGGCGGAGTCATCTACAAGGAGCCGCGCTGGGGCAGCACGCTCAAGAAGACGCTCCTCCCCAAGGACCGGCCGTTTCTGGATGCCGTGATTGACGGCGCGGGCGGCGCCGTCGTCAACGAGACGGCGTCGGTGCTCCGCCACGGCGGCATCATTGCGCAGTACGGCATGACGGTCGGCCCCAAGATGGAGTGGCTGATGAAGGCGGTGCTCGCGAATATCGACCTCCGCGGGAGCACCATGGGCTCGAGGCAGGAATTCAGGGCCATGGTGGACTTTGTCAACAAGCACAAGATCAAGCCCGTCGTGAGCCAGAGCATCCGCGGCCTGGGCAACTTGGAGCAGATTAACGGGCTCTTTGACGTCATGGCTGCCGGCAGCCAGTTTGGAAAGCTCGTCATTGAGATTGACGAGGAGGCGGCCAAGTTGTAAGAAGCTTTCTTGACCATCTGTTTATGACTATGTGTGGTTTGGTCTGCTGACGACTGCATAATGACCGGGGTATAGCTAGCCAAGGTAGTTTTACGACTGGATATACAAAAGATAATGAATAACTATATATAACGGAATCAAATGGTGCTTTTCTTACATCTCTGGGCCAAGTATGTTGTCAATGCGATGTCCTCGTAATCGGTTCGCTGTCCTAGCGCATCAATTCTGGAAACTGGGAGTGAAGAAGTTAGTGTAGAGAGGGGAGTTGTAAGCCGCACCTCTACTTTCAAGACGAGGCTGTGGCGCACGATTGCACTGAGCCAATGGACGACATCAGTCGCTCGATTCAAAAAAAAGATTATTTCAAAATATACCAAGCTGCACTCACGTCATGCACTTCGTACAAGCTTTGCCACAGTCCAGCCACCGTTTCGCCAAATACATCTACGATGCGCTGCGTGTGGCCGCTGCGAATCTCAGGCTAGCAGTTACAAGAATGGCAGCATTGTCACTGGACATTCCACGCCTCATCATACTCTTCTGGCTCGCGTAGCCCACTGCCGTGGTAACATGTATGATATACTAGAAACGCTGTTTGTAACGTACAAGATGCAACCCTTAAAACGCCCCAAATATAAACAAAATCCCCAACTTTTCCTTGCTCCACCGAAACCCCCTCCCTTACTCGGCCTTCTTTCTCTTCTTCTTGGGCCGGTCGCCCTCCTCGGGCGGCACAAACTCGGCCTCGCGCTCCTTTGCCTTTTCGACCTTGCGCACCTTTTGCTTCTCGAGGCGCTCGGTGCGCGCGGCCTGCTGCTTGGCCTCCTTGCCGAGAAAGTACTCGCCGCTCTCAATCTGGCGGTCGACCTTGCTCTTCTCGGGCGCGGGCGGGAACGGCGTGTACGTCTTCTTGGCCTTGTCGGTGACGCTGTACGGCGTGCGGCGCTTGCTGAGCGTCTTGCGCCGAAAGTTGGGCAGGAAGCGGTCCCAGCTCTCGTTCTTGAGCTCCGGGTCCTTGGCGAGCTCGCGCTTGATCATGAGCTCCTTGATGTGGTAGATGGGGTGGATGTTGGCCATGCAGTCCTCGACGACGCGCCGCACCTCCTTGAGGCCCTTGTAGGGCCCCATGACGGACACGGTGTTGCCGTGCACGAGAATGTACGTCTCGGTCAGCAGCTCGAGCGCCTTGAGGGTCGAGCCGTCCGGGCCGAGGATGCGCTGGCGGCGCTTGACGAAGCGGTCCTTGTTGCCGACGAGGTTGCGGATCTTGATGACGTCGCACGCGACGCCGTCGTCGAGGATCTTGACGGCTTGCGGCGCGGGCACGCTGCGGGCCAGCAGCTTGATGAGGTCGCGGGCGTTGAGGATGGCGGCAGGGTCAAAGGTCTTGCGGGTCGTCTTGACCATCATCGAGCCCTCGACCAAATCCAAGGTGCAGGCGATGCCGTTGCGTTCGAGCGCCTTGGTAATCAGCGGCCAGGCCTCCTTCAGGTACACTTCGCGGTACTTGGGAAACAGCGTCATGAAGGACGACTCCTCGGTAAAGGTGCCGCCGGCATTGTCCTCGGGCTTGAACTGCTCAATCTTCCACTTGTCAATGTCGTCCGTGTCCCAGGGCTTTTCCTTTTTGTGTGTCGACGGCATGATGTTCGTTGCGTCGGGGTCTGCCGATTCTGTCGATTCGTGGTTGAGAATTCTGCCACAGCTTGGTCGTGTGAGGGTGGAAAAAGATTGACCTTTCTGCCACCTGGAAAAAAGGCGGTGAACACGTTTTTTGGTGGGCACCTCTTCTGGTGGGCACCCCCAATCAGGAATATTAGTCAGGGTTTCAGGCGGCTACCCTGTACGACCTACACGGCTTTGGGCGGCGGGCGGCGGGCGCCACTGCTCGAGCGCCCAGAGGTGGAGGAAAGTGAACGGAATCTCGTAGCTGTGTTTGTATTGGGTTCATTCGCACGTCCTTGTTGCCAGTTAGCTGGTGGCTACGAGTGTGATTTGCGCTCTTTTTTCCCCAAGCACACATGATCATCGTTGAAGGTAGGTAACCTCGTGACGGCCATCGGGATGTTCCCGTACGAGGCAGCAGAGAGAAGCATGAGCAAACAAAAAAAATTTAGCAAAGGAGGAGCTGAGTTGCATGTGCTTCGCCTTCTATTTTGGGCTCCGTTATCATGGCTAGTCCATTACCCCAAGCCACCTTGGTGCCACCTAGGTGTGTACAGCGAGGACATCCCTCCCGTCCTCCACCTACGAGCAACCGCTCTTGATTCAGCCGTGAGAGTATTGCTCATCAAAGTAGGCAAAGTCAAGATCGTTTCAGTGTCCAGTGAAAAAAAAATTACGGGATGAGTGAGCTTAGGTCCTATGCGTCCATGGACTTTTTTGACATTTTTAATCCAGCCATCAAGGCTCGTGCGCGACGAACCTCGCTCGTTAGCCACTGTCTGCTCGTCTCTGAATCAACACTACGTCTCAAATTCAAAGGGTCGGGCTTAGCCAGATGTGACTCAAGGCGGCTGGCTACGTCGTATATGCGCTCAGCAGTGAATCACGTGGTTGACCCAACCTTGTTGGCTCACCTGACATTGAGCTGCCTTGCAGTATTTAAAGTGCTTGGGTTGTAAAGTGTTGCCTGCACTCAGACTCAGACACCACCATACTTGCAAGTTGACGATATCGTGCCATCAAATGTCCGGCCATTTCTAAGCACTGAGCCCAGCCGCGTGCCTTCACTCGGTGATAGGAAGACAGTACTGGGACGTACGAAAACGAAACCGGGCCGGCGTTTAATTGCGGCCACTTTGACAATCAGCTTTATCATTTCTTCCAGACCTTGACGACAAGAATCGCCCTGACGACTGAAGACTCCAGTACCGATCATACTGTGCCCTTGACTTGCTCTCTGCCTCGGATCGTCCAGATTGCGTACAGTCTGATCTCGTTTGGAATCTAATATGGATAATACAGACAGCATAGTCGACACACCAGTCGGCACACCGCTGCGGCCGGCAGTTGAGCGATGCCTCGACCTCTTTTCATCTGCCATGAAAGCTACTCGCGCTGCAGGTTGCACCATTCCTTCTAGCAAAGATAGAACTGATCTATATCATGACCATGTCACTGATGAGAGAGATCGCTTCAGCGCCTGGGCTTCGAATGTATCTGCGCGTACAGATGGATACGCGTCGCTAGATTATCGACTGAGACAAATGCCAGAGGAGTTGGAGATTGTGAGAGATTTAATCGACATCATCTGCGAACAATTACAGGAATATACTTCTGCCATCAACAAAGCGGCAGAAACCTCGGGATTCGAGGGAATGGAATGGGATACCTACCGGGCGACACGGAGCACCTCTTCGAATATAGCATACGTGGAAGGCACACCCGACATAGCAAACGCTGACTTACCTGAATTGGAGCGATTCAACTACGCAAAAACCATGGAATCAATTAACATTAGCAACGGCTGGCTG
Source organism: Samsoniella hepiali (assembly GCA_001455915.2). Taxonomy (NCBI): domain Eukaryota; kingdom Fungi; phylum Ascomycota; class Sordariomycetes; order Hypocreales; family Cordycipitaceae; genus Samsoniella; species Samsoniella hepiali. The sequence continues at coordinate 435,672 of LNDK02000043.1, read as the reverse complement.
CACCGAACGTCCAATCTCTTACGCGTAGCCAGCATCGCCAACCGAAGCATTCGCGATCAGAGCTCCAAACTGCCTGGTGTCAATGTGGTCGGTCTCACTGCCTTGTTCACTGGGGTTGTCGACTGTGATTTTCCCGGGCTGTCTGGACGGCTTAAAAGCAGAATGTGCCGCACTATGGTTGAGCGCTATCGGCGCATTCTCTGCCTCCAGAAGCGTCACGGTTTGGAATGGAAGCAACAAATCGAACGCCAGGAAAACCTTGAACGCCCCTCAGAACAGCCTACCGAAACCGAACTGCCATACAAACATGACCGAACCACTCCAGACACTTCTAAGGAGGAAACTTTGAAAGCCTGCACCATACAAGAGACCCCAACCCTTTTGTCCAAAAGGTCAGCGACAGAACCAGACCAGTCGAGATACAGCGCACCGTCTGCCGTTTCCAACGCGAGATCAACAACTCTCAGCCACATAGTCGAAGAGCTCCTACCCACACCACCGATAGCCTGCCAGACTGAGCCACACTTTACCTGCGAGATTTGTTGCATGATTCGTCCAAGCAAAATTGGCAGGGATGCTGTTCTATGGTCGTAAGTCAACATCACAGCCCGAAATTGTTTGACGAGTAGTCTCTAATCGAAGGCAGGGAGCACGTTAAGCGAGACCTCGACGTATATGTCTGTCTTTCAAATAAGTGCAATGACCCATACAATCTCTATTCATCCGCTGGGGAGTGGCTAAGCCACATGAAATACAATCATCTGGTTAGCTGGACCTGCCCTGAAGAAGGCCACGAGAGACTCGAGTTTAAATCTCCACAAAAACTGGAAAAGCACATCAATGAATCACACCCGGACATGTGTGAACCCAGCGTGGTGCCTTACATTATGGACGCTTGCCGCACTTATGCTGAGCTAGTCTTTGATGTCTACCCTTTCTGCCAACAGCCAGCAGGAAACAACTTTCAAGTGCACATAGGCCATCATCTCGAGTATCTCGCACTCATGTCATTACCATGGGCATACAGTGTTCACATTCACAGCGGCAATGAAAGCGAACCCCTGCCTTCAGAGGACGGAGAGAGCGTGGGACAGTCCACCGGGTCTCTGGAATCTGGCTCGTTACATCTTGACAATGACATTGGCCCAGTGCCATCGGAACACTTCGAGGAAACCCTGACCTTGGAAGGGCAAGAGGCATCAGCTGGCCCAGAAGGGGCGGAGAGCTCGATTCACGGTGACTGCCAAGCGGAATGGGGTTTTGTACCCGAAATCACTATGCGACATGAGCAATCGTGCGGCTTGCTCCATAGACAAACGCCGGAGACCTCCATCAGCGGCAGCGAATTTGGACCAGAGACTTGGGGCGTATAATGTGATGATGCTGAAGCTAAACTCGGATATAGAGAGGCTCAGAGGCTTGGAGGGCAGGAGTGCGAGGGCAAAGGGCGAGTGTCCACTACTGTCTTTATCTTTTTGGTATAATATCAATTTGAGATTTATTGCATGTTTAGCATGACCGATTTCGCTTGGAGTAGATCTATTGTACCATTTATATTCTTTGTACATATATACAAATCCCATCCGTGTCCACGAACCCACTGACCCAAACGGACTCCCAAGTGTGGGAAGATCAGCGCCCGACATCCATCTCCCGTACCGTCAGCTACAGCAGCATCATCGCGCCCGCCATACCCGCCGCCGCCGCCAGCGCGCCCGTCTGAATCGGCATCGCCACCGCGGCGCGATTCGACGTGTACGTCGGCAGCGTCTCCGTCGGCGGCGGAATCATGAGCACCGAGACACTGCTCGAGATGCTGCTCGCCATGCCCGCGTCCACCGTAAACGGGCACCCGCTGCGCTGCTGCGTCGACGTCGACGCCACCAGCGGCTGCAGGCAGGTGGGCCCCGGCGGCGTCCCTGTCGCGGGCGTCACCGACGGCGTCGTCGTTGCGACCGACACGCCGGCCCCGACGGCCGGACACCCCGTGGCCTGCCACAGGTCAATGTCCACGACGGCGGGGTCGGTGTAGTTGCCCCGGTACGTGTGCGCCACGCGGAAGCCGACGGCCGCGACGTCGGTAAACGGGCCGAGCCCGTCGCTGACGCCCGGCGCGCGGCACACGTCGCCGTGCGACGCGCTGTCGCCGTACGACAGGTAGACGCGCAGCTCCAGCCGCCCGCGAAAGTCATAGCTCATGTGCGTAAACACCTCGGGCAGGTCCACAAAGTCGGCCAGGATGAGCGGCTGCTGCTGGCTGCTGGCGGTGGTGGTGGTCTCGTTGCGCGGCCAGAAGCTGCCCCGGCCGTAGGCGAGCCCGCCGGGCATGTTGTCGGCGCTGAAGCCCGTCAGGTCCCATTCGAGGGTGTAGTCTCCGAGGACGGCGACGGGCGCGGGGTTGGCGACGGCCAGCACAATGGGCAGCGGCGCTGTGAGCTTGTACGTCTCGTTGCGCGGGTACAGAATCGCAAAGGCCGTCTGGTCCGAGGCGTTGCTGCTGCCGCTGCTGGAGTGGGCGACCGGTACTGTCGTCGCGCCGGCCAGCGACAGCAGCAGCGCCGCGAGCGCCGCGCACAGGATCGGCATCGCGGCTTTCTAAAAGTACGTGTGAGAGGAGGGCGGAAATATGCAGGGGATAGGGATCGGAAGTCGGGTGGTCTTGAAAGGGGGCTCCTGGGCGGGCTTTTAATCTGCCCAATTTTTTTCTTCGTATTCGCGGCAACACTTGGGGGCGTAGAGCCTCGTCCCAGAGGGAGGCCCAAATGACGAGTTTGTTTTACCAGCGCAAGGCTGAGTCGGTGCTTTTGAAGCGCAAGTCTGAAACATTTATTTTACTTATTATTCCCAATTTTTAAACTGCAGATTATGTCCAAGCATTGTTACATGATGTCAATACCAGACTAATGAACCAGTAGCGTCTAGGCCGCAGTGAAGTGACAGAAATTCAGTACGCTCCACACCAGCCAAATGCACCAAACCGTACAGAACCTATGTCACCCCGCTGTAGCTACTCACTTGGTCCGTACTGTGAACTCGTTGCCCTGTTTCTCGCCAAACTCGAGCGGCAGCGACAAGTAGCCGTTGCTCGGATCGCGCACATACTCGATATACCCCCCGGGCGTGTCCGCCGCGTTGTCCCCCAAAATGACCGCTCCCGCCTTTAGATGCGGCTCCAGCACCTTCAGCACGGGCAGGTACAGCGACCACGCGCCGTCCAGCAGCACCAGATCAATGTCGCCGCCGACGCCGCCCGCCAGGGTCTCGCGCGCGTCGCCGACCCGGAACTCGACAAAATCCGCCAGCCCGGCCGCGGCGACGTTGGCCTTGGCGCGCTCGACCTTGCTCGCCTCGAGCTCGGTGCTGATGAGCTTGGCGCCGGCGCCGCCGGCGTCGCGGAGCGCGGCGGCGAGATAGATGGTCGAGACGCCCATCGAGGTGCCAAACTCGACGATGCGGGTGGCCTTGGCGGCGCGCGCGCACATGTACATGTGGCGGCCAAACTGGGGCGCCACGCAGAGAAAGTTGCCGGCAAGCTTCTCGTAGGTTCCCTTGAGGTCCTTGTTTTCAGACTCGATGAACGCGGTGGCCCAGTCGCCATCCGGGTGCTGCTCTGTTTCGGTGTGCCGCAGCGACGCATCGGCAGCTTCCGCTTCCTGGTACAGCCTTGCAAGGACGTCTGCGACGGGGCCGGTACTGAGGGAGTCCATGATGTAGACGACTGCAAATGTAGGAGTGTTTGGTGTAGGTGGTAATGATGATGGTAGATTTCTGTGCGGGAAGCAAGTTTTACTTTGACATCCTGCCCATCGTTGGACGGGGACTTGCCATTTAAATAATACTTTGATCTGGTCGCGTAGGAGTCTCGACCCTGTGTCGGTGACTCGGACATGTGCAAGTCAAAACCGAGCCTGGGAGTCATAGTACAGCCTGATAAGAACAATAATACCTGTTGATACTGAATGCAAGTGCAAGATTCTTCGGTTGTTCGGCTTCAATGATACATCAACAGTGGTTTGCGCCTTGTCGATCCCCCGCTAGCCTCGAGCCAATCATGGCCGCGCTGTCGTACTTTTTGCCTTTTTGAGAAATGGTCCAAGCTTCAGCTTCGTCACCGTCGCCCAGATAGTGGAGTTTGGTGAGACGTTGTCTCGAGAGTTTATTAGGTAACAGCAATGAGTGAACACGATGCTTTTGTAATCATGTTACGTGTCGAGCGTATATTGAAGACGTCGAAGATATTTGGATCAAAGCGGAATAATTGCCGACTTTTCTACCGTCAGAGGACCGTGGCCCCGACTGCACGTGTTTCTTTTTCCAGGGCGCTGTAGCTGAATGGAACAGAGGCTTACATGAGGCAGTGGCGGCTAAACATAAATTCATGATAAAATTTGATCAACACTATACATCACGGTATAAACCAGGAAATAACAAAAAACTGCCCCTCTTCTGTCTAGGACCAAACTGTGCTCGACCGAATATCACCCCACCTCGCATGCGCAATGTCGCGCCAGTACAGCCGCCTCGGCAGCCACGCCGTCGCATCGCCCGCCTTGGGCACCACGCTCAGGCCCTTTTTGACGTACGTCGACTCGAGGTACATGAACGGCTTCTCCTTCATCGTCTGCAGCTCCTGTTCCGTCTGGCGCGGGCAGATGGCCGTGTGGCCGGTCTGCCCGACCTCGCCGATGATGCGGGCCGCGAGCTGCGCCGCCGCGTCCGCGCCGAGCGTCCAGCTCGCGTCGACGTAGCCAAACGAGAAGAACAGGTTCGGCACGCCTTCCAGCATGGACCCGCGCCAGACGAAGCGCTCCGGCACCGGCACGGGCGTCCCGTCGACCGACAGCGTCGCCTTGCCGAGCAGCGCCAGCTTCAGGCCCGTGGCCGTGACGATGATGTCCGGGTTCAGCTCCTCGCCCGACGTGAGCTTGATGCTGCGCGCCGTGACGGTCGCAATGTGGCCCGTCTTGACGCTGCCCTTGCCGCTGCGCAGGGCGCGGAAAAAGTCGGCGTCGGGGCAGAGGCACATGCGCTGGTCAAAGGGGTTGTAGCTCGGCGTGAAATCGGGCTCCATGGCCGTGCCCTTGGGGAGCTCGGCCCGCGCGCGGCCCAGGATGATGCGGCGCGTCAGGCCCGGCAGGTTGCGGCAGAAGAAGATGAGCAAAAAGGCAGACAGGGTCCACTTGAAGCGGATGATGGAGTTGGCGAGGCTGACGGGCAGGAGGGCCTTGGTAATCTTCTCAAAGAGGCCCTCGCCGGGCACGGACAGGATGTAGCCGGGCGTGCGCTGCAGCATGGTGACGTGGGAGGTCTTTTCGGCGACCGAGGGCAGCAGCGTCACGGCGGTGGCGCCGGAGCCGATAATGACCATGTTCTTGCCCGTGTAGTCGAGGTCCTCGGGCCAGAACTGCGGGTGGATGACGGGGCCCTTGAAGCTCTCGATGCCCGGGATGGGGGCGTGCATCGGCTCGTCGTAGTCGTAGTAGCCCGTGCCGACCAGCGTGAAGCGGCTCTTGACGGTGACGGTCTTTTCGCCATGCTCGCAGGTAAAGGTCCACGACTTGGCGCTGCTGTCAAAGTCGAGACTCTTGACCTTGTGGTCGAACTTGATGTGCTTGTCAATGCCCTGCTCCTGCACCGCCTCGCGGAGGTAGTCGAGGATCAGGTCGGCCTGCGCAATCGACTTGGGCGACTGCCACGGCTTCCAGGGGAAGCTAAACGTGTAGAGATCAGAGTCTGAGCGAAGACCTGTGGAAAAAGAAGGTACATGTTAGAATACGTAGTGATGGGTACCTCGGCTGGGAGGAGGACGCACCGGGATATTTAAAGAGACTCCATGTTCCGCCAATTTCGCTGCGCCCTTCGAGGATGCAGTATGTGAGGTTCGGGTTGCGCTCTTTGAGTCTGTAGGCAAAGTTGATGCCAGAGATGCCGGCGCCGATAATGACGACGTCATAGTCTTGAGCTGCCATTGTCGCAACTGACTGCTGAACTGGCGTATAGGGTTGCTGCTGTTTCCAGACTCAGTCGAGTTGCTGCGACTGGGACTAAAGGAACAAACTTGGCCGTAATTCGTACAAGGTACTGATGAGAAAAGAAAAAGTCAAAAAAAGCCAGTCGCGCGAGCCCGTTTTCTTGTATGATTGCTTCGGCCCAACAGGGGATGGACCAATTCGCTCCCCGCCGCGCCGGGACTGGCGCCCCCTCCGCTCCAGCTCCATCTCCGGGTCGGACCTGGCCCAGCCCTGGAAGCGCTCCGCTTCCGTTGTGGTGTCGTTCTGCCTCGGGCGCTGCAGAACACGGCTGTTCGTGATGACACTAGCGCTGCCGATCGCCCCAACTCCAACCCGTCAGCCGAGGAGTTTGCTGGGGCAGGCACCCAAGTTATACGTACCCCGCGCAACAAATGATCAGAGGAGGCCAAGTCTCTACGGCCACAGCCCTATGAGAGCCTTTTGACGAGTCGCAAAAAGGAGCAAGCAGGTAACTTGCAGGGGCCAAGTCTCATCACACAACTAGGGAGAGTAGGCAAACCAACTATACAGCTTGTGTACTATGGTAGACAAATACTATCGGTTACTTTTGATGACGGTTCTCGTCTTTTTCTTTTCAAATTGTAAAATAATTAAAAGGACAATAAAGAGTCTGTGCAGTTCGCGACAGAGCCTAGCCTCCCTTATCACGACAGCCGAGAGCCGCATGTCGGCTAAACCCATTTCCAACTCTTGTGTGCGATGCTAAGCGTTGGATAGAGCTAGATAGAGCGCTAGATAGAGCGCTAGATAGAGCGCTTTATTAAGCTAGCTGGTTTGTCAACCTTTATGAAATTACTGTGCTGGGGCAGGAAAAACACCATAATTCCTGCACAGTGGACTCCAGAGTACAGAGGGGCTTACAACCGCTCCTGGGTACCGCCCCTGTCGACATTCATGGTCCCGTAGGTTGTGTTGCAGTTGGTTCAAGAATGAGAAATCCGTCTGACTTTCTACGATATCGAAAATGGGTACTTCTTTCCAACTCTAGCAGACAAAGCGTTGTAGATGCAACTGACCAGGCTTACAAGAGTCGGATGGTGGAACATGCGGCTCAGCTGTAGCACTCGGACCCTCGCTAACGATCGGCTCGGGCGCCGTCCTGCCGAACAGCAACCCACTGGCTGCATACGCCACAACTAATACGTCAAACACTACAATGAGTACATTGAAAAGCGGACAGTCATGAATCGAAACGAAGACGATGCCCGCCTAGATGTGGTAAACTAGGATGTTGCTAGCCACAGGACCAAGACCTCGCAAGGAAAGAAATCAACAGAGAGACCGAGGCGTCAACCACCACATGGAGCATCTCGGGGAAATGAGTGTTCCAATGCCGTACGGCGCGTGCACCGGGCTGGATCCGTGGGGGCCAAGGTATATTGTCCCTGTGTATGTGCGGCGACGCCACCGTCACGCTACCCCCCATTTGGGCAACAGTTGAATGATGAAGCTGCTGCACGTAATTCCTCTGGTACGGTGGTGCACTGTACACGTGAAGATAAGAGGTCCGTTGGCTTGGCTGCCGAGTCCTGCGGATTCCAAGTACCTCCTACAAGGCCCTTTTGTATCCGCCACCATCAAGTGCAGAAGCTCCAGGTGTCGGCGGGCGCCGCTCACAAGTTGGATTACTTGCGCATGGCCATTATTGCCCAATGCCTACCGATGATCAGCGCCAGGATCATCAAGCCCGTCACTTGCAGTTCAGAAACATGCATCTTTGTTAGGAACGACCAAAAAAAACTTGCTCTCGCGATTCCATCGCCTGCTCTTGGCAACCATTGCAAGCTCATATATTGACCAGAGAAGGCGTACATGCACAGTCTGCATGGGACGATCGGAACATTTCCAGTCGGCAAGTTTATGATTGGCATCTACAATCCACTTCCACAGTCCCAGCTGCGCGCATATTTCTGCCCGCCGTGTAGCCTCTGGCCCCAAACGAGGATGCCAAGGTGCACTCGCTGCCTTTAGCTGAATTGTCCATGTCTTACTCGGCGGATGGCTCAGCTGTCAAAAACCCGGTGGCGTTCTTTTTCTGTTTGAATCATTGGACGTTTTCTCCCATTCGTTTTGTGTGTGGCGTGCATAGCAGGCCCAAGTGAGGAGCATCATAGCCCGACGATGCACCCGTGTGGCCTTGCATTTCTTTCTTTTTGCCGACCACCCGACGAACCTCCCTCTACTCCAACCGGGGCGCATGAAGAGGTGTCGCATTGAATGCTCCCAGTGGTTTGCAATGGGCCCGTACGGACTGGCGGCTACGTAAGCTCACCACGCAAAACGACCTTGTGGCGGTTTTGCGCCCTTCTCGCAAGAGGCATCTCCCCCACGACGGCTTCAGCAGCATGCAGAGTACGTAGGCTACATACAGAATGTAGCTCATCTAAAATACAAATCCAATATTACGTTGGGCCAAGAGCAGTGATGTCGGTGGCGTGGCATAGAGACATGGACGACGGGGAACGTAAATCACTTCCCTGTTCGAAAGAGCGCTTCCGACACTTTATGCCATGCAGAAGCATTGATCAAGGCCTGGTGACCGCCTCTGAAGTCTAATCACTCCTCCGGGTATCTTGGCAAAAGGACCCAACAGGTATATAAACCGTCTCTCTGTCCTTGAAATCATGTTCTTGCTTTTGACAACACCATCAGGCCCGGTTGATAAGCATTCCCGAGCACAAACTCAATTCTGAAACCTCTTCTACACTTCTCTGCACTTGATACTCGAAACCAAACATCACCATGAAGTTTTCCGTCATCGCCTCTGCCACTCTGGCTTCCGTCGCAGCCGCAGCACCGGATGCGTCCGAGCAGGCCAGGTGCAAGCCCGGCAGCTATCGATGCACGGCTAGTGGCGGTGGTTGGGACACATGCAACACCACCGGCGATTGGGTTGTACGTATCCCTCCGTATCTGGAATACTCAAGATAAATTGCTAACAAAGAATGTAGGCTGGTGGCCTCTGTCCCTGGGGTACTAAGTGCTACATGGACCCCAGAAACCAATCTCCCTACTGCCTTCGCCCCGGATTTGTTGCTGTGAAGATTGAAAATGTCGAGATTTGAGTGAATCTCTTGCTCTTCTCAAAGACTGAATGTTCGAAGCACTTGCTTTCGGGTCATCTAGTCTTGCCAAGAGCATGCTGGTAGGGAAGGTGGCCGTGAAGACGATCTCGCATCTGCAGGGACCATGCTAGTCGGGAAGCTTTCATATCTCCTCGCGGACAAATACCTTAGCTAGCTTAATAAACAGGCGTAACCCCGTTCTTCGCTCCGTGATTGGCCTCGCAAATTCAATGACATGACCAGCTGAAAGGCTCTTCTCCTTTTACGTGATATGAACTCTATCCGCTACGTCGGGACGCATTGAGCTCTGCAGCTGTCTATCTGGTGCCCAAGACGAGAGGCTAGATATCTCCCAGGACGCTTTCCACTGATATGCGTCGTAGTCAGCTGATGGGGCTGACATCGGGCTGTCGCACGATAGAGCAATCAATAAAGGCGAATATTGTATTTGTTGAGAAATGGGATTGAGTACGTGGCTGCAGATGCGTCTCGCAGCTGACCTGCCACAAGACGAGGCAGAGCTCATATAACCTTGCCCATCCTCACTCTTGACTCTTTTTGTGACACAAACATCTCTACCCAGAGCTTCCTGTCGAAAAGCTAAAGTGTTACTTCTTCTCATACGTTTCGCCGCACGTCAATCACGACAAGACACCAGTATGAAGCTTCTCGCCGTTGTCGCTGCCACTTTGGTGTCCGTCGCTGCTGCGGCACCACAGGTTTGGTGCAGTCCCGGCACTTATAGATGCGCGGCCACGGCTTCTCCAAACTACGAGATATGCAGTAGTAGCGCCCGGTGGACTGCACGTATTTCGTCGCATGCAGCGTTGTGTGAATCCTTTTGCTGACAGGACTTGTAGTATGCTGGCACGTGCCCACCGGGGGCCGTCTGCTCACTGCGTCCGGATGGTGGTTTGCAGTGCCTACCGCCGCGCTCATAGACATGAGATATGATGGATCTTTGCTTGACAACAGTGTAGGCCGAGCTCGGGCACAACAATTCGGAGAACAAGTTCACACGGCTTTCTCAGCGACGCCGCAGCTAGTCTGCAATCCAAATGAATTATAATGATACAGTACCATTGCTTTAGATGGAATTAAAGCACTTTCAATGTCGCAAGTCTCTATGCAATGCAGGATATTTCTACGCCCATACTTCCAGTGCTACTAAAGATGCCTTGGGTTGGCCAACACGATATATTTTGGCAGCACGGTACAACTTATATCATGTATCACCGCGGGAAAGCTGCTAGTGAGGCAGCTCCCTCGTCCCTTTGTTCCACCTTGGATCCTCGACAACTTGGACATCGATCTTTAGTCATGTAGTGGGTTGCAGTCTTCGGGAATCGCCAGACGTTGCTTCGAACTTTCGTAGCAATTGGTTGAACAGCACTTTCGAGCAGTATTTTAGAACAGCTAAGAAAGTAGCAATCCTGCTTCTGCATGCTATGCTTGTCCGTCGATGATACGAAATTTCGGGTTGGGCAGCGAACTTGTATGCCTCTTCCTTGTTCTGGAGAGATGTAATATGGGTCTCGTCCCAAGTTGGCGTATGCCTCGGCTTGTCGCTCGGTCGCCCGCGGGCGGATACCGGCATCTAGTGAGAAAGAGCATAGCCATTTCCACTTTTGCTCATAACTGCCAGCCGTAGTGGCGCCTCTCGCTAGTTGAGTTGATTGCACCTCGTCGAAGACGTTGATTGATGTAGTTGGCCACTGACGTAACCGATTCTCCACATCATCCCGTATAATCCTGCGCTCAGCCTCGCCAGACACGTCTGTTAATGAGTCAGTTGTACCGACTCGCTCTTTCGAACCCGAAACTTGGATATTTGCGTATTTCTACGGCAGAGTTCTTGCAGGCGGCAGCATCCGCCCACTGAAGCAATAATGCAGGCCCACGAAGCATGCCATCTGTGAAGCGCAATGAACTTACGCCATCGAGAGGCCTGCTAGGGCAAGGGAAAAAGCTCGTCTCGATTCGAGCTACAGTAGATGTACTCAGTGCTCTCAATATTGAATATTAGAAAGCAAACTCTTTGTGCAAAATGCGCTCTGGGCTATTGGTCTATGAGCTTTGGGTCCAGTCTGCACCTGCTCGATCGACTACGCTGCCAGTGCTGTCTAACTAGGCAACTATCGCGAGCACAAACTTCTATTTTTGTCCCTACACATCATCTATGGACCCACTACTAGGCTCGGACCCTTGCCAGTCTGTGTGGGCGTGGCAATTCCAGAACTGACCCAGCCTAGCCGCGTTAAGCTGAATACGAATGATCTTCACAGCTGGTACATACAGTACATGCCGTACTGCACTTAACATCGCCTCCCATCAGTTTCCAGTGCATCAATTATACGGTGCTAATTTGCTGTCGTACTATGAGTGTACAGGGTATTGTAATGGTACTGTATGGGCACAATACGCAATAGACTATATATATGCACATAGTCCCCCACTGATTATAGACAGTCTTCTCTTCCGGCCCCAATCGAAACTACTATTATTGTTTCGACATATACTACTTGCCTTTATCACCATGAACCGCACGTTCATTCTCGTCGTCGCCGCTGCCATGCTTTTTGCTGATGCGTATGCTTATTCGAACTGCGAGCACGACAATTGTTATCGCAACATCATTGACCAGCAATTCAAGGAAGAGGCTGACCCATTCTGCTTTGAGCTTTTGTCTGGTAACGCTACTGCCGCCACTGCCATCCCGACTAGCTTTAACAACTGCAACGGCAGCGTTGGAGCTGTGAGCTCTGCCTGCGCTTGCCATACGCACACGCTTTGCACCCCGACCGTCACGACCAAAGTGGAAGTCTCCTCAACTGCGACTCCTTCCAGCAGACCCCTTGAGCACTGGCTCTATACGAGTGAGATCGATGATAAGGCCCTGGAGATTTTGGAGCGGCCTGATATTGCGGGCGCCCAGGTGCTCTACAGCTGGAGGGCACTTGAGCCAGAGAAGGACAAATATGACTTCTCAGGGATCAAAAACGATATGCAGCGTTTGCAAGTTCAGGGCAAGAAGCTTTGGGTCCAGCTTCAAGACAGGACCTTCGACGCAAACTTGGATCCAGTGCCTAGGTACATGAAAGTACCATTCTACAACAACGGTAGCGCACCCACTTGTGATGGCGAGAATTGCGAGAAAAACTTCACAATAAATGGGACGGTGGCGCAGCAGTGGAACCCCAGGGTGCGTGAGAGGTTCCAGGCACTCCTTGCCGCAATGGCGATGGAGCTCGACGGCAAAATTTACGGCCTCAACCTCGCGGAAACTTCAATCGCAGTCAATCAGAATGAAAACAACTACACAGACGAAGCCTACTTTCGCGGCCAGCTGGAAAATGCAGGGTTCGCTGGCAGTGTGTTTAACCAGTCCTTTGCAGTACAGTACGTCAATTTTTGGCCAGGTGGATGGGGTAACAAGGACCGTTTCTCTGAGTCTTTCGAGTTTTATGCCAAGCACGGGGTTGGTGTCGGTGGCCCCGACCTTGCCCCGTTCAGGCTAGGGCAATTGAGAAATTCGTATCCCTTTATTGCCAAGTATCGCAACAAGGTCCCTATCACGGTCATGTCTGTCCAAGAGCCAACTCTCAATTACTCTAGCCCCTGCACTGGAGAGAAATACACAAAGCAAGAAATGGTCGACTTTGGAGCCGACTACCTCGGTGCCAGCATCATATTTTGGGCGGCAACAGCACCATGGCTTGGGACAGATGGAGCTAGTTAAAACAATAAAATAGATTATAAAGAACTGCAACAATTCGACAACGTTGGAGGTGTCTTTTCATTCTAGCCTGAAAGCCCATCTCAAACAGTAGATGAGCAAGCACAGGTGATGACCTCGTAACTTGTCTAGAGGTGCTTCATGTTCAAATGACATGGCCCCCTTCGCAACAATGACCTAAACCTCCTTGCCTAACTCTACCTTGCCCCTGGCAGCCGAGCGGCTAGGGAAAGTGCTGAGATAGTAACAGCGAGCCCGAGCCCAACAAATACGTGTACCTCGGTCATAGGTGGACCAGAGTAGGTTGCCATGCAATTTATCGGGGTGCATCTTCCCACCCGTCACATCTGTTGCCAACGCAGCAGACTGCATTGCCATCCCGGCATCGGTCTCCATTAAGGATGTTGGCCTCGCTGTCCAGGGGATAAGTGTAGGCGCCTCCGAAGCGGTGGCAGGGGGCAAAGAATTCGGTAGGGCTCTGAATGTTGTCGAATTTTCTGGGGTTCTTGCACGCATGCCTACCGTTGTCGTTCTATAAACTGAGCATTAGCTTGCGTTGCTAAGCACGTGTTTGCAACGCTCCTGCATCGTTGCCGCCTTGAAATAGACGACCAGCTCTGCATGTGCACTTACAGGGCAGGGGTTCAGGGCGTAGAGATCCTTGGAGCAACCCGCAGCGTGACTACTATCGGAGTTAAAACAGCGGCATGTAACAGGGACAGTGAATCCATCACTGTCGACAACTGCGGTCAGCACTTGACACTTGGAAACAGACGCACATGCTCCACATACACAAAGCTGACATCAATGTCGGGGTAATAAATGCCGTTCTGTTTGTCGAGGCTATACTCAATGAGAGTCTCGTCGCCAGTGTCAGCAGGGCTAAAGGCGCTAGTTAGCATTTTCCAGATTTCACCGCGTTTCTAAGTTTGTCACGTACAATCCGGCATTGTTGATAGCGACTCTGCCGCCATAGCCGCGCGGGAGAATAATTTTTCGTTGACCCCCATTTTCAATGTTGCCAGGCGGGATGATGCCCCCAACAGGCGTCGGCGATTGCGGATTTCTGTCATGATCGGTGGTAATGGCAGTTTCGTGCGCAACGATGATCTGAATAGTGAACTCGTTTGGGCCGGGCACAAAGGCCCCGGCGGCGGACGGCGGAATGGTCGGCGCGGGCAAGTCCAGCGCACCGCCATGAGCAGTTCCCAGCTTGAGATTGGTCCCGTTGACGACTGCGGTGGGAAGCGGCGTGGGGGCGGGCACGGCAGCCAGAGCAGGAGTAGCGAAGACGCCGGTGAAAGTGATTCCCGGTATCATATTGAGATGCTGTGTTCAAACACTCGTAGAGGCTGGGAGCTGATGAATGGTGTTTGTTTCTTGAAGGTGGGACAACAGCAGTTTAAGTATTTTTTTCTCTTTTTTCTTCTTAGCTGCTGTGCTCCTTGAATAGTTGTCAGGCGTGTTCTCGCTAGACTCGTTCTTCTCGGGCTAGCCCTTGTTGGTTCGGACTCGGCTTGCTGGTAGATGTATTTGCCAAGTTCATTCAGTCGACCAAGTCCTTATAAAGCCCGAACAGCCTTAATGATGCTAGATATCCTTATAAGCGTCAAGACAACATTTCGCCTAGTATTTAGTTTTGGGTGCCTACTAGGTCGAAGCCTATAGAGATGCAGCACGACCAATAGAACATCACGGTGCCGTACAAGGCTGTGGCGCTAACAAAGTTTATCCACGTGGCAGCTGCGATATTCTGACACTGACCAACAGGCGGCCCTTACAGGGCTTGGGGCTTGGGGCTTGGGGTTGGGGTTCCATCTAAGTGGGCCTGTACATCTCAGAATGTGATGACGAGTTGATACAGTCCTATTTTTAGAAAAAGCTAGTTACATGGAACATGGAAAGAAAACAGTCAGCAATGGGCTCTTCCATTGCGTAGAACAGAACCGTTTGGAAGCATCTCGCGGGGCGTGCACTGCAGGGTACGAAGACGGGGCTGGTGCATTACCACGGCGCGGTCAAAATGGTTCCTATTATTGTGCGTTTAGTGAAAGTGTGACTCTCTAATCGCTTGTGTTTTCAGGCGTGCGCAAGCTGTCTGCACGTAACTGCGGCCAATGCTACAGGAACAGAAGAGCCAAAAAGACAGCAAGTCGACAAAACATCACGAAAGGGTGTGTGATGGTCTAAGCTCTGGCTCTCAGACTGGTGTGGAAAAGTTGTTTCACACCCCTCTATTTAAAACTATCGGCCAAGGAATCGCAGATTCGTTACTGGCGCTGATCTGAGAGTGTTTTTTTTTTCGCCATATAGCAAAACCCTATTTATATTGTGTGAGATACTCGCATCGTAATGCTGTGTCATAGCACAGAAACGCGCAAAAGTCTGATCTCCATGAAAATACTCGAAAGCGCAAGCGTTTGCGTATTCTCTAGTTTTATCAACGTGTCCTGTATCAACGTGTCATTCATCAACGTGTCCTTTATCAACGTGTCCTTTATCACTCCGAGGGCTGCAGCTCAGAGCCGAGATAGTTCGAGCTCACTAGCGGTCCCCTCTTTCTGACCACCAAGCGCTTGCCCGGAGGCCAAGGTAGCGAGATGGACGCTGTGTTGGCGCATCTCGCCCGCCGTATACAGGTGATAGTCGCTGCGGCCTGTAAAGAATGCTCCCTCATGTCGAACGTCGAGCATGTGCAGAGCGGCTTACGTCTCGATTGCCTGAGATGCGATCCACGCTACAGTGTAGCCGCTAGGCTCAGTAGCTTCATGCTGTAGAGGGGGTTGGATTCGGGTCTTGGGTGGCCGCTTCTACAGAACAATGCGCTTCTCATGAGGGGATAAACGCACATTACAATAATTGCTTCAGTCAGCGATCGGGCGTTCCGGGTGGCGCCTTGCAGATTCCCACCGCATTGGGGCTGATCTGCAGGCTGGGGCTGAATCGCAGGCTGACAGGGCCACTCACGGGGCGGCCCGCAAGCGGACAGACTAGGTCGAGAACAAAACTTCATCATTTATATTTGTGGATTGATGAACAGAGAGATGGCTGAATGCTGCACTGCCCGGTGAGCGAAATACACTGCTACCAGTGTACTGGTAGTACACTTGCATCCTTACTGAGCGCCTTGACCATCCTTCATGGCGGACAAAATCCAGCCGAAAACAAAATACTACCTAGTACATACGGTATTTCTTTCTTTGCGTTATTCCTTCAGCTCTTTCATCCACAGCACCACCAGACGGAACTTGCGAGCTCGAACATTCGCTAGCCGCCTTTGCATTTTTACAATGGTCACGGCAGCCAGGAACTAAAAATGGACGCGCCGCCACCTCTTCAGCTGTCTCGTCGCAGGAGACGGACCACTAGAGCGAGGACAGGATGCACGACTTGTAGGTAAGACACCCCTGAGCTCCAACCTTGCCGACTGTTGCGCCGTCTCGCAGCTTTCCATGCTTTATTTTCGCCTCCATTTTCAATGCACTAGTCCTGTGTTGCGGTAACTGACCCTCCACAGAGCTCGCCGCATCAAATGCAGCGAAGACTGGCCTGCCTGTCACCAGTGCCGCATAGCTCGAAGAGGCTGCCCTGGCGCGGGTATTCTGGCGCCCCCAACCGTGGCGGTGACGATGGCTACAGCGCGACTGAACCTAGCGAAAGTGGTTCCGACATCGAGGGAGCTGGCGCTCAGCCACTACTTCCAAAACCGCATCAAATACACTTGTCCGGACGAGCTCAACGCAGAATTGTGGCAGAAAATCCTCCCACAAATGTCACACGGCGCGGCTGTGGTCTGGCATGCCGTGAATGCTTTGGCTGGTTCAGTGTGGGCTCGCGACGTTGGAGCAGGCCTGGCAGCAGAGGTTGCAGAGACGTTTAAAAAGGAGAGCGTCAGACAGCACTCGATCTGTGTAAGGGACCTCTTGATAACAACGCAGAGCCCACACGTCTCGGCGCAAGAAAAGACAATTGTTTTGTTGGCGAATGCGGTACTACGCCTTTGCCACTTGGACTTGGACGATACACGATTCTTCCAACTGGTGGGCAGGAACCATGAGCTGATTTGGCACTGGAAGATTTGGGAACACATAAACTCGAATTCGCTGTCGACACTGGTCACGCAAATATTATTGAACGGGCTCAAGTCTGAGGGGATGCGCCGCGAGTCCCAGTTTCTGATGCCGGTGAGGCCAGCCTTTAACTGGCACGAGGCCATCGCATGCTTGCAGAAACGAGCCATCAGCTCCACTGTTGAAGCATATATCGAGATACAGATGATTTGGTCCTCTGTGCAGGCCGCACTAGACGCTATGCCTGTTCAACCATCAGGAATAGATATTAGCTCGGCGTACAGCGAACGCTCTGCCTTGCAGCGGAACTTTGCGGCCTGGGAGATGAGGTACGATACCTTGATATCGATGGGGTGTAATATCAGTCGAGTTCATCTTGCTTTAATTGAAGCACGGCGTGTGCTCCTCACGATCTTATTCAGAATAAACCTCAGTAGGTTCAGTGGTCTCTGGGACGAGACGTGCTGGGACGAGTTTGAACCCAGTTTCCGGAGTGCACTTCTGCTAATCGAGTCGATTCTCGTGCCAAACGACCAGCAGAAACACTACTTTACGCCGCTGCTGTGGAACTGCCTCAACTTCATCGCCCGCGCATGCCGTACACCGATTCTCCGTCGCAGGGCGGCCGCCCTTCTACAAGCATCTCTACGCGATGCCTTTCCCCAGCCTCCCAGCAGGCCAGAGAAGAGAAGATTCGTGGTATATACTTGTTCACTTTATCATCAGTCTGGAGGAGGCTGGTTGGGACGATTGCAATGAGGCCCGGAAATGTGTCCGTGATGAGTTCATCTGCAATATGCATCGCGTGGCAAAGATCCACACGGAGCAACCAGAGGGAAAATGCGCAGTCTTTATCTTTCGTACTGTGGGTGACATCTTGAACGGCAGACATGGAACGCTTGTGAGCGCAAAAGGAGTACTTAGGTGGTCCTAACTCGGATGCTGGGGACATTATAGACCCCATGTTGTTCGCTGCAATACCAAAGCCTCGTATCGTGAGAAGTCAGCAGACACCAAGAGAGGGCTGAATTACATAGAGCATAAGCATATACGGGGAAATGGGCGTTCTACGTTATAAGCCGTGTGTAGATATCCGTGTCGGCCACGCACACACAGAAAGTGATTGCTCGCGCGGCCATCATTTGCCCTCTGGATCCATCCTACGAGCGGCGCGATTATCAGCCTCGTCACTCCGAGCTTCGGACACGCATCTTGGCAGGCACAAATGAAAAGCAGTGCCGGGTGATTCTACTCTCTAGTTGACGCATGCATGTCGATCTTGACCACATAAAACTGCCGTGGTGGAAAGCGCGTACATGCGGCGTGACAGCTGAATGTTCACATCGGCATTTGCGATTTTGGCATGTATAGTCCACTTCTACAGCCCCCGCCAGCTGCGGATGGCACTTCCGTGACTATATACTAATAGATCCAGCCCAGCGAGGCTGGTTACGCACTTATTTTCAGCGGCTGAAAGCCACTCGCAGCAATGTCTTACCCGGCGGATAGCTCAGCTGTCCGCCATCCGGTGGCGCTCGCTCCCTCTTGAAACATTGGGGCTTTGGGGCGCAGGCCGACGGGAGCATTAGCTTTGACGATGCCGCCCGTGTTTTCCCAATTCTCTTGCTGCGCCCAGAGGCCCTCTGTTCGAAAGGCGCGGACGAGGAGATGCCAACTGCATTTGCCTGTGTTTAGAAAGGCCATGTCGCTTTTGGTAGCCACGTAGGCACAGCTTCAAAGCAGTACGAAGTGCTCTGGGCCTCCCCTCAAAAGGCATATCCAACGACAGCCTCATCATGCAGAGTAAGCAGGTGACGGGGTGTATGTGGGGTTCGCATCGAATACAATCCCAATGTTCCGTTGATACCGGTGCGGGGTTGTCGAGGGCTGGACAATGGGAAAAGGAAATTGATGCCCTCTTTGAAGCAGCTCTTCCGAGACTGTGCCACGCTGTCTCACCTGCCGTGTAGCCTTGCTCAAGACATGATAGTAGCCATTGTAATCCACGGAGAGATGGTAGTGCATTTCGCATAATGGTGCAGCACCTACGTATATAAACACCATCTTCCCTTTACTCTTTTCCCACTTTAACAACACCACGAGATTAATTGATCAGCATTCCCGAACCGAAACACTTTGACCCTTTTCATTTATCCTGACGGCTACCTCGAAACCAGCCACCATGAAGTTCTTTGTCATTGCTTCTGCCACTCTGGCATCCTTCGCGGCAGCAACACCGGATGCGTCTGAACAGGCCAAGTGCAAGCCCGCTAGCTATCGATGCGAGCCGAACAGCCGCGGTTGGGACGTGTGCGACGTCAATGGCGAGTGGGTTGTACGTATCTCTTTGAAGATTAGAGTACCAGAGAGGCGCTACTAACAAATGGCTATAGTTTGCTGGCCGCTGCCCCCCGGGAACCATTTGCAAGTTCAACCGACAGAACAACTCTCCCTACTGTCTACCACGCAACTTCGTCGCTGTGGAGATTGAAAACGCCGAAATATAACCAAATTTCTCTCACCTTTTACAGGACTAGCTGCTTCAAGTACTTGAAAAGTTCAGGTCTTCTAGTCTTGTCGAGGGCGTATTAGTAGGGGGGAAGGCGTCGTCGAGACCCTGTCGCCTCTACAGGCACCCACTGTAGTAGAGAAGCCTCAATAGCTACTCGCGGATAAATACATAATTCGTTTTCTGAACTGGCCATATGGTTTGCCACAAGTACTCCAGCGGAAAGGAATCTCACGTATTCGTACTACTGCTGCATCCGTCGCGTCGGGACAAGTTGTGCTCTGTAGCTGGCCAGCCTTGAATTCTATTCTAAAGGAATGCCACTTCATCTAGACTGACCCTGCTCTGAGCGGCCGCCTACTATTAGCACACCATTTTTTTGCGTCGCTCATCGAGTGACTGATGTGACGCAGACTGGGCGATGCAGCCACCAACGTATATCGCGAGTTATACACCAGACAACCATAACCCTCAGCACTAGGATGATATTCAAGTAGGGCCGTTCCTTGTCAATGAAAACTGCAGGAATACAGAAATATTGGCTTGAATATATCGCAAACTGGAATAGAGAACAAAAAAAAGAATAAATAAAGACAATCAATTTATTTGCAATTAATTGGGTGGGCTTTGTTCCACAGGTGAAGCATCAAGGTACGTACCTTTTCCCGCCATGACGCACGGACCAATCAGGGACCAGCTCCTCCACGACCAAATATTTCGTCGCCCGACAGCCATGATCGCATGAGCTTCACACACACGCGCGCCCTGCATTTCCCAGCTGTGCACCCACAACACCACCCTCCGAAAAATGTCCAAAGCCAAGGGCGCCGGCGCCGCAGCCGACCAAATCGTCAAACTCATCGTCGGCGCGGGCCAGGCCTCGCCCAGTCCGCCCGTCGGTCCCGCGCTGGGCAGCAAGGGTGTCAAGTCGATGGACTTCTGCAAAGTGCGAGCCCATGATCCTCCCCATCCGCGACCTGTCCCAATACTAACCTCCGTCCTCGCTGCCCGCAGGAATTCAACGCCCGCACCGCCAACTACATTGTCGGCACGCCGATGCCGTGTCGCGTCACCGTCCGCGCCGACCGCTCCTTTACGTTTGACATTCGCACGCCGCAGACGTCGTGGCTGCTGCTCAACTGCGTCGACTCGGCGCCCAAGAACAAAAAGGGCCAGCGCCGCGGCGCGCAGAAGCCCGGGTCCGAGACGATTGGTGCCGTCAGCCTCAAGCACGTGTACGAGATTGCCAAGGTGAAGCAGTCGGAGCTGCGCCTGTCGGGCCTGAGCCTGCAGGGCCTCTGCCGGTCCATCATCTTTCAGGCCAAGTCGATTGGGATTGACGTGGTCGCGTAAAGCGTTGAGAGGAGGAGGTAAAAGGCGAGAAAATATGTGGAGGAATTTGGGGAACATGGGGCAGCGGGCGTGATGCTGCGGACAAAAAAGCCTGCGATGGATGTCGCGGCCTTGTACAATACCACCGATAGAGACTACTTTGTGCGCAAAGTACTGTACAAAACGAATAAGCGTTTCTTGATATTACAGGAATTAACAATTATGTACTATGCTGTGAGCTGATGCCCTGGTCAAGGATCCTCCTCCTCCTTGACATGCTTTCCCTCGTCGAGCTGCGTCCTATCCTCGTCTTGCAGCCTGGCCGTCTCCCGCGCCGCTCTCCCCAGTGCCACCTTTTTCCGATCCGCGGCCTTGCACAGACCCTCGAGACCGACCTCGCAGGAGCCGCACCGCTGCCCGATGGGCACGCACACGGCCTGGCCGAGGCCGACCAGCAGGCCGTTGATCTCGCGCCAGCGGTCCCGCGGCAGCCACGACTCCAACGCCGCCCGTGTCTCCTCGGGGTTCTTGGTCTTGTGCCACCCCCACATGTTGGTGATGCGGTGCACGTGGACGTCGACGCCGATGCCCTCGGTCTTGTTCCACGCGGCCGACAGGCAGAGGTAGCCCATCTTGGGGCCGACGCCCGGCAGGGCCGTGAGGCCCTCGATGGTGTCTGGTATATCGCCGTTCCATTCGTCGCGTAAAATCTCGGCCGCCTTTTTGATGTACCTGCGACGTGTTAGATTTGTAGTAGGAATGAAGACTCTGGGGCCGCGTTCTTACTTGGTTTTGTTGTTGTGGAATCCGACCGCCCAAATCATCTTGTTTAGTGTATCTGGGTCGACGGCCAGAATATTGTCCAGGTTCAATCCCAACGGCGCGCCGGGTTTATGTGCGGGCAGCTCCGTCTGCAGCTTCCTCATCACCACCGCATTGACAGTGTCCTTGGTCTGGCTCGACATCATCAGCGCAATCAGGGTGTGGAAGCGCTGGTCCTTTTCCGAGCAGGCCCGGTCCGCGAGCCTCTCGCAGCCCATGGTATCGACCGCCGCGCCGTGCGCCGCACCGCCCGGCGCCCGCATCTTGCGTACCAGCCCGTAAATCTCCTCCCATTCCGAAGGGGCGGCCACCGTCGTCTCGCCCGTGGCCGGATTGACCGCCTTGCGCGCCGGTTTGCGCGGCGGCTTCCTCTTGGCCGGCGCGCGCATCGGGCTCGCGTCGTCGTCTAGGAGCTCCCCCTTGACGAGCTTGACCGGCGACTCGCTCGAGAGCTTTCGGCGGCGCTTGGCCGGGGGCGACACGGCATCTTCAATGTCGGGCGTCGCGCGGGCGTCGCCACTCACGGGGGCGTAGGCGAAGCGCGACAGCGAGCGCGTTGTTCGGCGAGGTGTGGCGCTGGCGACGGCGGCTTGGTCGAAAAGACGCGCAGTGTCCCGGGAGACGCGCGAGGACCTCATCGTGAGAGTTGCGTGCCGTGTGTGTATTACAGAGGCGGCGAGGCTGTCATTGCTAGTGTGAAAGGACCCTGAAGCGCTGGCGGGCCCAATTGGGCGACATGGGCCAATGATGTTGGGGGTGATGACCATGGTTTGGAAATTACCCCAGCGTGGATTATTATAAAAGCAAAGACATACATCGATCTGGAAAGAGATAGGAACTGCATTTGAAACGACTTATCTACTGTCTATGAAATGAGCGGCTGCCATTATAATTGCAGGACTAGGTGGTGTGTTCCTAGAGACACAGCTGCCATCACCAGAAATTGCCTTGCAAGACGCGCCCGTTATGAAGTGCAGTTTCGTTTTCGGATCCCTTGATATAGTCTCAATTCTTTCTTTCATGCCTGTTACTCACGATACTGAGACCTTCCTCCCTGTTCTTGTTTAATGACTGTCGCTCTCTGGTACAGCCCCTCATCCCCAAAAGCTACTGGCAGCGCCTGCGGCTCTCATTATCCGAAAGCAGCCGGCTGTATTCCCCCGCCCAGCCGTTGTTCACCTCTAGTTTGTGATCCCCATACCGGACAAGGCCCTCTACCAGCTTCGCACGGATCGATAACATCCTGTCGCTGATTCGGTCGCTGGTTTTGTGCGTCTCTTCCTTTTCAGCCACCTTCACCAGCCGCAGATAATCCTCTCTTCTTTTTTTCTTTGATTGATCAATTTCAATGCCAGCCTTTGTTGTGGCCAGATACCCCAACGGCGGTCTCGAAAGGTACGAGTGGCGTGGAAACTGAGCGGCTTGTTCGATCGGCGCCGCCATGATGCCGTCCCACATGAGCATGCCAATGATGTTGAAGTCTTGATCAACAAGCAGATTGTCCGCTCCAAGATTCCGATCCATGAGGCAGAATTGCTCATTTCCATTGGATGGTTCCCAAGGGTGGGCCGACATGAGTCGTTCAAATACGACGGGCAGCGAGTATGAGGGACTAGACCACAGTTCTTCCGAGTCACTGGCGGCACAGGCTCGCATTTCGTGGTCCACAATGGCCTGGAAATAATCCTTGGAGTGTTTCCATGGTCCCTGCCCGGTTCGTAGCTCAGAATTGATGGAGAACTTCTTTGTGTCTTTGTCCCAATGGAGACAACCAATGTAGGGAAACGTCCACGACGCGAGCTTGACTTGTATCTCCGCCATTTGCTTTCTAAACTTTTCGTCTTGCTTTTCTGTGCCGAATAATTTAGAATCCGGACCGTTGCGGGCTATTCGAAGGCGGTTCGCGGCGCAGCCGTCTGTAACCTGCATAATTACGTACGGCGCTCCGACATCATTCTCCGCCTCGACATTGTACGCGTGGACTTCTTGACAGGGCGCCAATTTATATTCTCTGCGTCGTCGTTAGCATATCGTCACAGTCTGCTAGCATCAAGCGACTGACCTCAAAAATTTGGCGCTGGCCACTTCAATTTCCATACATTTTGCTGCCTTCAGCATCTCCCGAGCGCCTCCCAGGCTCTCCGGCGGAGGCACCCGCACTCTTGCGATCAAGGTGAGGCCCCCAGCAAACGCCATGACGCGTTCCAAGTGGAAAGAACTCGAATGGAATTTCGCTGAAACCCATGTAGCAGGTTTGCCATCCCGAATGCGCCTACCGACTTCGAGAAGCTTGTCCCATTGAATACCATCTATCACAGCCTGCCTTGAGATCTCTTCGGTCGACGTAGAGCACACAGAAGACATGCTCATTGATTGTTGATTGAATGTTGGTGTAAGAACTGTACTTTGGGAATGAGGTTTGGCGAGCGCTACCCTGTTATACGGCGCTGGGCCGCTGCGACCGGTTCGTGATTCACCGGTGCACCAGGCAAAAAGCGATCTCTGAGTAATGGTGCTGGCGCCTAATCGCTGCCGTTATTCACTTCACCGGTGTTTTGTAAGGATGGGTTAGTGATACGGAAACTAAAGTCTATTAGCCACGAGGACGGGCGGGCCTTGTACACTCCCGTGAATCACTACCATAGATCACTACTATAAATCACTACCATGAAACACTACCAAGAATTACTACCATGAAACACTGACAGGAGTCACTCCCAGGAATCGCAGCTAGGAATCACTGACCAAAAGATTTGGCAGAACAACGGAGTCCGACTGTCACATTTCGGTAAATTCGAATTCTCGATCTAGACATTGTGAAGCACGGCGCGAGCCGTCAACTTGACCAATAGCTCAATTTACGCCTTTTATGGAAGAATACTGGTATTGTATTCTTTTTCTCGACTTTTTAGGAATAATTAATTAATTCCCTTTTCGCATTCATCTTGCAGACTCCGCACGCCGCTGCCAATTTCTAGGTGGCAGTGGATTTTGCGCCCGTTGTGGTCATGGACGTCTGTGAGACAAGGCAATTACGCACCTTGAGCCTTTCGAACAGTGACGCTAAAAAATGGCGACAATGCAGAGATTAGAGCGATGAGACGGATTTTTGATTTTTAAGCCGAATGCACCACCTACCACCAAGTTCTAAATGCTGGAGGGTATGACACCCGGCTAGCTGTTGCAAGCTACCCGATACACCAGCGAGTCGTCCCACCCGCGAAACCATGTCGACTGTGCTGTGTTCCCTGCCCTAATACACTTGGAGTAGCCTATAAAATAGAATATAGAGAAGGAATAGGTAATTAGAGCTTTGGAACTTCGTCCGCTCCGTCTACCGCGTTGCGATCGTTGTTGCCGACGCAGAATGAGGACTTTCCAGTAAGAACTGACGGCGGCCATCCTGCCACGTTCAAAGCTTCTACCACAAGCTGGAGGAGGGCTTCATCGCTTCCTAACAAATTTCTTGTCAGTTAATTTTGGCTAGACAGTGATTGTGAAGAAATGATACCTTGAGGACCTGCTAAAGAGGCAACGATCGGTGCGTACTCAACGGTATCGGTAATTGGCGAGTCGTAAGGGTTTTGACCAACTGCCAACATTGTCAGAAACAAGTTGATGGCTTTGCTTGTGTAGGTCGGAGCGGGAAACTGTAGCATACTTGGTACAACCAGCTGTGGTAATCCGAGCACAGTGCAAAAGTCCATCGGATCGTATGCGGATTCCGAGAATTCCCCTCTACCAAACTCGGCATGTCAGCACACCACTTCACAATCGGATCACCGAATCTTACCCGGGTACAGGGACTTTGTCCCTGAAATTAGCTCCGGCTCTGCCAAGCGGCAGCAGAACAAAGTTGTATTCAGTGTCCGGCTTCAGTATTTGCTCACGAACCCAGTCGCCATACACGTTCAACTCTGTGAGTCCTTGATCCTTTTGCTCTTTGGTGATGGCATCAGCCAATCCCCTGAAGATAGGTTAGTAGTCAGTGAGAGAAAAAAGAGTGAACATCTTTGGATACCATCGCTTTGTCATAAACGGGCTGGTGTACGGTTTGTGACCAAATCGTCTTTTGTGGTCAGCTCTAAATTGGTCGTACGAGTGGAATCCGTCAAAGTAATTGGGCCAGTAAATGGACTACAAGAGTTAAATGACTGTCAAAGGGGAATAATGGGACACAGAACGAACCTTGTCCAGGAACTTCTCCAATGTCTTTGACTTGAGCCCCTCAGGACCGGTTTGAGACCACGCGTCTTCAAGAGAAATCTTGAGCACCTTTATGTCAAGTTTCTCCTCGAGAACCTGGAAAAACTGAGAGACCATTCTTTGTTGGCTCTCGTTTTTCATCGGGAACCAGTCTGTGGGATAGATTATATGAGCTGGGCGCTGCGAGAATGTTAGCTGCGGACTGCATTTGATCCCATGTGGAGGCGCACACGAAGCTCCGTAGCTGTGACGGGAGACCGACTTGCGGCAAGGATGTTTTGGACTTGCACCGGGCTACGAGCAAGAATGCCGAGTGTGTCGAAGCGTCTTCAAGCATGGGTTAGCTTAGAATATGCATCATTTGAGTGTATACTGGAGACATACTCAACGTTTGGCACGACATTTGTCAAAGGAAACAAACCATGTGTTGCACGCAGGCCCCACAATCCATACGATGCTGCCGGCATTCGAATGCTCCCAGTGCCTGTTTCAAGCTGTTAGTCACATTCTTGATCACTGGTTGCCGTTGCTTCTCCACGTTTTACTTACTGTCTGTTCCGAGGGCCACATCCACCCAGTCATAACTGGCCACGCTAGAGCCCGCGCCGCTCGAACTTCCCGAGGGGCCTTGATATCCATCACCTCGCGGGTTCCACGGTGGGAAGTAATCAACACACTTCTCTGGAGGAACTTCAGAGCCGGCATATGCACCCATCTTTGTCTTTCCAATTATGACAGCTCCTTGGTCGACCAAATCCTGGACGACGCGCGCGGTCTCAGGCTGGGGTCCGTACAGTTTAGTGTACGAGCGACTTCCCAGAGTCGTCTGTACGCCACGGAGATGATAATTGTCCTTGATCGTGACCCTGAGTCCGTTGAGAGGCTTGGAAGTACGGAGAGGAAAGTGCAGCCGTGAAGGGACTGCCACGACTGGGTAGAGGCCGGAGTAGGCTCCTGCTCGCAAGAGTTCAAATCTACGACTTCTTGTGAGGAGGCGTTATCAAAGCTTCGGGAGTTTGGGGTCGCACGTATACTGGTCCTGATCCTCAGAAGGGATGACGGGGAGTGTAAAGGCCAAGTTCTCGTCGGCGTACAGTCTCCATGCCCTGTGGAGATTGGATCCGTTCTTGAAGTACGGCCCATCGGGAAGCGCATCATCATCCGCCGTGACAAAGATGAGCTTGCTCGAGCGCTCATCGAGAAAGCGGGCCACAGACTCTGAAAGAGTTTGCGCTGGGCCACCTGCCTTGTCAGTTCTGGCTATTAGCAAGCTACCCTCAGTAAAGGCCATTTGAAAAACATCGTCATCTCGCTCGAAGCATGAGAAGGCGTGTTCAAGTCCGTCAGAGCCCGACCTGAGGTTGGTTCCGCTAAACACAACAGCGGTTGCGATGGTGTTGACGTTGTCAGTGTCACCATCGGCGGGTATGGACCACTGTTGAATAGATTAGCGTCGCCGTGGCAAGCTTGGACAGCTTGGAATGCCGCTGCCTCAATAACCAACAGCGGGTAGGGCTGGACCAACCTCGACACGATTTCCAACATGGTAGGCAATGCCTGCGAGCTCGACTACCGAGTATGTTTTCAGTGGAGGCATGTTCTGGAAACGGAGTGCTGTGGGGTTCATTGTTCTTCAACAGGTCAGGGAAGGAAAGTATTCACCAAGATCAGGAGCTCATGGTCGGGGTTGGATCACCCGTAGGGCATCAAGAGGATCGCTCCACATGGCCCAAAAGCGGGTTTCAATATGGCTCGCCGCTTTTTCCGTGTCAACATAACATAACGTTACCTCACCCGTTTCAAGTGGAGAAGCGGCGATCTGTGTTGGAATCCGCTTTTTTCACAGCTGGTTGCCTGACGAGGCTGATCAACTACACAGTCTGGCAGCCTGAAGGCTTACCCGCCATCCGCGTTCTACAATGGTTACGGTACAACCGTACCAAGAAACCGCAACGGGTGCGCCATCCTCTGATTGGATCCATTTAACACCATGATTTAGGTGCCTTGGAATCAGTAAAGCAAGCATCATGAGCCAGAAAGCTGTGCAAAACTCAGTAGGATTTGCTGCTGCAACACTACTGTTCCAATGGTCTCATGATATAACTCCAATGACGGCGAGATCATGGCGTGTGCTAAAGTCTCAGGGCAGCAGGGCTTTCAAAAACTGTGTAGGCGCATCGCCCGCATCCCGATTCCCTGCCTGCACCAAACCAGCATCTCTGGCACCCCAATCCGCCGCTCTCCAACTTCATCCTATATGAGGCGATGGGCCAACCATTTCTGGCAGGAGGGTGGCAACAGGGTCTAAAAAATGCGCCACTTCCTACCAGATGCTCCAAGTAACAATTTGCACGCTTGTTTTACGGCGAACTCCTTTTATGGGACGCCCTGTATCTAGCCACCCAGTTCAGGCAAGTGCCACTGACAGGAACGGACGGCATCGTTCCTGGCGAGCTCACTCATGGTATCCGCACCAGCGCCGCCATTTAGAAATGGCCAAAGGATCTCATTTTGAAGAGACTTTGGTAGACTGATTTTTTTTCCTGCAGCGAAACAAATCTATTAAAAACATTGTTTGTATCACTCTGGCGGAAAAGCCTGGGATCCCGTTGCAGGGTATTAGTCCCGATCAGGCCACCTGCAGCCACCGCATCCTGCTGCATTTATGACACATTTCCCGCAGCTCAGGCAGCCACAATACAATGTATGTTCGTGAAAAAAAGCCTAGATGCGTTGTTAAGGTTGCAGTGCGTTGCACATCACTCCCCTTCTGACTATGTGATGATAAGCCCGAGTATGACACCTTTGGTAGTAGGCGGATGAGATACATTACACTGTACCTATTGACTACTTGCCTCTATAAGCATTTGACTTCCAAACGTTAGATCCCCCACTACTTATAAGGTAACACAGTCCTTTGACCAAGCCCCTTACTTGTTAGATGCTGATATCCGCGGCCAAGTCTCCTCCTTCCTCATTGCTCGCCATGTCTGAGCCAGTCTATACTATTATTCTCCACGGCAATGACGCCACCGGGAAATCTACTCTCGCCCCCGCACTCAGGGAGGCCGGCGAGGTTGTCTATGCTCGTGGTGATGAGGACCCCGCACTCGAAGATGTCCTCGTCGTTCGGTCCTTTGACAAGTTCACGTTGCACCTTGCCGACGATGACCGCGCTCCCCTCCCCGAGTCGTACACGGACAAAGACGGAGTGCACCGCAGAATCGTGCGAATCATTCTTGATGCCGACCTCTCCGTTCTTCGGGCGCGGCTCGCGAACCGGCCAAGCACGGACAAGTGGGAGTCCGAAAAGGCGCTCTTCTATTTCCGCGCGCGGTTTCTCGTACGTTTTCCTCATTTTGCTTTCCCAGAATACAACTCTGACAAGACATTAGGAATTAGCCGCGTTCCATGGCCTGCCTGTGCTGGACACTGGAAAGAAGAGCGTCGACGAAACCGTCTTGGACATCATTGCTCTCGCCCGCAACCCCAAGGCACTCGCGCTCTTCTCCATATTTGCCCTGCGCACGCTGACTCCCGACGCCGTCTCTTCATTGGCCAGTCGCTATGCAGTCGTTCCAGGCGTAGACTATGCCCAGCGACTAGAGGAAATAATCACTATCGAGTGCGGCGAGACGTCGATCTTTACACCCGAAGACGTCCGCGATCAGTGCCTTCGGGACCCGGGCCTTGTGCATGCGCTCGTAAACCAATACGACAATGCACACGATGAAAATGTCCCGCTGCGCCTTCGTCTAGTCACCGAGGGCGAGTCGAAGCAAATCTACAAAGTCGAGACGGCCCTGACCCGCCACTTTGACAATCGCATCCTCGTCTTCCTCAAGCCCACCATCTACTCGCACAGCAAGCAGGCGACGGCGGAGATTGCAGGTCTCAGCGCGATCCGTGCAGCCGGCTCACGTCTCTTCCTTGAGATGCTCCATCGCGCAGGCATCAGCCATACGTACGACGGCCTGAACGCGCATGGGCTCATCTGGGCGCGCGACACCGAGATCACGCAGATCGAGACCGTGTACAAGGAGCTCTGCGGGGGCACGGACAAGCATTCCTTCTTCGGCATGGCCGCCGACCCCCACGTTACGCTGCCGACAGGCCAGTACAAGCGCGGTCCCTACATTCGGTTCGACTGGCGGAACCCGAACCACACGTACAAGGGCGTCAATCCCGCGACGCACCCGTTCTACCACCTCATGGAAGCGTCCGTCGGCAAGGATGTCTTCTACGAAAAGTACCTCACTGCGCGCGCAACGCCGCTGGGGGACAAGTGTGTGCCCGAGGAGCTCGTGCACGGCGTGCAGGCCGTCGAGGCGTCCGTGGACTGGGCGGTGCGCATCTTCTTCACGATCCAGCACTACCTCCACCAGATCGGGCTCGAGGTCCACGACGGCTGCGTCATGCTGGACCCGACCGGGCAGATGATGTGGTCGGAGATCAACCAGGACTGCATGCGCATCAAGCGGCGCGAGGTCGCCAATACCAACGGCCAAGATGCGTTTGACAAGGATGTCTGGCGCGCGGGCGGCAGCTCCGTGCAACACGTCATCCTTGACAAGTGGACGCAGCTCAACAGCCTCCTTCGCGCACACCTTGCGGGCCGCCCATTCCACGAGCACGAGATGGTCGCCCCGCGCGAGCCATACGGCCTCCACGCGCGGAAAGTGCTCGCGGACCAGACTCTTACACTCACGCCACGCTATCGAGCGCTGTACGAGCGTCTTGCCGCGCATGATCGCTCGCGCCTACGGTCTAGTTCCGCGGACGACGCCGCATCTGAGCGTCTGCTCGCGCGCATGCAGGAGCACGTCTGGCAGCTCACGGCCGCCGCCTCGCCGCAAGACGCACACGAGGAAGCAAAGACCATGGTCCGGCTCGCCAACACGTACGCGCGCCGCGTCGGGCTGCCCCCCGCGCAAGTCAGCGCGCTCGCCGACGCCGACGCCGACGCCGTCCTCGCGCGGCCCGCCACGCCGCCGGGCTCCAAGGCGATTGGCGTGACGGCCAACAAGTACGCCGACAAGACCGAGGTGTTTGCGCTCGCGACGCTCGGCGTCAAGCTGCTCCGCCCCGAGGGCCGCTGCCTGCGCATCGGCTACGAGGTGGTCGACGCGGCCAAGTTTGCCGCCGCGTTTGGCGAGGGCGTGCGCGTGCACTTTGTGCCGACGCGGCCCAAGGACATGCCGGGCCTCCTCGCGCAGGGCATGCTCGACGGCGCCGTGACGTACAGCTCCGTCATGGACAACTTCCCGACCGTCGCGCGGCTCGTCGCGTCGGCGCCCGACGCGGGCATCTCGCTCGCGCTCATTGCCCGCCGCGGCCAGCATATTGACCCGGGCGCGTGGACGGCGGACAAGCCCGCGCGCATCGTCGCCGAGCACGTGCGCATGGTGCGCGCCTACCTGGCCGGCCGCGGCGTGCCGCCGGAGACGTACGAGATTCAGCGTGTGCTCGGCTCCTCCGAGTCGTACCTGGTCAACGACCCGCGCGAGACGTACCTCCTCTGCGACGCCATCATCGCGACCGGCGGCACCCTCGAAGCAAACGACCTGGACGTCTGGCAGGTCGTCAAAGACAGGGGTGATATTGTCGTCGGGCTCTATCAGCGACTATAAAAACACCTGAATCCTGACTTTCTTCTGTCATTGCGCGTTTAACAGTACAATTCGGAAGCTCGAAGCTCTTGGCTCACTGAAGTGGCTAGGCTTAGGGTGGACGTGAACAAGTATATAAAAACTAGTTATCAATAGAAACTCGCGCGCTACTTTGGCAGTGGAACAACTTTGCTGCAGTTATAGTCTAAAAAAGTCAAAAACCGCTTGTCGATGGAACCATCAGGGAGCCAAAACCCGTCTTGAAAGTGCTGTACTGGTGACCTGCAGAGATCGATATCGTACGTCCTGAAATTCACCAAGCCCTGTACGATACGTACGCTACAGTTCCAGAAGGAAAGAACAGTCACCTTGAGAAATGTTAGCCAAATGTCAAGGGTACACGTGCCTGCGCCCACAAGTGGTGGGTGCGGGCACATGTGTGGTGTTTCGGTAGTTTCTTTTGTACATACGCCGAAATAGCCCAAGTGATTGTACTCGGGCTTCATGTTGTTGACAATGGCGTGGAACACAATACTCTTTAGCTCGCTCATTCTGATGCTAGAGTCATCGAAAGGCGTAGAGTCAACGACATGGCAGACAGCATGCGGCATACTAGGCAGGCATCGAGGTTCGCCGCACACGATGGGCTCAAGATTGTGATATGCGATAACACAGTTCCACATGTAATCATCCGTGTCATACGGGCCGAGGTACCTTGCCGCTGCTTTATCACTAATGAAAGTGCCCGGGTCAGCAACGTATTTTCTCTTCTTTCAGACTCACTTGGACGTAACATACAATTGCTCCCGCCATGCGGTGCGCCGGAGCAGCGAGCTGTTGCGCTGACCGCGGCGGCTATTCTCCAACCAGATCTGAACAAGGTTGGAGAAGAGGGAGGCGGACCGGAAGTACCCCATCGCTGCCGTTTCGGCCTCCTTTTGCTTTGGGGGGTCCGGAACGAAGTCTTTGAAGCCCACGGCGCCGTGCTCCTGAATCCACGGCGTGACCCGGTGCACAAGGTCGCGCATGTAGGGCACGCCGCTGAGCTTGAGCAGGACCGGGCCGTTGGAGTTGACGGGCTTGCCGGTGGCAAAGTCTAGGTCGGAGACGCTGGCTTTGAACTCCTTTAGCTCAGAGAATCTGAGGCTCGGCTTCTTGATGCTGACAAGTCGCCGCGCCGTATGAATGACGAAGCCTTCTGGAGTAGTGGTGTGCGGCGCCGGCAGCTCGTGACGCGCATATCGCTGCATTTCTGATGGTAGCGTGGGGGGAGGTCTTGGTGGTGGTGACTGTTGTGATTGTTGATGTTGCTGTTGATGACGGGGCCGTCGCCTTTGGCATACGCTTTGCCGACAATAGGGGGGCATAGTTGTTATATTGTTGTAGCTGAGGACAATTAAGCGCCGGGATGACTCAATGACAGCAAGGACGAGCAGGGAAATTTGGGAGGGCGAGATGGCGAACTGATTGGTTGTCCATTTCCAGGTGGTGAAACCAGGCCGTTGGTGATGGTCTTGTTGTGGTGAGGTTGCTGTGCACAGCGCTACAGCTTGTACATAGAGGTAAGGCCGATGTGGTGGAACAGCACTGAATGGGATCGGGGCTAGCAAGGCTACAGTGGGGAGTACCCCGACACACACTGTAACTGACTTAGTGCCCTGACAGAAGTTCAGTACGCTTTTTCCCAGCTAGATGTATTCAATTGTACAGGACTTCTGTCACCCACTGCAGGTAGTACTAATGATAGGCCCTCTGGGCGGCGACGCTCATCTGCCAAAGTGGCTAGAATCATGGTGACATTTGCTGCCATTGAAACGTATACATGAACAAATTGGTATTCATTCTCTGCTATCAAGGATTTTGACGAAGCAAAGCAAAGCAAAGCAAGTGATGCGTTTTGGATCCTCGATCCACCATGCTGTTGGGCTGCAAAGGTAGTAAGAAAATTCCCCCGCCAAGAATGGGAGTGCGAAAAGCCTGATTTAGTAAGTATATCTGAATCTTGCTAGTTCTCTATCCGTTTTGTCAGACAGATTTACCAGGATGCCCTCCATCAGGTCCCCAGAGTCACTTGTTGCAGCGTCCTGCTCACACGGCGCTCTGTCGCGACGTCTATTTTCCCACACAATGTATGCTAGCATGATAAAAGATAGAACTATCGTAGCCACCACGCATATCAGCATGGCCAGATAGCCCGTTGGGTACGCAGGCGCTTCAGAGCCACTGTAGAGCTGCGGGCCAATGACGCACCCCACGCAGCCAGCGGCGAATATCTGACCGACGGCAGAAGAATTAGAAGAGTTATTTCTGGTGAGCGGAGCAAGTCACATACAAGAGCAGCCGAGACGGACTTTTTCGTAAATCCTCCGAAATTGCCAGACGTGAGGGCGGCGAGGAGCCCGTAATTCGCAGTGTACATGTCGGCCAGGACTACGCCAGCCCAGCGACCCCATTTCAGGCGCGGAGGGAGTTGGCGCATGAGAACGATACCGAAAGCGCAGAGGCAGAGGCATACAATCATCCAAAAGATGCGCGTGTTCTTGTATCGCGTGCTGGCCCAGCCAACGTACAGCTTCATGAAAAACAGGATGGGAAATTGGCACGCATTGAGAAGAAAAACCTCGCGCTTGGTGAAACCGGTACCTTTGAGGAAGATATTGACGTACTATGACAGGCGCAGTGAGTATCAAAGTTAACAATGACAGGGGTAATGGGTTATGTCTCTGCTTGAGACTTCTTTTCTGATCCGACCCTCTACTTACTGCATGGAGTCCTCCATTCGGAATATTCAACGCCAGCTGGTTCAAAACAAGCAGCCACGTATTAATATCGCAAAGCGCTTCGCGGCACTGAGCCCAGCTAAACTCTGTCGTCTTGATGCCGGTCAGATTGTCACTGACTCTTGCAATCGCCAGCAGGCGCTCCTCTTTCGTGAGGAACCATGCAGCAGACGGCACGTCGGGCAAGAGGAAGTAGACGAGTACGGAGCCGGCGACGGTGGCAGCTCCGAGAATAAGATATAATGCCTATGTCGGCACGGCGGGTTTAGCTGAGTATCCAGCGGACAAATTCTTGAGGGTTCGTTTTGTGCTAGCATACCTTCCAAGCCGGAATGCCCTTGATATTGTCAACACCGATCGCCACGAAGCTGCCAATGAGAGTGCCGAGGCTGCCTCCCAAATACCACAAAGACTGCCGAAAGGGCTGTTCGTCCCGCGTATACCACATGGCCACGATGATGGTCAGTCCTGAAGTGAGCGGGGCTTCGGCCACCCCCAAGAAGAAGCGATTGATCAAAAGTCCAGTCGAATCGTGGCAGGTAGATGTGAGCATCGCAATAATACCCCAGGCAAGTCTAAAGGGTTCGTTATTCAACCTCCTTGTCATGGGGGAATACACACGCCAGATACGACTTACAGCGAACCAGCGATGAGCTTGGCGACTGGCCAGCGCACCATGAGGACCGCCGCCGGATACGAGGCCGCGAGATAGCCAAAATAGTAAATACTGTTGGCCCACGAGTAGTCCCGATCACTCAAGTGCAGATCCTCACGAATGCCAAGGATCGAGGTATAAGACAGCGCTAGCTTGTCCATGAGCTGGAAGCAAAAGCAGAGCGTCATGATGGGCAGGAGGCTGCAGATAACGATGTTAGCGGCGGCTTCGTTACCAATGGGTTCTGGAGACGACAGCTTACTTCCAATCGATTTTTCGTTGCAAGCGCTTGCTCTGCTCTGGCGTGAGGCTGGCGAGTCTGTCGCCAGACAGCTCCGTCTCCAAGAGCAAGACATTATCTAGCTCGCTTTTTTTGCCTGCTGTCATATCTTTTCAAGGCACGGATAGATATGCGTCATGCCAACTAGGGAATTTTTTCTCGACAAGATTGTGGGACGCAAAGGAGGATTTAAAGTAGGCAAGCAACTTGGTGGCGGGAGCTGAAGGCGGGGGGGCGATATAGGGCCGGATACCTTCATGCAGGTCTCACCATTCATGTCTCGGAAAAGGGAGATGAGTAATTTCGATGCAGCCACAAACCTGTTCACGTGAAGGCAAAGCTTGAGTAGTCGCGAACAAGGCGCATCAAGCGCTGAATTTTCCCCCCAAAGGAAACGAGAAGAAAAGTCGCATTTCAGCTGTCTTTGGTGATGATACCGGCCTAGGAAACGCAGAAGCTGATGAATATAACAGATGGTCACAAGGTAGACAACGCTTCCACAATCAGCGCCGCTCCAATCTAGACGACCAATTTTCCTAGCACACCAGCGCCGACTTTTACCAAATTTAGGTCTTGGTATCCAGTGGCCCCTTGTAGCCGCTGCTGCCGCCAACGTAGCTCAGTACCCTGACAGGCTTGGCACAGGTATCACCGTTCCACAATGGTAGGCGCGACATCTTCATCAACGAGGTCTCTTCGATATAGATGCGAAAAGCTTTGTATTTTAGTGATGCGCGGGCTCATCACTTGTGTTGTGGGGTCGACCACGCTGCGCAATGCGGATATTCCTGACCCAGCAGAATACAACAGCGACCTGTTGGTGAGGGATCGGCTTGCCCGTCACCCTGGTACGGAGATTAGATCGGAAGAGAATACGGTGTACCAGAAACACTTCAAAGTGATGGTATGCTCACTGCACGTGGCACACGACAGCCGTCACGGCGAGGGGCTGGGAGTCGACGACGGATTCAATCATTGATAAGGGCCGTTTAGTTCAGGATGTGGGACGCGACATGCAGCATCAACTCTTTCACATATCACATTGAAAGCACACATGATTGCATTTCGAGATACAACAGATGTGCGGAGGCACTCAACTCTACAACATGGGAGACATGGTTGAAAACTGGCCGATCTAAAGAAATCTCGCGAGAATGAAGTTCTCCGGCAGCTTGTAAGTTCTATTGTCCGCAGGCATAATGATGAAGTGGTGATGTTGGTTCTGACTCAGACCGAAGCGGCAAGTGTTGAAAAGCGTAGCGCGCCAACTAACGCCGGCGTCATCTCCACGTTCCCACTAAACAAACAATGGCGACTCGGGCCGCTTCTTCGATTTCCACAAATGCGCTACTTTACCGAATATCGAGGCTGCAAAGACAGCCGAGTCGCAGTAGCCATAACTTCCGGCGCCTCAAAACGCTGCACAAGAAGGTGCCGTCTATGACGAGCCTAACCGCCTAAGCGGGCTCCCAGCGCTTGTACGAATATGAGCCCTTCCGCGACGCACGCACCATTCGCATCCTCACGCTGCACCCGGCACCCAGCCCGGAGGAGCCTCTCTACGGCGTCCTGAGTGCCGAGCCGCTCGACGGGCCGACGGCGTCCGACATTGACTTTGAGGCCGTCTCGTACGTATGGGGCAGCCGCAAGCGCGTGCAGCACCTGCGATGCGGGGAAGGCCGCGTGCTGCCCGTCACGCAGAGCCTCTACGACGCGCTGCAGCGGCTGCGGCTCGAAGACCGCCCGCGGCGGCTCTGGGCGGATCAGGTCTGCATCAACCAGGACGACGTCGAGGAGCGCGGCCAGCAGGTCAACATGATGAACAATGTATACAGGAGCGCGCGGCAGGTGCTGGTGTGGCTGGGGCGCGACAAGGAGGGGAAAGCAAAAGAGGCCGTGAAAATGGTGGAGCATTTGCATGACGTTTTTGCGGATGAGGAGGCTCATGAGCAATTTCGCAAAGCGCACTCTGAAGATCTGCATCTGCAAGACGTGGCGCTGTGGAAGCCGTTCGCAAAGCTAGCCATGCTCCCTTGGGTTCGTTGCTGTCAGGTCACCGATTCTGGCCTTCTTTGCTGATGATGAATAGTTTAACCGGATATGGATTGTCCAAGAAATTGGAACCACAACACCCGCGACCCTCTTCTGGGGTGAGGCTGAAATCAGCTGGGACGTGCTGTCCGCCGTTGTCGCGGTGTTGAATGAGCGCTACCACCACCTGCGCGCGCGCTTCAACGTCATGACGCCCAATATTCGGTACCTGCACCGCCGGTTCGTGGAGCCAGAAGACGTCATTGTCAACCAGCGTCATCGACGTGGTAATTTCGTCTATGAGCTCCATCGCGCCCGGCACATGCTTGCAGAAGACCCTCGCGACCGTGTCTTTGCCTTTCTCGGCCATTTTTCTCTGCGCAAAAAAGGTGCGACACCGGCGCTACGAGGGCTAGTCGCAAACTACCAACGGTCCGTAGAGGAGGTTTATTGCGACGTGGCGATGCGTGGACTAGAAGGCGCCGAGTCGCTGATTATGCTCTCTGCGACACACTACGGCGGCGAGGTGTCGCGAAGTCGGCAAAATTCGATCCTCACCAACGAGGATGGCGCCATACCTTCGGCGATATCCTTTAAACGAAACAGTTTACCATCCTGGGTTCCCGATTGGCGCCACAGAGCGCACCATTTATTTGGCTCGCCAGATACACCGCATCGAGCGGCTGGCGACACGAAACCGCAGCTCACCGTCGACAAGAGCACACTAACGCTCCACGTCGCAGGAAGACACATGGATACAATAAAACTTGTCTCTTGGGTGATGCGCGGAGACAGCTTTCACGTCCGCGGACAGCGTGAAGCTGCCACGCATCCCATGGTGGCGCTGTGGCAGAAAGTATGCTGCCAAAGGTCGCCCATCCATCTCTCCGCCTCGTCGTCGACTGGGGGCACTACCCGACAGGAGAGCCACCGTTTTTAGCTCTGGCGCAGTGTCTAACAAACGCTGGCATTGGCATGACTCACCTCCGCGAGTATTCTGCCATTCCCGCCGCGGAGCACCTGGCAAACGCTGCCGCATACCTCGGCCGAACTGCGCGCCTCTCGGATCCCATGGTGTCGGAGGAGATCCGAGAGCTAGGTCGCGACGGTGGTGGCGATGCCTTCAAATGGTCTCACGAGGCGTCTCTGATATCGAGGTATCGGCGCCTGGGCCTCTCCGCACAAGGCCATTTTGTGCTTGGGCCGGACGGCATGGAGCCGGGGGACGCCGTGGTCATGCTCTATGGCGGGATGGCGCCGTTTGTCTTGCGCCGGAGAGGGCCGCGAAGTGAGGATGGCTGGCTATTGATCGGAGAGTGCTACGTACATGGCATGATGAATGGCGAGGCGTTGACCATGAAAGGCGCTGTGGAAGAGACGTTTTCTATTCATTAAGCGGCGAGTGGCGACACAATTTTGGTCTATAGAAGAATACATTTGGCCCAAAGTGTCAATTCATTTGAAGTACATGCTCAATCTAGCGTCTAGAATTTATAGTCTAAAGCAAAATACACAAGGATAGTAGCACGAGTCCGTCGCTGTGTCGACTTACATGCTCCGGCCCGAAGGTGGGGCCGACAAAAGTAAAGACGGGAAACTTTTTTTGCCAGCGCTTTTGACTGTTGCACATCGGCGCGACACCACACAACGTCATGCCGCGGAATACGGTACAACCCAATGCCTGGGTGGCATTGAAGCTTCCAAATGGAAATGTCAAAATCTTACAAATAACGCCCAATACGTGAGCTGCCCCTCGCTTGTGTGGCCCTGTGACTTGCGTTGGAACCCACTAACCGGCTGTTTGGCAGCACCGTGAGCTTGGGCAAATACGGGTCGTTCCCCAGCAACCTGCTTCTCGACCGCCCGTACCACCTCACCTACGAAGTGCAGGACAAGCGCGACGGCGAGGCCTTTTCGCGGCTGCGCGTGGTGCCTGGGAGGGAGCTCAACGCCGATGCCCTCATCGACACGACGGCCGAGGACGAGGCGGCGAATGCGACGCCCGACGCGGAGCCTGCCGAGGAGAACAGCGATGCGGTAAACGAGGCCATGATCGCGGCGGCGGTGGGCGAGGAGCTTGCGCTTGTCGATGAAGAGGTCGCGGAAGGCAGCAACGGCAGCGTCGTCACGCGTAAAACGTTTGACGAGCGTGCCCGGCAGACGCTGACGACGGAGGAGATTGAGGAGCTGAAGCGCAAGGGCGCTGGCGCCGGCAGAGATATCGTTGCGAAGCTGCTGCTGCGCCACACGGCCATTGACCAGAAGACGGCCTTTTCGCTCGCCAAGTACAAGCTGCTCAAGGAGAAGAAATATGTGCGTCGCTTCACGGTCCTGCCTTTGGACGTGGCCATGATGGCGCAGTGGATGCTGGAGGACAAGGATGCCAGCAAGATTCTAGAAATGCGACAAGAATCGCTGGCGCTGGTGGGGTGCTGGGCCGACGTGCACTTTGGCGGCCTCCCTGTCGAGGGCGTGACGACGCCGCACGGAGGCAGATGGCTGGCAGTGGATGACACTGGCGGTCTGTTAGTCGCCGCCATGGCGGAGAGAATGGGAATTCTGTACCGCGACGAGGATGACCAGAAGGAAGAGGAGGACCAACCGGAGGAGGCAACGACAGAAGAGCCGGCTGCGGATGATGCCAACGATGCTGACGACGCAAGCTCGACAACGCGCCCGTCGCGCAAGAGGCCGCACAAGGACGACCTCGCGCTGCACTATGCACTCACCAACTCCATCACACTCATCCACGCCAACTCGCAACCCAACCTATCGCTACTGCGCTACTTTGGCTTCGACGCCAGCGACCCGAGCCCGCCGCAGCCGTACCACCCGCTCTTCACCAACATGCTGCCCGTGAGCTGGCTGCAGGTGCTGTCGCCGCAGGACGACCCCACGTACGCGGAGCGGCCCGCCGACGTCGCCCTCGAGGAGCTCATGTCGTGGAAGACGAACCGCCGCGGCAACTACCACCGCAAGCGGCGCCGCTGGGCGCGCACGCGGCAAATCGTCGACGGCACGCGCGCCGGCGGCTTCGCCGGCCTCGCCGTCGCCAGCACCATGGAGCCCGTCTCCATCCTGCGCAACGCGCTGCCGCTGCTGGCCGGCGGCAGCCCCGTCGCCATCTACTCCCCGACCGTGGAGCCGCTCGCGCTGCTGGCCGACTGCTTCAGCATCGGCCGGCGCGGCGCGTGGGTCGCGAGCCCCCCCGCGGAAGCCGAGGGCAAGTCGCTCGCGGAGCTGGAATCCTGGGAGGGGTCCGCCGAGTTCCCCATCAACCCGACGCTCATGGTCGGCGTGACGCTGCAGACCAGCAGGGCCAAGCGCTGGCAGGTGCTGCCCGGCAGGACGCATCCGCTGATGATGGGCAAGGGCGGCGCCGAGGGGTACTTGTTTACGGGATGGAGGGCGATTCCGGCCGAAGGGCGGATATCGGCGCGCGGCAAGTTTCAGAAGCGAAGGATGTAGGGCGTGCGGGATGGTACAGATACCCTTGGATGTAATGACGTATCTTGCAAATAGACATTGTAATCCACCCTTTTGAATCATTGTAATAGTGGATTTACGCTGCGCCGCGGCAAAAAGAAATTGTTCGCTATATTGACGTTATAAAGCAGTATAGTCTAAATATCGGCCCGCGTATGCTGTACGCATGGCCCGTGTTTTTTCCTTCCTTTACAGCGCCTTGCCCATAAACTTTCTCTTCGTAAAGCTCAGCCACCACTTGCTGGGCTTGGCATCGTCCTCTTCGTAGACGCGGGCGAGTATGCGGGCGGCGAGCTCCTGGCGGACCTGGGCCATGTACTGGCGCAGCTGCTCGGCGTCTTGACGATCGCGGGGCGGTTCGTACATCTAGTGAAGGAGTGGGTTAGCATTTAATCCCCGTATCCGCATTGGACCCCCAATTCGTTTTCGTCTAGGAGGCATACCTGGTTCAGAGGCCAGGCAGGGTCGCCCGGCAGCGCAAAGTGCAGGTCGAGCGCCAGGTTCATGACCTCCTTTTGCGCGTCGCGGGCCGTGGCGGTGGGCTTGATCTTGGTGAGGCAGTCGCTGAGGAACCAGATGCCGTAGATGAGCAGGCGGTCCGCGGGGCCTTGGATCTCAAAGTTGCGGAAAAACGTGTTGGCGCGGAAGAGCGCAATGACCTCGTCGAGAATGTCGTAGCTGTCCGAGTCCGGGTCCGGCGACTCGTGGGCGGGCAGCGGCGGGCTCGGCAGCGGCAGCGTGTAGGCCGGGCCGCGGACCTTGGTGCGCAGAGGCAGGAGCGGGAAGTTGCCGATGAGGCGCGGCTCGGGCTCCGAGTTGAAGACGGAGTTGTAGGCCTGGCAGCGACGTCAGTCAGCACGTGGGATGTTGGGCGACGTTCGCAATCGTGGGACAGGGTGGGCCTCGGGTGTTAAAGGCGGGAGCGGATGAAGGCACATACAGGCATTGTGATGGGATCTGGCGCAGCGCGACTGGGACAATGTCTGCGAGACGAGCTGGTTCAAGACGGTGATGGCGTACGCAGCTTCACCATGGCGGGGCTGCCGCTCGAAGCTGTCGTCAATGGATGTGGGTGGGGCACCGCCATGTGCAGAATGGCTGTGCAGGTCGCTGTGGCTGGTGAGGTTTGGAGGCGCCACAGGCCTTGTTGGTGGTGCCTTGGTTAGGCTGCTGTTTTACGGATGCAGGTACCAGCAAGATGCAGATTTACAGAAAAGAAAAAGGCCAAGATGACTAAGTGGGAGGCTTTGAAGTTGATTTCTAATTATGACTCTTTCGGGATGATGTTTTATCTTCGGTGTGACGTTTCTGTGCAGGTCCAGGGTTCAGGGTCGTGAAAATGCTCGGCGACGGCGGAGACTGGGCGATCAGGTGATCGGTGTACTGTGGGAGGGAACATGGAGGGGTCGTCGGGTTGGTTGCACAAAAATGGCAAAAATAAATTTGAGTAATACAGAAAACCAATTTGATAGAAGCTGGCGATGTTGGATTGTTTTCATGCTTAAAAACGATGCTGCCGACGGCGCTGCTGGCTCTCGATGGAGTTATCGTCATGGACTGCATTCCAAAATCAGTGGCGACTTGCACACTTGTTCACGCATCTCCCACTTGGTTACCGTTCGGCGGACCTTCGCTGTTCGGCATCTGCCCAGCACAGATGGCACCACTGATTGAGTGGGAGCGACGCATTAATAAAAGCGTATTGGTGGTGTATTACAGTGACTACAGTGGGAGGGCCGCTGTAGCTCCGCAGCGGGGTAGATTTTGAGTTATGCGCCCACTGCACCATGTTAAAGAAGGCTTGTCTGGCAGGCAGCGGCCGGCCTCGGGCTTAACGCCGCCATGACATAGCTCCTCAGCTCGTAATTGTTTTTAACCAGCTTCCGCGTCTTTGAGCTTTCCACCATCCTCCTCATCCTCTTTTCTACAACAAAATTTCCAATTTCTACATTTTGACACCATTGATCGTACCAGAGATACCATGGCGTCTACCGTAGGACAGGTACAGTTCTGCCCCTCATCCTCTCAACATTTACCCCTCCATTCGCCCGGGCCGGCGGCGCAATGACGATGCCATGCACCTCTCGCGCACCCGGCAATGAACCAGAAACTGACCAGCCGCGCTCGAACCCAGACCATCACCTGCAAGGCCGCCGTCGCCTGGGAGGCCGGCAAGGACCTCACCATTGAGGACGTCGAGGTCGCGCCCCCCAAGGCCCACGAGGTCCGCGTTCAGATTCACTACACTGGTGTTTGCCACACAGGTACGGCAGCCACCCGAGACGCTGCGAGGCGAATGAAAACTCATCCCGAATCTTCACAGATGCGTACACGCTCTCCGGCAAGGATCCCGAGGGTGCTTTCCCCATTGTCCTCGGACACGAGGGTGCTGGCATCGTCGAGTCTGTCGGCGAGGGCGTCACCAACGTCAAGCCCGGTGACACGGTAGTCTGCCTCTAGTAAGACGCTCCATTCCAATTTTGAGAGATCCCATCTAACCCGTCAACTCCCACAGCACCCCCGAGTGCAAGGAGTGCAAGTTTTGCAAGTCGGGCAAGACGAACCTCTGCGGCAAGATTCGCGCCACCCAGGGCAAGGGCCTCATGCCCGACGGCACCACCCGCTTCAAGTGCAAGGGCAAGGACGTGCTGCACTTTATGGGCACCTCGACCTTTTCGCAGTACACGGTGCTGGCCGACATTTCCGTCGTCGCCGTGCAGCCCGACGCGCCCATGGACCGCACGTGCCTGCTCGGCTGCGGCATCACGACGGGCTACGGCGCCGCGCGCGTGACGGCCAACGTCGAGGAGGGCTCCAACATTGCCATCTTTGGCGCCGGCTGCGTCGGCCTGTCGGTCGTGCAGGGCGCCGTCATCAACAAGGCCGCGCAGATCATCGTCGTCGACGTCAACCCGGGCAAGGAGGCGTGGGCCAAGAAGTTTGGCGCGACGCACTTTGTCAACCCCAACGACCTCCCCAAGGACCAGACCATTGTCGACAAGCTGGTCGAGATGACGGACGGCGGCTGCGACTACACGTTTGACTGCACGGGCAACGTGAGCGTCATGCGCGCCGCGCTCGAGGCCTGCCACAAGGGCTGGGGCGAGAGCATCATCATTGGTGTGGCCGCCGCCGGCCAGGAGATTAGCACCCGACGTGAGTTTTTTTGTTCTTCGTCAAACAATTTTATAATGTGCTGACGTTCTGTAGCATTCCAGCTCGTGACCGGCCGTGTGTGGAAGGGGTGCGCGTTTGGCGGCATCAAGGGCCGCTCGCAGATGGGCGGCCTCGTCAGCGACTACCTCGACGGCAAGCTCAAGGTCGACGAGTTCATCACCCACCGCAAGACGCTGGGCGAGATTAACAATGCCTTTGAGACCATGAAGGACGGCGACTGCATCCGCGCCGTCGTCGACATGAAGAAGCTGTAACGGCGAGCGGCAAGCAGCCTTGGTCCAGAATGTGATTCGTAAGGAATGTATGTAGTGCGACGGACGATTTATGGAAAAAAGAGTAATTTTATTTAAATGTGTCGCGCAGCCAGTGCAGAAAAGGATGTGACGTGATTGAAATGTAGCAAGTGTCGAGGAGGTGCAGCGGCGTGTGCTCGTCCTTAAGTAGCGGCGTGGGCGACGGACCTTGATGGTTCACGCGCCACTCAGCCAGATTCCGCACTCTTCTGGAAGCCGAGCGCGCGACTCTTTTTTTTTACTTTGTTGTTCTTGTTGCTGCTCTTATCTCTGTTGTTGCTGTTGTTGCTGTTATTTCTGTCATTACTGTTCTTATTATTCTTATTTTGCTTATTGTGCTTATTGTGCTTGTTGTAAGGTGCGCTTTAGGGCATCTAGCTCTAGCTTTTCGATAGCATAAGGAGTGGTAATGAGGGTGTCGCTATGACGCTGCTTCTTAATTGGTAAGGACATGTCAGACTTTCGGGGAAAGGACACATTACGAGCTAAGCAAACAGTAAGCTTAAAGGCGAAGCGGGACGTGATGCTGTTGGAAAATGACGTAGCGACGGGCGTCTCCTAACTGTTGGGAATGTCAACAAAGAGGCTAGGGAAAGAAATGTTAGGAGAGAACTTTTTAAGCTCTGTCAGGTGCAATTGCGCCTGAGCCAGCTTAACATTTCCAGGAGCAGTCTGCATATTGCCATCATAGAAGGCGCGCGATGGCCAGCTGCAAATGCCACCAAATGCGCCGTAGTCAGTCCATAGAGCGACATCAATCGCGCTATTGTCTGCGGCACGATGTAGGAAACAATAAGTATAATGTGAACAATAAGAATAACAAGCACAATAAGCACGACAAGCAC
The DNA here is from genome assembly GCA_001455915.2 of Samsoniella hepiali. NCBI lineage: Eukaryota > Fungi > Ascomycota > Sordariomycetes > Hypocreales > Cordycipitaceae > Samsoniella > Samsoniella hepiali. Next base: position 390,744 of record LNDK02000043.1, on the reverse strand, counting down.
AATGAGTACATAAATGCGAACTATCCCCCGACATCATTAACATCCACACCATTGACAACTCTCCTAGTCATGAGGCTACAGTCGTGATCATCGACCTTCCGCGTTCCACCAACGTTGGCTTTATGGATGAGACTCACCGTCTTACCGTGGCTTCTACGCGTGCCAACTTCATGACCATATGGGTTGGCAATGAGCGTGCACTTCAACGCAGTGTCCGATTCCGTGATCTCATCTTATGATTATCAATATAGTTATTACTATCATTTCTGTCATTATTATTCTTATTTCTCTATCGCCCGTATACTATTGAATTTGATAATGAATACATGTATTTCTTATCTAAAAGGCCACAGTTTTGTGCCACCACACCCCATGTCAAAGTGGCTGGCGCGACGCCAAGGGATTTTACACACAGAGCGCAAAACGTCTGCGGCCTCACCGCAGAACCCCGAGTGTCACTACGAGCCACTACCAAGGTCAAAGGATAACTATCAGTCTAAAACTTTCGGCTGCATCGCTGTATGGCTATCTCCATGTCTTGAAGTGTCCAGCCTTACGCTGCTGGCTCCCAGATCGCTACCTATCTGTAGCCGCAACAAAGATGGACATATAAACATGACAATCTAATACTGAGGAGGGCGCTTGAGTTCTTCAACAAGAAGAAACCCTAACGAGACCAAAATGGCACAATACGATCAAAGTCTTCCATAGATATGGTGTCCGCGTCCTTTGTCTCCCTGGTGATGGCATTGTACTTCATGATTGCCTCATTGCGCAGTCTCGTCGCCGTCTCCGACTTTCCCAGAGCCGCCAGCGCCCGGCTCTTGAGATAGATGGTGCGCGCCTCCTCGTTATGGTTCGCGAGCGGATCGACGCCCCAGGCGGTAATGGCCTCGTTGATCAAGACACTAGATAACACACACCAGGTTAGCGCGCCGCCCTTGTTCATCACTTTGCGGGTCGTTCATCTTCTTGTATAAGTATACTTACAGCGCCTCGTCTGGCCGCTTCATACAAAGCAGCTCCTCGGCGAGCTTGTGCGCCACGCGCGCCGTGCACGAGTCCCGCTTGCCGACCGTCTGCACGAGGTGCTGCCACGCGCGCCGGCGGTACTCGTGGCTCGCGCCGGGGTCGTCGCCCAGCGCGGCCTGCGTCGCGGCGGCGGCATTCAGGAGCAAGCCGGTTCTAGCGCTCTCTCCGTCGTCCTCGCCGAGCGCCGCGGTGCGGGCCGCGAGGCTGCGCCGCAGCAGCCGGTCCGCGTCGGCCGGGCGGCCCTGGGCGAGCAGCGCCCACGCGAGGTTGGCCTCGCGCGAGTGCGGCACGTACTCGGCGTCGAGCTCGCGCATGATGCGCACCGACGCCTGGATGTCGGCGACGGCGTCGTCGAGCCGCCGCCCGTCCTGCACGCGCGCGATGCCGCGCTCGCTGTAGGCCACGGCGAGGCGCTCGTCCTCGACGCCGAGCTCCTCGCAGATGCGCGACACGAGCGCAAAGGACTTTTCCTTGTGCGCGCGGCTCGCGGCAAAGTCGTTGGACTCCATGGCGACGACGCCGAAGCAAAAGTGGAGGTCGGCGAGGACGGCGTCGCGGTCCTCGTGGTCGATCTGGAGGGTAATCTCCATGGCCCTGAACAGACTCGGAATCGTCTGGGATCGGTATCCGCGTTCTATCTGGAACCTACGACTGCTGTTAGTGCCCCGGGCTTGCTTTTCTTTTTACAAAGTTTTTTCAATCGTACCACGCTCCTTCGGTCGTCAGCTTGCTAAACAGCAGCCGACCTTCCTCGGAGGTCAGATTGGCGAGATCAGGGTAGAGCTTTTCCAGCCTCGCAATCGTGTGGTTCAAGTCCTCACAGTCCGGCCAGCGGCTCACGAGCAGCCTCTGCGCGCGCTTCTTGGGCTCCGGCAGCAGCGGCTCCCTCGACGGCCGGGGCAGCGCGGCCGGCCACTCGGACCAAATCGTGCGCGTGACGCCTTCAAAGAAGCGCTTCCGCTTGCCATCGTTGAGCGTGGCAAAGACGCGATCCTGGATCGTGTCGATGACGACGAGCTTCTTCTTGGTGCCTTCAAGCACAATGAGTGGGTGCTCCAGCAGCGCGTCGCGGCCCTCCTCGTAGGCGGCCTCGTCAAAGGGCGCGTCGGCGGACAAGAGCTCGAGAGCCAGGGCTTTGATAATTTCTTCGGGCAGCCCCGTGCTCAGAAAGGAGAGGAGCTCAAAGAGCTGTAGGGCCGTGGGCGTGAGAGTGCGTGCATCATACGTGGGCACAATCTCAAACATGTCGGAGCAGTCGACTAGGAAACGCCGTGTTACCGAAATCATTCAGACATGGGGCGCGAGAGCCTAAACAAACCTTGAGTAGGTTGAAACTCGCTCATTTTGCTCAAGAGGTACTGCAAACTTCTTGAGCAATGCTGATCGAAATGTCAACCGAAAGTATGGCGGCTAGACAATGCTGGCTCTCGAACAAGTCTCCCCGCTTTCTCCTGCTAGACGCCCGTCTACTTATACCCATCCAAGGCTGCACAATGTAGAAAATCGAACACTGCATATACAGTTTTGTGCAACGATTGCGGAGACATGGCCGATTTTCCTGTATCGCGTCCCATTCACGCACGTACACGTATCATCCGTGTTGGTGGTGTCACTGCATGGCCGCACCCACGGCGGCCGGAAAAGCGCCACAAGCGTCGCCCTAACCGTAAACACCGCTTTTGTCCTCCCCCAAGGCGACGATTGTGTTGCGCGACCCTGTGTCCCGCTTCCCTTGGCATCAATTCCATAGGCCAGGGAATCATGCCTCATGCTTCCACGTGGCATCGGTGGTTGGGACGTGTACAGCCGTCTACTTGGCCGACGAGCCTGTCGTTGGGGCGACGTGCATCATCCCACAGCTCAACGACTAGTTGTGTTACACAGGCACAGAAATATGCACAATTTTCAAAAAGTCTGGCTCAGCTGGGCTGTCACCCAAGTCAAATGCGGGCAAGTGTCCTACCCTTGCAGACTCTGGAACACGGTCATTGGCTCATTCTGTTTTCCGGGATTTCCGCACATAGGCTGGTTACCAATATCGATTGGATCATTCGGCCAGTCGACCCAGCCGCAATATTTTTCGTCTCAAAACATGGCGGTAGAATAATCGGCCGCCTCGTACTTGACTAGGCAATCTATACACTCTATTGTTAAAACTCATCTCTTCCTTTCTGCCGTCAGGCTAGTGTAATGGCTACTGCTTTCTGCTAGCTGTCGGCTCAGACTTTTCGTCCGGCTCATACTCACTGTTGCTGCTAGGGCTTCCTCCTCAACGCCTCCTGGCCCTTGTTTCTAGCGCTGAATCGCGAATTTTGCAGAGTTACCATGTGCAGAGTGCCAGCATGAGGCTTATGACATGCTGATACATACTTGTTTGCTGTAAGGCATTAGCCTCTTACACGAGAATGCGAAAAAGGAAGTTTTCAAGGTGACATTTCAAGACATGCTGGGCCCTTGATGTTGCACCAGGCGGGCTAGACGGGGTTGTGACATAACGGCAAGCGCGCCAGCCTTTTCAACTTATTTCTATTTTTCAAAAGAAAAAAAAAATTTGAAGCCGCCCGATCTGTATGGTCCGTTAGAACAGGAATTTCTTTTTAAATATTAGAGTTGTACTTGTTGCTATTTTTGTCGCAATCGATCCCACCAACGTTGTTGGTGCCGATGGCGAGTTGAAGTACCGACTAGGTCCCGGCCAACTGATGATACTCCTATTCTTGCATCGTGCACTGTGAATACGCGATTCGATTCATGTAATAAGTATATCTATATATAGATATATATATTAAAAATAAAAACATACTCGGTAACTATGCAAAGCAGAGTGATCCCCGCTATTGTGCAGCTTCTACGCGCCTTGTGTGACACGAGCGGGGCGCGCAATCTATATCACATTGCTGATACCTGGACTATTCAGCAAAGCTTTTAATCTTGCAGTATTGCTAATTCTTCTTTTTTGCGCTCTGCCTGTTTGGAATTACACAGACATGGCTTCCAGAAAGATGTATTCTGGCACCATGCATGTAGCCGCTGTGCAGTACGCGGCCAAGTCTGAGCACGCCAGTGCTTCGCCAGACAACGGCTGGGGTCGGACCGCTGTGCGGCTTTTGTTCTTTCATGAGATCCCGGCATGGCAAAAGGATAACGACTACTTACTTTCTGGATATAGGTAAGCATCTTGCCATGTTCAAGCTGCTAACGCTGGGGCTCCGTGTCAGACACATCCGGCTAACATCTCTCCAGACCGACGTCTGGCTCAGCCACCAGATCTGCGGCCTCTTTGCTCTACTTGAACAACCAAACCGTCAACACCTACTCTCATCTTCTGGGCGCGTTTGTATTTGCTGCGCTGCCTCTGTACTTTTACTATTACATAGTGCCTCTGCGGTTCAATGCGCAGAAGGCGGACATGGTGGTGGTGTCCATCTATTGCTACGCCGTTGCAATCTGCTTTGTCTTTTCCACAATGTGCGTGCATTTCCCTTTTCGACTATTCTCTTTACTTATCGGATTCCAGCTTCCATGTGCTTTGGAACCACAGCCATAATGTCTCCCGCTTCTGCAACAAACTCGACTACTCGGGTATTCTGGTCCTAATGTGGGGAGCGGGTATCCCCACGATCTACTACGGCTTCATCTGCAATCCGTCGCTGCAGATGTTCTATTGGACCATGGTTCGTCCACCTGTTCTATTTATTTTATATTATCAAGCTGATTTCTACCAGACCACTAGCACAGCGCTCTGTTGCGCCATCTTTACTCTGACACCCAGCTTCGTGACCCCTCAATTCCGCAAGTGGCGCGCAAGCTTCTACGCTGGCTTTGGTCTCAGCTCTATTATTTTCGTCATCCACGGATTGCTCCTTCACGGGTGGGAGCTACAGAAATCACGCATGTCACTTGTGTGGATGGGCTGGATGGCGACGGCCAATCTCGTGGGCGCATGCATCTACGCCGCAAGAGTACGTTCTGGATATCAACTCGTCACATTCTTTACTGACTGCCCAAGATTCCTGAACGATGGGTTCCCTACACATTTGACAATTTCGGCGCAAGCCACCAGATCCTTCACGTGGCCGTCATGATTGCCGCCTGGATCCATTTCCGCGGCTTGATCGAGGCTTTCCACATTATCCGATCACAACACAATATTTGCGGCGCCGTATAGAGAAAATAGACTAAATTGTTGCATATTATACACGAATCTGGCCGACCACCGCTTCCGCTATAGCTTTTGTACAAGAAGCGGGACTGTGCCGTCTTCCGCCGTCAGGACCAGCCGCAGTGTGCGCCCGAACCGGCGATATTTCTCCGCGCGGTCTGCGCGCGCGTCAATCTGGCGCACCTTGGCCCAGCCGTCCGTGACACGAATCGACGGATCCGTCTCAATGTGAATAAACGTAGAGCCGTCGCCTCTCGCGCGGATGCGCCGCCCGACAATGCTGCCGGTCGCGCCGAGATCGCTAAACTCCCAGCCGTTGTACACGCCGGTTGTCATCCTCTGGTCGTTGCCGGTCGCGGCACGCTTCCAAAACTCGCGCGACAGCATGTCGAGGATCGCCACGCGCTTCCCTTGCAGCGACTCGTCGCCGTTGCTGAGGATGATTTGGGGATATGTGCGCTTGGGATTATACGTCCACTTTCCATCTTCCATGTCGCTGTTGCCAAATCCGTGGATCTGTATTACCGTGGTCGAGCGCAGTCCGCGAAAGCGGTTGAATGCGGCAGGTCTTGTAAAATCCTCTGCCAATTGGAGGAATAAGCTGTGCTCGTTGTGAGCCATGTCGGAGGAGGTCGCGTTGGACCATGTGGATGATGTCCTCGAGGCTTCGGTATTGTACCGGTGAACGCCGGCAATAAAAAATGAATCTGCGTTTGTTTCGATAAAAGCCCTGATTCCCAGCCCAGGCGTATTCATGTCGAACAGGGGGTGCGGGACCTGTATCGAGACTGGCGTGCCGTAGGAACTACCTCTTGGCCCGAATTTTGCAAAAATGTACATTCCCCAGTTCCTCCTGCAAGCGCCGTGCTCATCGGTCTCCTCGCGTAATATCAGGTAGTCACGATTGCGGCCAGAGCCAATGTCCTGGTACTCAATGACCGCGTAGGCGTAGAGTGCGGCGATGGCACGAGCCGAGTCCAAGTCCCCACGGCGCGCAAAAGCTACAGCGCGCGAGAGATCCTCGTTTGCGGCGGGCACCGAGGGCAGAAACGCCGTCTTGACATTTTTGCGCCGCGGGACGGCGCCGTCTTGGAGTGGGATCTGGTCCCGAAACGTGGCGACGTATTCTTCAATGTCGCCACGCTGGGCGGCCTGCGTCATGATGCCGAGCTGCCGCGCCAATCTGAATCAGTAATGCGCTCCGAATTCCACTGGCCGAATACTGGCTCGCTCACCGCCAACGAAGCTAGGGAGATGCACTGAACCAGGCCGAGGTTCAGCTGCATGTCTAGCGCCCAATCATTCGGTGGTAGCCTTGTGATATGCGATTGCCCTTGTTGGTGAAGGAGGATAGCAGCTATCGAGTTACTGTCCGATTGGAACGGGGATACACTCGGAATTTATAGAAATAGAATGGGCAGCGAGACGTTGATGCCCAGCTGAAGCGATGATGCATCCGCGTACTCCATGGCTGGGTCTCACCGCGACGCCCATCGGAACTAGCATCGACAATATTGGTGACCCACTGAACAGGCGTCACGGGTAGCTTGTCTTGAATCCCCGGCGGTGCTACGGGTCTGGCCGAGGATTAGTTACAATTTAGAGCTTTGGGTACTTCACAAAAATTTCGGCTTTGAAAGAGAAGAGAAAAGGAAACCTAGCTGACAAGTTTATGCTAGTGTTACTCGCACCGTGGGAAGTTGCCTTTACATTGCTGCCTTCTATAGGGTAGCCATACATACATTGGCAGTTGCTCTAATAATTCTACAATGGAGCACATTTGATGTTTGCTTCTCTCGCGTGTTCGCCAGCTCTTGGACATCAGTCAGTGGCCACTCGAGCCGAAATAAGCATCAAGACTCGATAACAGACTGCGGCCACTCGAGCCAATGCGACCATTCGATCCCTAAAAAAAAAACCAAAGAACGCAGAATATAGGCACCGGCATCACCAATCTGCCACGTGTGGCGACCGTGGTGCAGCAGCACCGCATACCAGCCCACAATGGCGGCCGCCTCCGGCCGGTGCTGGGCCAGCAAGTCTACAAACTCGTCGGGCAGGAACACGTTCCAGCTGTAGAGCATCTGGTACGGGTTCTGGTCGGGCACGGGGTCGGCCAGGCCGTCAAAGCCGACCTGGAGGCGGTAGACGGCCGTGCGGCACGACTCGCGCGCCACGGGGTCCAGGCCGGGCGTGATGGCGACGAGCCGCAGCAGCTGGTCGCACTCGCGGCCGCGCGCCGTCGCCTGCGTGTTGACGGTGCCCCAGCGCAGGAACGGCGCGAGCTCCGACTCGAGCAGGCTCGACCACGAGACGCCGGCAATGACGGCGCGGATGCCCCGGTACAGCTGCGCGCTCTGCACGAAGCTGTCGAGAAAGGCGCCAAAGTCGCGCGGCCGCGCGTGCAGCGTGTCCACGAGCGAGTGCCGCGACAGGATGGAGCTGAAGAGGACGGCCGGCATGCAGGCTTCGCTGCGGAGCGGCTGGGCGGCGCTGAAGCCCTCGATGGCGCGTGTCTGGAATTGGATGGCCTGCCCGAAGTAGAAGGGGGATTCGTCGGGATGTAGATAGGCGAGGTGCCGTGCTGACAGGGCTAGGATCTGGTGCAGGAGATAAGGCGTTTGCAAGGCAATTCGCAGCACGAGCTCGGTGCCTCCTTTAGCGAGATGGTCGGGGAGCTCTGGGACGGCGGCGGTTAAGGAAAAGTGAAGGATTAGGCGCATGTGGTGTATATTCACGGATGTGTCCGGATCCGATGCCAGGCCGTTCCCAGGCGGCGCAGTCGCCGAGTCGCCATGTGCTGGCGTAGTGGCTGCGGTAGTACTGAGAGGGAGGGCATGTTCCGATATTGTCCCAGGAGTATCGGCCGCCCGCGTTTGAGGCGTATCCTCATCACTGGATTTCCGCGCCACATCCCGTCTCTGTTGCGCTTGGGCAGGCTGGCGACGCCGTATTACCGCTGCGTATTCGCAGGTCCGCTCAACCACGACGCAATTGGCACACTGCGGCTTCGTTTCATCACACTAATTGGTCCGTCAGAAATGAAAAGACACACAGAAGGTGAACCCCTACCTTGATGTGACGCCTCTTGCACTCGACACAGCCGTTTCGTGATTTTCTGTGCGATTTTCGTGTCATTGAGAGACGCGCGTTGTGTGTGCAAGAAGGAAGGAAATACGAATACACGGAAGTGGTGGTGCTGGTGGAGAGTTAAGTAATTGTGGGCCTGTGGGGGAATGCTAGAATACGGCGTGCGCGATTCTTAGCGCTCAGGAACAATCGTACTAATTTCTGCTGGGTAAGAGATTATCCTATCTTGAGAAAAATCTGGTGCTTACTTTTTTTTGCGACTGCTACCAAATTTGGAACCGGCGTCAAAACGAGTAGTTCAAACTGCATGGCCGTTTTCCCGCTACAAATTGGAACACTGAATGGTCTCTAGCGCATCAAGGCAGGCTCCATGCGAAATACCAAAGCCATTGGAGGGCTGAAAAAAATATTGGAGGGTTTATTTTTTTGAACTTTAGAATCTATTTCTACTTGCTCGCGGGACTGAGGGGGCAAGCTATAACGCCAACACACCTGCCTGAATAGCATTTACCAAGCGGATCTAAGCAGAAGACTCCGCCTCGCGCCTTTTCTGCTCCTCAGTGCTGTTTAAAAGTTCCATCCCCGTAGACGATCGGTTCTTAGGATAAAGTCGGTTCGGGTACCGTACGGCGAACAAAGCCATGGCTAGAACCATGGGAACGCCGTCAAAGACGTACACACACCACTCGTTCGACAGGAGATAGCCGTCATGTCCCATGGCGTATTCGACGACACGGAATACATTTCGAATCATGATGAGTCCCGAGGTCGCGTAGAGCATGTTGATGACAGACCCCCAGGGAATGTCCAAGTAGCAGCTCACGAGCCCCTTTCGAGCAAAGCGACGATGGAACGTCAGCGCTACCACGCAGAAGACGCCAAATACGAGGATTTGGAAAATAAGACCGCCAATGATGATGTTTTGGCCCAGATTCTTGCTGCTGGCCGAGTCGGCCTTGACCAGAATACCAGCCCCGCCACCTTGAATCATGAAACTGACAACATCGCCCGTGACAAATATGGTGGTGATCCATTTCGAACGAATGATGGAGTGCTGTTCGCCGTCGACGGCGCGGATCACGCGACCGAGCGTCATGTATAAAGACGCCGCAAAGAGAATGGGCGCGAGCAGGAGGAAGATGGACTGGAGCATGTAGGGAATCAGCTCGCCCGTCTTGTCGTAGGCGATGCAGCGACCGACGTAACCGATTGTTTCAACTAATTGAAGACGAGTTAGCGGTTTTCAAGACGAATGAAAATCTTTTTTTTTTTTTTTGTTTTTTTTTGCAGACAGGAGGGGGCATCTTACAGAAACCGCCAATGACAAAGGGCAGGCAGAACCAGTGCCGATGCCGGAACAGCAGAAAGGTGTGGTACGCGGTCGCGCACGCAAAAAGAACGATGAAAATGGCGGCGGCAGGCCGACTCGGAATATAGTTCCAGAGCGGATAGCCATTGTGAAGCTCGAGCGTTGGCATTTTTTCGGTATTGGAGAGGTGTGCGGTGTAATGATGAGAGTTGGACGAGAACAAAGCAGCAGGTCGGCTGGTATTAATACCTGTCGGAAACGACTTGCCATGGAGACAACGTCCACGTCTAATGAGATCTAGCTTTGACTGATTCTATTTTTATTCCATCTTGATACCGTTTTGCAGATTGCCATGTCCATGAATACGCGGAAGTCTGAATACGTAGCGGCATGTGGGGCTGTCTCTTCCTAAAGAGGCAATAAATGACTGTCAGTTAATACGTCGTTAATACGAGGCAAGGTTTGAAGCGATTTGGGCCAAGACAAGTGCCGCGTTCGCTGAGACGGCGCATTTTGCTCCTAGGAAGACTACAAGTCGCATTCAATCCGAAGTTTGCATGGATAAACGTAAACCTCACTCGCGGCTGATACGCGGGAGCATTCCAACATTGCCAGTCCCAAGCGAGCGCTATGAGACGGAGGTCGACTGCAAAATAACTGCGTCCCGCAAACCCTAGAAGCAAGGACCCGACAAGGTAGAGAATAGCGCCTTGGTAGAAACGTGTTGTCGATTTACTATACCTTTAGTGATTCTTACTTGGGGGGCATACTAGTGTATCTTGGAGCTGCCCTAGTCAGCCTTACACTCTAGCGTGGACGGATTTTCAGGGCGACGTGTAATAGCTGGCACAGCATGATGGTCAATCCATATGTCGATCTAGGGTTTTCTTATTTCAGCCAATGATACAAAGATCAGGAGTGACAAACGATGAAATACTCGGGGTAAAGAAACAAGCCACTGTAACACAGCCACGTCAGCGGTTGCTGCGCCACCTGGATCCTACGCTGCCATGGCTTCGGCTTGAAGCGTCGCTGTTGCACAAACACATGTGTAGCTCGAGCCAACCAGCCAGCCTTATTACGCCAAGAGGTGACGGTGCCTTTCGGGCCGCCATCATCAGCCCTGCCTGGCTGTAGGAGGACAAAAGGCCCTCATTCCCCGTTTCTCGGCCAACAGTGTAGTTGTTGTCTGGTTTTGCTCTTTGTCGCGAGTCAACCCGCTGGGCGACAAACAGGACGCGCTCCCCGTTGGTCAGTACATTGCCTCTGGGAGGAGAAGACGTCGACATCTCTGCACACCACACCACAGACTAGTGCACCAACACTTGCGTCAAGTGTGCCCGCATCGGCCATGGCGTCCACCACGGCCATATCCAGGACCGGATCGCGGCTCCCAATGACGACGCCCTTTGCGATCCCAAGCATCTGCACGGGCAATTTCAATTCTACAACGACAATCACGAAGACCTATGCGGCATACGAGTCTGTCACTGTGCGCCTATTCGACGTCGCACCAGACGCGGAGGCGTGCCATTACGGGCAGGCACCAAAGCCAACGGCCAGACACCTGGCCTTGGGATTCAGCCCTGCCGTCTGCCCCTCTGCGTGGACCGCGTACTCTCTCGAGATGGACCCCCTCGGGCGAGGAAAGGCGCGACAATCCTTCGCCTGGTGCTGCCCCAGGTCCGCTCCTCTCATATCCCCCCACCCTCCGCAAGCCTTGTCACGGCAAGTCAAGCTGCATATTTTTTGCTAATTGCTTTCCCAATAGCGGCTTCGAACCCTATGGCGACTCCCCGGACCTTGGTGCAGCTTGCCTCCAGAGCGTCCCACCCCAAAACGGCAGCGACCGGTTCCCCCGCACCACGACGCAACGGCTCGCGACGGCCTGGCACATCACCTGGGCCGCGTCCGACACCAAGACGCTGAGCCCCGCACCGCCGAGCCTCGACGCGCGCTGCACCGGCGCCGAGATTCGGACCTGGGTGCCGGGCGCGCCGGTGACGGAGCAGGATCGCGAGTGCCGCGTGGGAGAGCACGGCGGCTTCCTGGGCTCGTCCCTCTTTTGGTTTCTCGCCTTCGGACTGCCCTTGATTGTCGTCACGCTGCCGTGCATGTGGTGCTGCTGCGTCAAGCCCATGCGGAAGAAGAAAAGGGAGCAGCGCGCGCGTGAGGAGCGCGAGGCGGATGCAAGAGCGGCTCGCGAAGTCGGCCTTGCGACGCAAGAGGTGCATGAGTCGATTCCTGCAACGCAGGAGGTCCAAGAGTTGAGCCCTGAGACGGAAAAGGTTCAGAAGCTAAGCCTTGAGACGCAAAAGGTGCACGAGCTGAGCGGCGGCACGACTGTTCGAGTTTGAGACGCGCAACGATACCATGAAGTTGCATTAATGTTGGCAGTATCATTTAAAAACTTAATTATTTCGTTATTCATTTGCTTCAGTACAGTAAGTTTGGATGGGGTATAACTGGACTGCTTAGTCAAAGACAAGGCGTAATTATAATACGAATAGGCAGCGCCTCATCTTGAAGGCAAGTACACTTCAAGCCGTAGAATCCCGCAGCTCTTGAACAGTCCCACGCGAGAAGTGAATGGGGCCGTGGCTGGTAGCTCAGCGGTAGTCTCATCGATATCATACCCGGTTTCCTCGTCCTCACTGTTCACAAGTAAAGTAAACACCGAAGCGGATTTTCGTACTCCTCGAGGGATGCCGTAGATGCAGTCTGGAAGACACTCTCCTCTTCCGTGGCCGACCTCTGTCTTGATATGCCGCTGGTGGCGCACTGAGCCCTTGCTCGTCATCTCTTGTGTTTTCTGTGTCCTCATTTTTCTTCTCCTTTTATTAAGTGCAACATTGTTTTTCACAAGAAGTGCAGCGGCCCAGTTACACCACTTGTCTCAGAGCAATGCTTGCACTACGGTGCCTAAGCTACCTTGGTAAATTGGTACAGTGAGGCGACATAAATCTCGCCCGATTAGTTCGGTTGCTTACTGAATCTTTGTCAGGGCAATGTAGGTAGCTCGCCTGGCAATCTGGCACAACGCCCGCAGGCACCATGTCCATCTCCTACGCGCCCTGGTTTCTGCCAGCCAATTCGCCATCTCGCCATCGCTGAGCCGCCCGCCGCCCCTGTGCTGTTCGGAGTCGTCATTGAGCAACATCAGCCGCCCAAGATCATTCGGGTACAAGGACACGGCCAGGCGTCCTTGCTGTGTGCAAGCGAAACGCCAAAGGCGCAAGCTACAACAACCCCCGCCAAGACCACCGCCCACGTTACCATCTGCCATACATCAACATCAGCGTACTTGGCCGCCGCCGCCGCCGCGCACGGCTTCCAGGGACTTTGTTTGGCATACGGCGCGGCTCCTGTATGCCATTACAAAGCCGAGCCTGACAGTCGCCGCCCTCAAGGCCTTCAGAACAAGCATTACAGAACTAGATTTTACCACCGACCAGCCGGTCTTTTTTTATTGTCCTACGCTCCTTAACCTTATGGGCGTGGATTATATACGAGAGTTTGTCCACAGGGCCAAGCCCTGGGTGGTCAATAGTCAAAGCCAAAGGCCCGAAGACTCATTGCTTCTGAAAGGCCTATGGAGGATGCAGAGGTATATACCATATTGATTGCGCTTTTAAGTTGTGTACTGACTTGCGCAATCATCAGTGACGAAGCTGCGGCGCAGTGGCTTGGAATACGTGACGCTGATAACTATCTTTGGGATTATGGCTTAGCCTTCCATAATATGAAGCCTATTGTATCTGGTTAAGGAGAGCCTAACTGCGAGCCTGCCATGCCGCACTACTGCGCTATTGACTCTACACTATTTGTTGACTACTCTATAAGAAGTAGCGAAAAGAAGTATTATATTCTTTACTACTATTAATAATTTAATTTCATGCATTGTTTTCTGTACATTATTCTGTAATTATCGCTAGGTCGCTGTTATTTGTTTCTAGAACTGCAGTGTGCGTATCGTGTAAGGCCTTGTTGATTTGAGGAAGCGCGATATCGATCTCCGTGTAACACCAACGCAGGAGTTTCCTAGAGGCTTTTGGCTTCCCGATGGCTCCATTGACCAGCGATTTTTGACGCTTCTGACTTATAACTGCAGCACTGTTGTTCCACTGCCAAAGTAGCGCGAAGGGCCTGTCAAGTGCCTTCGCATCGTTTTAGCAAGCATTTTCCATGGATGATTATTCTTCTATGCTTCTGAAATCTATCTCGTCTGTTTTCATATATTTTTTCTCACCGCACGTTGACCCAAAATACCCGAACTGTGAATGCTTGTTCCCGTCTGTATACCATCTCTCTTCAATTTGGTGAACCCTCTAAAGTCGCAGTAGTGACTGTCATCGGAGCAATAGAAAGTAACAAGAAACAAGTGTTTGAGACATTTTTTGTTAAACTAGAGCTGCGTACGTTATTGGCATCATTGGCCTTACGTTGGTTGAGCAGTGCACAGGGAGGCATGGCCGACATTTAGTTCCACAACACACGGCGGAGTCTCTGTGACCCCTTTCAGAACATTTTATTACAAAAAAAAGGTAAAAATCTCTTTTTTCCCCGTGAAATGGAAGCGCGCAGATATGCAGAGACTTGTGCGAGCTCTGTTGCTTGGCAGTGTAAGTGCTGTGGTCAGGGCGTCTGTGAAGCATGAAGCGCCACAGTGATTTGTTTAACGTACCGCATCTAGGAAATCAAAGCTTCTTAGCGCCTGTGAAATATTACACTGCTATCAGTAATCTCATTTTTTCCTGATTTCGTCTCGTTCAGAGGCGGTTCTATTTTGGTGGCTCGTGTCGAAGAGTCAAGTGGTGAGGGGGACGCTGTCACGTAGCCCTCAGTCCAGCGCCTGTAACTCAGCAGTTATCCCAGCGAATGCATGACATCGAAATTACACCCGATCAGCCTGTCAATATCAGTATTGTTAGAATCTCAGGTCGTTCAGTCGGTGCCTGTCTAAAGCAGACCTGGGTGACTAATAGCCCACCGCAAGATGCCTTCATGTCGCTTACACTCTCCGCTTCCTGCACCAGTCTTGGCTTTGGCAATCACAGTAGTGCAATTCACGAATCTATCAGCTGATTTGACTGATTGGTTGCCAGCCAATGCTTCGTAGCCGCCGTCCTTACTCAGTGGTCCAGCCGACTTTCGCACAGCGTGCTACAAGGGAACAGAGCTGTATCTTATCTCAGAAACCGAGACACAAAGCTCTTGTAGAAGTGAACCTGTATTTCGAAAGACGCGTAGCTTCAGTCGTAACTAACAAATATAAATCAAGTTCCGGCCCTGACTATGGTTCAGTCTGTTTAGTTACTCACAAACCGGTCTTCTAAATCATTCACCACCGTGTTCAAATTATCCAAAAGCTATCTCCCCTTTTGCGCTACAATGACGTTTCAACTTCCACACGATGCTGAATCATGGAGCGAATTGGTTGCAGAATGGGAACTAGAGGGGTGTTCGCTATTTACTTTGCCGAAGTTGGTTTCTGCCTCAAAGATTCCTCTCAGACAATTTCTCATGCTGCGGGTTTTGTACCAACCCTTACAATCAGCCCGTTCGCTTGGAGCTTTGTTTAATGAGACCAAAGATCGGGCAGTTACGGCTGACACTTGGGAGGACACCGGAGCGTTCCTCAGGCAGTCAACGGCCTTCCAGGAATATATCCAGGCGATCGAGGAGGGGCGCGACGCGGATGGGATCTTTGCCATGACACACTTATATCAGCAACGCTGCGCGGCCATCGCGGATGGAATTTACCCAGGTGTGGACCGCGAAAAGATTGAGGTGCTTGATCCCATCATGACGCGCAGCCGGACAGCAAAGGCACCCGTACCGGTCGCCCTTTAAGGTCCGCCGTCAGTTCAAGCGCAAGGTGTACGAAGCACGCGTAGATGGCCTATACAGGCAGAACGCTGACAGTAAGGGGGACATGATTGTCGAGGTCAAGCCTCATACGCGGAAAGAAGACTCGAGCGCCCGTTCGATGGCCGTCAACATGCAGGAGTCGGCGCAGATGGCGGCGTGGATATCCGAGCACCCCTTGCTTAAAGACCAGGCGGATGCGAAGTGGAAACAGTACCGGCGCGTACTGATTTCCCAGAACGCCCGCCAGATATTTTTGACGGTAGCTACCTACGACAGCGCCTACGTGAGCTACATCAAAGGCGATAAAAAGGTGCTTGGGAGGGTTGGGAAGGGGGGTCCGTTTTTGAGCATGCAGAGGTACGGTCCGTATAACCTGAACCACCGGGCAGAGATGAGGTAGCTTTGTCATATACTACTGGCTTTGTCGATCGAAGGGCGGATTATGGATCTGGAGTGATTGCTTGCTTCTTTTCTTCTTTTCTTCTGTCTGCGCTTGTTGCTGCTTTTGCTGTTTTCGCTAGCCTGGCTCTTTCCTATTTGCTCACTCTTTTTACTCGTGCACTGATTTCCATTACTCGTATTCTATAGACAGTCTTGAACAATTTTTTTTTCTTTTCGTCAAATTTGGCCTATGTGTTGTCTTGATTACTGATCAGGCGTCTGTTTGCTGCACAGGACGAAAGACATGGTGTGTGCCATCCATGTCAGCCTGACGTGCGCTGTGGAAAAGGTCGTGAATGTATTGCTGAAGCCCTTTCAATGTGGATCCATATACGAACCACCTCGTTACACAACTAATAATGATAGCTTTTGTGCCGTCCTTGTAGGGATTGTCGCAGGTAAAGTCCTCGGCCTGGTCGCTGGAGCAACCCCACTACGATGGCCAAGCCGCATCGTGTGCGCGTCTCAGCGTCCTGAAAGCATCAGCCAACCAGTCCACTACTCTCCATTCCATCAGTTTCCGCCAGTTGCAGATGGTTAATGGCCAAAAAAAGCCAGGCTTAAATCGACGACAAGCACTAAGCCATGAGTCCCTGCTTCCCGAGGCCTGGCGCGCCACTCGAGAGATATTTGTTGAAGTTTCCCCCAGACCAACAGTTCTCTTCCACATCAGAAGAAGACAGCGTACTATACCAACGTCCAGAGCCGCCGCCGCCGCCGGCAGTTATGCCAACCAAGTTTATCCGCAGAACGATCGGGCCTCTGAAATTCTACACAGAACCCCGGATAGACGACCGCATGCTTAAAAAACTCCGGGTGACTATGACCGCCATGGATTTCGAAACAGGCAATGTGAATGCCAAGTGCCGTAAGCTGCTTGCCCTGGCGGACCCGCGCGGCATACAGTCTTTCGCCTTAAGAGTCAAGCCGTGGGTTAAGCCCGGTGGCCAAGAACACTATAAGAACTTTATAGAAGAGAGCTACATCACCAACGACCCTACGCCATACAACTACCTCTGTACTGCACATAAACTCTCCAGAGCATTGGAAGTTTGGGCCACAGGTAGCCCCCGTGAGCTTTCCAGAGAGTCGTTGCTCGGGCAGACCTCTTGGAAAGGATATTGGTTCGTCCAACCGCCCCATACATACATGTTACGACTTGGCCGATCATACTGACTGAGTCCTTGGCCTAGTGACCTGCGTGCAATGCAATGGCTCTCCAAGCATGAAACTGACTATTCTGGCTGGTACGTAAGCGCGGTCTATCACAACTGTAAGAAAAAGACAATGGAGACAGGGTATTTTGATCTTGATCCGGAGAAACCACATGCCATATGCAGCGTCGTGGACTCCACGCCTTTTGACCAGGGCTCGCTCCGCACTAGTGAGGTCAAGACTATCGCTGTTATTGCCGCGTTTAACCATGTTAAACCAGAGTATCACTCGCTTGATAGATTCGGTGTAAGTGATGCAGCGACATGCTTGTTACTCTAGTCTACGCTTACCTAACACTGATTTAGGTTACTATTATCTCTCTGTGGAATAGTGATGCTCGTATCGTGCAGGGACTTGTAAACCTTCACACTCGAGATATTGATATTCGTGTGACAGAGGTACAGTCTTTTGGTAAAGGCTTTTGGAACGCGGATGGCTCCATCGACAAGCGGTTTTTAATGCTTCTAGCTTATAAATCCGGCGAAGTTCTTCCACTGCCAAAGCACTATTTAGCGTTTACACGTCAGTATAGCTAGTCATTGTTTTTGGGGCAATTCTGGTTTTTAGCAGCACGTAGAATAAGCGAAAGAGTTGAATAATATGTAAACTCGCTGCTCGTAATTGAGCTAGGCAGCGTCAGGAAGTGTAGTAGCGGCGCTCTGTACAGCGCTTCCTAGCACAATATGGAAAGAGGCTATTTCGTCTGTAGTATTCTTGGATAAAAGATACGTTTATATATTCGCCAACTTGTGCTTTCTCAGCTGATTGACAGTGGGCTGGGCGTGCGGAAAGTACCTGACTCTCCGTGGCCGCAATCCTCCTCCTCAACGCACTGCACTTAGTGGCAGGCCAAAGCTCGAAAGACCCAAAATCACCACGACGACATCCAGATGGGGAGAAACAAAAACACACTTGAGTCGCAGCAAAAAGAGCCTGCCGTTCTGCCCCCGTAGCACTGCTTTTGCAGAGCGTGCCCGGCACTGAGGCAGGCGGCGTACAGCACCCCTCCCTGGTCCGTGCCATCCCCAACGCCCACAGCCTGCCCGCCTGTTTGATCATCCACAGCATAGTGCAATCAACAATTTGCTCTCCATTTTGCCAAGCTCATCCGACTCGACTAGCAACTCACCAAAACAGCCGTCCGATTCACCTCGGCTACACTCATACGGCCATGCCTCCGTGCTGTGAGAGGTGCACGGCACAAGGCAACAGACGACGCCCACACCTACCTTCTCGGCCAGGATTTGCTTTGACAGCAAGATCCGAAATGCGTCTATCTCGCCGCCCCGAGCCGCTTCCGCCGCCACCGCCGCCACTGCCGCAGCCCAGGAGGCCGACTGACTTCGGTGCCAAGATAGGCAGGCCAGTGCAAAGGTTCAGACCCGCTCGGATGACTTGGGAGGCGCTCAAGGGTTTCGGGGTAGTCATCACCCCCATGGACTTTGACAGCGGCAACGTCGACCCAACGCGTCCCCGGCTTCTGAGGCTGTTGAAGACAAGTGATGTGCTCTCGATTGTCAACAGGATTAAGCCGTGGATTGATTACAACGGCGCGACGTCGCTTGACGACTTCCGGCTCTCGAACTATACTTTTGCCAAATGGTTGCAGGCAAACCACTGTTCTATTGCCGACCGTTTCGCTATGACATTGGGTGATTGGGCAGGCAGAAATACAAACGATGGCGTGCATGATACATTACTTGGAAGAACCGCTTGGAGGACACTCAGGTTCGTGGCGCTGCCCTAATGCTTGTGTCTAGGACACATGTCCTTCCGGACACATGCCATTTTTTTCCCCGATGTACTAACAGTACCCTTGGCCAGTGAGATGACTTCCAATAGGTGGTTAGGCGTGTCACGTACCGACCGTTATATCTGGTTACCCGGTCCCCTATTCCAACCGTTCAAAAGTCCCAACCAGCTCTCTGTGCCAACACGGCTTGATCCCGAAAAACCTCATATCATATCCTACGTTGTGGATTCCACACCGTTTGACCAGTTCTCTCTTCGTAGCAGTGAGGTCAAGACCATCATCCTGGTTGCCCGTTTCAGCCACGCCAAAGCTGAATCCTGTCATCTAGACTACTTCGGTGTATGTACCACCGGGAATTTTATGTTATGACATGCCGTTTATTCTGACACATGAGAGGTGACTGCCATAGCTTTTTGTGCCTGCGACGTACGCATCGTGCAGGGGCTCGTGAACTTCAAAACTCACGACATCGACATACGCGTAACAGAGGTGCAGCGCTTCAACAATGGCATCCGCAACACGGATGGCTCCGTCGACAAGCGCTTCTTGACGCTGTTGGCATACAACTCTGCCGACGTCCTCCCGCTACCGAAGCCTTGATGAAACGGCCCCGTGCCGCTTATGATTTCACATGCATACTCTGCAGAGCGTTAGATTTCAATGTCATTGTCTCGTTATATGTCCTACCGCAGAAGCTAGGCTGAAAACTGCGAAAACTATATGCATGGCTACTCTCCAATCCATTTCGCAAACCGGCGTCTCATCAGAAACCATCGCGTGTTCGGACAGGGGCAGCGCCGCCCACATCACTCCCCGCGTCATCGTCAAACGGGTTCCTTTGCTGCTCCACGCGCGAATGCTGGCTCTGGCCTCCTGGCTGCCCCCGCATCTCCCAGCTGCCTATGCGCTCTTGCGCATCTCCTGCGCTTCCATAATGCACGTCCTGGTCACCAGACTTCTTCTCTGCACCGCGGACACCGGCGCCGTCTCCATGTCTGCGTTGTAAACGGAACCCGCCGAGGCCGCAGAGCGCAAGGACGGCGAGCGCAATTAGTGCGCCCATGACCAAGGCGCCAATCACACCCGCCACGGCCGGGTTCATCTGTGTACGGCCGCCGTTGCTGCCGCTGCCGCTCGACGACAGGGCCTGGCACCACTGACTCGCCGTGCCGGGCTTGCAAATCGTGCACCAGTCCGCCGCATCTCGGCCAATGGATGTCATCTTGTCCCGGAAGGCGAGGTACGGGATGGTGCGGCCGCCATTGCCCGAGTTGAAGAGCGAAAACACTTGAAACGTGTCACTCTCGTCGGCCGTCGGCCGATATACAAATCGCACGTTCAAATCCTCGGGCTTGGGGAAAGCGGTAGCGTCTTTGGGGTCTTGACCCACCAGCTCAAACACAATGGCGGCGCCCGGCGCAGTGACATTTCCCATGGGCGTGCTCAGCACATTGTCACGGGACAGCAGTCCCGCAACCGAGAAGAAGGCCATGAGCGGCTGGAACGAGCCAAACAGGAGCGTCATAGGCTGAGCCCGGCCCGCCGTGCGATTCGCGTTGAAGTCCATCTGCTCTGCGACGAGATTGGCCAGGGTGCGGCCTGCCACAGTCAGCGCGACGCTCGCCGTGTCGTTGGCCGTGCTGGTGCCTGGGTCTGACCTGGCGCGCTCCATCGTGAAGGCGTCGGCGGCGAGCCGGGCAAGCGTGGCGTTGGCATCGGCTAGATGTGCAAAAACGGTCTCGTTGTGGGCGTACTCGTAGCGGACGAGGTTGTAAATGTCGTAGGCGTTAAAAAAGTTGGCGTCGGTGGCGGCGAGAGTGCCCTGCAGCGGGCCGGTGCTGAAAAGCTGCGTGTAAAAGTCGGCGCTCTTCTGCGCGGCGTCCTTGAGGGCGGCGTTGCTCGTGAGATTGGTCGTCAAGGCGCTTTGCCAGGCAGGACAGCCGACATGGCCTTGGATGCTGTGGATGTTGTTAGCGAGTGCGCTTATCGCCCAGATTTGTTGCTACTGTAGCATGTACTTACCCAATGGAGCTCGCATCTGTACTCGGCAGCGTCTCGATTTGAGGGTACTGGTACCCATCGAGGGGATAGCTCGTCGTATTCGCGCCAACGTGGTTCTCGGCCAGTGCGTCGCCGCCCGCCGCCGCATTGAACGCCTTGGTGTTGGGCGGATAGAGCGCCTGCATAAAGGCGACGGCGCCGCCGACCACCCACTCGTCCGTCTGCGCGAGGACCCTTAGCTGCGCATTGTCAATGGCGTTTTGCGGCAAACCCTGGACCGTGGCCGCATCCGACGATGACGCATTCTTGGCCGAGGACGGCGCGAGGTAGCGCCCGCGAAACGCCGTGCCCTGGCGGTACAGCTGCTGCGCGCCGCCGGGCGTCAGCACCGGGTGGGCGCTGCGCAGAAACGGCGTCGTCTCGCCGTGCTGGACAAAGGCGACGGCGGCCCAGACCTTGGAGCTCGTGCTGGTGATTTGGTTTGAGCTGCCGTCTTCCTGTGCGCGGGCTGTCCTGGTGCCGGCGGCGAGCGCGAGGAGGAGGAGGGGCAGAAGAGCAGACGGCGGGGTCATTGTCTCTCTGTTTTTTGCTTCTGGTGATGGCTGTGATGAAGAGTCTCAGTGAGACAGCTTGAAAGTCTCACACTGCGCGCCTCAATGATCACCAGAGACAAAGGGGCCAGGACCAGAAAAGCAAAAGGTGTAGGAATTGCACGTCTTGGAAGTAAAGATGAAGAAAAAAAATTCTTGATCCTTTGTATTTTGAGGCTAGGAGCTGAACCAGGCCATATAGGTCGGTGGTTGGCGGCCGTGCCGCCCCGCCGCCCCGGGCGGCTTCGGCCTAGTATGAAAACGTGCGGCGGGCGGGATGGAAGGATGGTGCGGCTGACGAAATGGCGTATTCAATGCGGAAGAGAGGGACATTAGGGTGAATGAGGTTACATTTCCGATTGTGAATTCTCAAAAGATTTCACTCTCAAGGTGCAAAGTTGGTGTTGATAAACTCAACCAGCGCCCGCTCTTAGTGACTATGCGCGATACCTATCCTACATAGGCTCTTTTCCTCCGTATAAAAGTGCTGTAAATCAATATGTAACTAAAGCTTCTAGATGCTGGGGTGGGTCAAAACGGAAACAGCTGCGATCACTTTAAAGCTACCAGTCTGGCCCGAGGTAATCCAAAACCGATTCCAGCGCCTGTCTCTGGTTTTGCGCCTGCGTTTCCCTTTATACTTTTCCGCCCATCAGTCGGCCAAACATGAGCAACACTCCGGACCGCCGGGTGCGATATACGCTTCTTCCAGCGCGCTTCTCAGCGTCCAGCTGCTCTTCCTCGGTTGGGGCCATCGAATCGTCGCAACAAGTCCTAAAAGAGTCCACCGGTCGCCGTGTCATGTCAAATTCGGCGTCCATGTGTCTCTCATCGAAGAACAAAGTAATCTACCGAAAGGACCAGACTTGTGTGGAAGGTCTTTCTGGCCTCTATTTATGCAGGACGCCGCTCGCCACGAGAGCATCAACGACCTCTTGTATCCATTCTTGACAGCGTCGAAGTGGCGCACGCGGGTCGAGTCGCTTCGCTCCCTGAAACTGCTTGGCGGGAGGTGGGATTGTCAAGCAGACTTCTTCGACGCGATGCCAGCTGTCGGCAGACACCCAACCCAGGTATTCTTTTCCGCTGTATTCGGGTGAGGTTTCCGGTCGCTCACCAGGTCTGGCTTGAAACACCATTCCGTCTTGAATGTTGCCAGTGACGTGCAGTAACAGGCCCTCGCCTTTTCGCACGTTTTCAACGAAGAGGGCGTGGTGGTCGCGCGGCGCTCCGATGGAGGAGATTCGGTAAACGTTGTAAGACATACTCAGTGGCGTAAGTTTGGGAAGTAGTAAAGAGCTAAAGTGAGGTGGATGAGGTTTGGTGAGCCTTGCCAGCGGTCAGAGCTTGGTGGTCATTGCTGCCTTGTGCTGCCTGGACCGCAAGACCAATACCCTGGACCTCAACGAGAAACAACAGTTGTGCCACATTGCATTCTTGACGATAATGGAAACTGTAGGGAAAAGTCGACAACTCCCGAGGCTAATACTTATCTCGAGTTATAGAAAGAACCACCACCGCTAGCGCATAAGCGCATGGTGGATGCATCCTTCGTTTATGTGAGTCGGCTCGTTTAAAGCCGTTATACCAGGCTAATGATGGCCGATTGAGTCAGACCGTTGCCATCCATAACTCGTCGCGCTACTTCATTACTAAATAGTCTGCGTGGCTTCACCAAGACAATAAATAAATACTCCGTACAAGTCCTCGCCACTGATAGTTTCCAATACACTTTGCCAGTACCTCGCCAACAACTCGCCGCCATATCCACCATGTCTCTGCAACTACAGCACGCCGACTTTTCCGACGGCGACGAGCTCGCCCTCGTCTCGGCGCTCTCCAACGTCGACGACGAGTTCAGCAAGGCGGCCCACCCGGGCCGCTCCTACGACGAGGAGCTGGCCGGCAGCAAGGAGCGCTGGCCGGCCGTGTACGGCTTCGAGGGGTGGCACACGCTCAAAGTCGTCGATGCCGCGACGGGCAAGATTGTCGCGACCTCGCGATGGATGCTGCCGCCCGGGTACAAGAAGCACTTGCCCGCTCTTACAGGTACACTACGAGGCTGCTGTTTTCCCCGCATGGCGTGAGATGAAGAAACTAAAACGTTGTGCTAGGTGTCCCCGAAGGAATGGAGCTGCCTCCACGGAAGCCGCCCACGACCTTGGACCGCGCTTTCTTCGGCCGCTACTGCGACCAGCTTGACCCCATTGAGGCCCGGGAGCTGGGCCAACGACCGACGTTGCGTAAGTAAAAGAATTGAAAAGGACAAAAAAAAAAAAAAAAAAAGAAAGGCGAACCGCGTCAACACAAGAAGCTTGTACTAACACGACGAATGGCCAGTCCTAGACACAATAGCCACCTTGCCCGAGTACCGCGGTCAGGGCGCCGCCGACAGCCTCATGCTGCAATGGGCCGCTGACTTTGCCGATGAGCACGGCCTGGCGAGCCACATTGACACTGTCGGCGATGCACCGACGCCGCATACCAAGCTCGGCTGGGAGAAGAGGGGGTCGTTTGAGGTCGCGCGCAGTGACGGCAGGATGCTCTCATGTAGCGTGTTTGTGAGAGAGCCTAAAAAGAGCGCCAGTAGCTAGGGCTTTCACAGGGGGCCAATTCATGTTGCACAGCTGAAATTTACAAAATCGGATAAAAACGCGCAGACTAAGAACGCATCACCTGAATCAAGCGCCGTGTTTCGCAGTCCGTTGCCATTTTCCTTGCGACTGCACAGTAGGTGAGCCAAACTTATTTGTGCCAAATCGGCCTGGGGAAATGCACACGGCTCCTAAGACAAAATAAGGCCGCCGTCATCATCCGTCCCATGAGAAGTGGTCAACCACTTCATCGGTTCCATGGTCTAACGGTTATGACTGCGGATTCTGATTCCGCCAGCGAGGGTTCGACTCCCCCTGGAACCTGATCTTTTTGCATTTTGCACCAGCAGCATTCGCTACGTGGCGTCGGTTGGATCATTTTTTTTTGTTCTTCTCAATTTCTCCTCCATTGTCATTATTGTCGTGGCACTGAGATCTCTTCGTTGGAATGAGCTAAGCCAGGGAATTACGGAACCTGGCGATCAGGCTGTGTCCGTGTATTCCAGCGGCCCTTTTCCACTTGTAAAATGCCACACCCATGTTGAAAAAGATTTGACTACAATTGTTCCAATGCTGAAGATTTGGTACAAATAGAATGCTTACGCAGCAAGAAGATCGAAGCGTATGGTCCATCCTCTCGTGTGTGTGAGAGCCATATCGGGAACTGAGCTAGACTGCCTGTGGCCGTGGAGAACCTCGTGCACACTTTTGACACCACGCCATTTCCTCTTGCCGACGGACCTGCCCAGACGTTTTCGCCTTTCAAGATTGGGCGCCTAGACATCCCTGACGTTGGCGTGGCGTCGATTGAGAATCATCTTGTCGACAAGGTCCCACTCGTTTCTGAATGCAGTGTCTGCAAACTACTGACACTAACGTGGAAATGGATGAGCTGGTGACGGCCAAAGACAGAAACCCCTTTGTCTTTCCTTAGACAATGGCAGAAACCTCTTTGTCTTCCATGGGCAATGACAAAAACCTCTTTGTCTTTCGTCTTTCCTCAGTACCACTGTCACAGTACTCTAGAGGTCATGCGGAGTGAGGCCAACTACAACAACTTTGCCGAGGCGTGGGTCCTAGCGCTGACTTGCTAGACAGCACCGATCTATTCACAACCTACGTCGAGGCGCTGAACGGTCGCGTCTCCGAGGCCGTGATGGGCGCCCTGTCGCACATGGCCAGCTTCCAGTGCCCTCAGACATGTGCGCCACACCAGTACGCGCCGGTACGTCTACCAGCCCAATCACTAGCCGACCGGCTCGTAGCTCTTTGTGGATGGCGCTCGGGCTGTGGCGCGCAAGGGAACCACTGACACTGATCGCATGGCGCGGCGCACTGCGGCGAGCTGCTGTTTGGGTTTGGTCACCTGGACCGCCAACCNGGAAAAAAAAAAAAAAAAAAAAGAAAGGCGAACCGCGTCAACACAAGAAGCTTGTACTAACACGACGAATGGCCAGTCCTAGACACAATAGCCACCTTGCCCGAGTACCGCGGTCAGGGCGCCGCCGACAGCCTCATGCTGCAATGGGCCGCTGACTTTGCCGATGAGCACGGCCTGGCGAGCCACATTGACACTGTCGGCGATGCACCGACGCCGCATACCAAGCTCGGCTGGGAGAAGAGGGGGTCGTTTGAGGTCGCGCGCAGTGACGGCAGGATGCTCTCATGTAGCGTGTTTGTGAGAGAGCCTAAAAAGAGCGCCAGTAGCTAGGGCTTTCACAGGGGGCCAATTCATGTTGCACAGCTGAAATTTACAAAATCGGATAAAAACGCGCAGACTAAGAACGCATCACCTGAATCAAGCGCCGTGTTTCGCAGTCCGTTGCCATTTTCCTTGCGACTGCACAGTAGGTGAGCCAAACTTATTTGTGCCAAATCGGCCTGGGGAAATGCACACGGCTCCTAAGACAAAATAAGGCCGCCGTCATCATCCGTCCCATGAGAAGTGGTCAACCACTTCATCGGTTCCATGGTCTAACGGTTATGACTGCGGATTCTGATTCCGCCAGCGAGGGTTCGACTCCCCCTGGAACCTGATCTTTTTGCATTTTGCACCAGCAGCATTCGCTACGTGGCGTCGGTTGGATCATTTTTTTTTGTTCTTCTCAATTTCTCCTCCATTGTCATTATTGTCGTGGCACTGAGATCTCTTCGTTGGAATGAGCTAAGCCAGGGAATTACGGAACCTGGCGATCAGGCTGTGTCCGTGTATTCCAGCGGCCCTTTTCCACTTGTAAAATGCCACACCCATGTTGAAAAAGATTTGACTACAATTGTTCCAATGCTGAAGATTTGGTACAAATAGAATGCTTACGCAGCAAGAAGATCGAAGCGTATGGTCCATCCTCTCGTGTGTGTGAGAGCCATATCGGGAACTGAGCTAGACTGCCTGTGGCCGTGGAGAACCTCGTGCACACTTTTGACACCACGCCATTTCCTCTTGCCGACGGACCTGCCCAGACGTTTTCGCCTTTCAAGATTGGGCGCCTAGACATCCCTGACGTTGGCGTGGCGTCGATTGAGAATCATCTTGTCGACAAGGTCCCACTCGTTTCTGAATGCAGTGTCTGCAAACTACTGACACTAACGTGGAAATGGATGAGCTGGTGACGGCCAAAGACAGAAACCCCTTTGTCTTTCCTTAGACAATGGCAGAAACCTCTTTGTCTTCCATGGGCAATGACAAAAACCTCTTTGTCTTTCGTCTTTCCTCAGTACCACTGTCACAGTACTCTAGAGGTCATGCGGAGTGAGGCCAACTACAACAACTTTGCCGAGGCGTGGGTCCTAGCGCTGACTTGCTAGACAGCACCGATCTATTCACAACCTACGTCGAGGCGCTGAACGGTCGCGTCTCCGAGGCCGTGATGGGCGCCCTGTCGCACATGGCCAGCTTCCAGTGCCCTCAGACATGTGCGCCACACCAGTACGCGCCGGTACGTCTACCAGCCCAATCACTAGCCGACCGGCTCGTAGCTCTTTGTGGATGGCGCTCGGGCTGTGGCGCGCAAGGGAACCACTGACACTGATCGCATGGCGCGGCGCACTGCGGCGAGCTGCTGTTTGGGTTTGGTCACCTGGACCGCCAACCGTAGGTGTGAGGCTGTCCCGCGTAGACGGAGATGGCTACCAAGTCGTCGCCGACGCCGTGATTGTAGTGCTGTGTTTCATCAAGGAGAGCAGGGTCGTTTTATAGAACATGAGATACATGTGCGGGAGAAGTTTGTTTGCAGAGTGCGAGGTCTGGGTGGAGTGAGTTCAGCGCCTGTGAAGCAAGTGGGTGCGGACAGTAGAATACGATACCGAAGAAGACACCACAAATCGGATGTCTTTGAGGAATATCAATGCGTACCTGCTCCTTGCTCTTTT
The DNA here is from genome assembly GCA_001455915.2 of Samsoniella hepiali. Taxonomy (NCBI): domain Eukaryota; kingdom Fungi; phylum Ascomycota; class Sordariomycetes; order Hypocreales; family Cordycipitaceae; genus Samsoniella; species Samsoniella hepiali. The sequence goes on along the minus strand of LNDK02000043.1, from coordinate 363,317 downwards.
TTTGCCAATGGTATTGATATCGTTCGTTGCATTTTGTCGGGGTGACGAGCGTGTCCCGCAGCTTTCGGCGAAAAGGAGTGTCCGCGGCGCGTCGCATCGCATGATTTCTTATCAGATCCTTTGCCTGTCGGGTGACATCATCAATCGGGCAAGGAAATAAAGCCTCAGCAGGTGAATATTCGCGAGGAAACATGGATAGCTGCGCCAGCGCCCCTTGTACCAGTCCGAAGGGCGTTTGGTACGTACCTGACAGCGGATGGTTGCATGGCAGGCGCTAAGCCAAACAAGGAAGCTCGTCGCACTGAGTCAGCCGGCCTTGAAAAACGAAAAAGAATAAAAAGACTCCACCAAGGAGGCTGCAGCAAATCACGTTGTCGCGTGTGGCTCCATGTGTGGCTCCTGGTGTGGCTGCCCTCTCCCTGCTGCCGCCCACTGAACTGGCCGCCCAAGTCCATCCACCAGGCGTGCACTACCCCGGCCCAGATCGAGCAACACACCTGCAGCACCACTCATCACTGCCATCAAACGACGAGACAAGACGACCACGCCGATTGGAAACGCACGCCGTATAAGAACCACTGCTTGCGCCTGCCCATTCGTATGCTGTCCGTTCGAATGGACAGCTCCCAGGCTGCCGCCTAATTCCCCTCCCCTACCCTTGTTTTAATCCGCCACTCGTTTTCTCTCGCCCCCCATTTTTTAAACCGCCATGGATATCGACTGCGTGGCTGTCAACACGGCGGCTGCGCCTGTGGTCGATGCCCCCAAGGACCAGACCGACACCTCGAAAACGTCGCAGCACAGCTTTTTGCACTCGCCGCCCGATAGCAACAACACCGTCAAGTCGGATGCGAGCGACTCCGAACTCAGCGAACTCGAGGATGAACCCGCCCTCGACAGCGCTCCCCCCGGTCTGAGCGACTCGGCCGAGCCGCCTGCCGCCGAGGATGATCAAGATGACATCGGCGAGGTCTTGCCTGACCATTGGTCTGGCACTGTGCCCGTCTTCAAGCCGACCATGAACCAATTTCAGGACTTTAAGAAATTCGTGCGTTTACCTATCGCTTCTTCTTGGCCTACGCTGCCTCTTCCCCCCACCCCTCTTTGGCTAACCCTGCGACACCCGATAGATGAAAAAGGTCGACAGCTATGGCATGACGTCTGGCATCATCAAGATCATCCCGCCCGAGGAATGGAAAAATGCCCAGCCCAAGCTCGATGAACTGATCAAGCAGATCCGCGTCCGCGAGCCGATCAAGCAGGACATAATGGGATCCAACGGTACCTACAGACAGGTCAATATTCTACACGGCCGATCCTACAACCTACCCCAGTGGCGACAGCTCTGCGATCAGAGCGAGCACCAGCCGCCCGCGCGCCGAGGTGAGCGACGGGCCAACACGAATAAGCCAAAACCTGCGAAACCCAAACCCGCTGCGCCGAAGCAACCCAGCACGTCGACACCCAAGAAACGTGGCCGCGGGCGCCCCGCGAAGAATAAGGGCAAGCAGGATGAGGCCGCTGCCGAACAAGAAGACCGACCGATGACGCCCGTGTCACCAAAGGCAGAGCCCGAAGCGCCAGAAGAGGCAAAGCCCGAGATGGTCGAATCCGTTGAAAATGATGCGACAGAACCAGAACCCGAGCAAGAGTCTATGCCCCCGCCTAGCCGAATGGGTGGGCGCATGGGCGGCGTCAAACCTGCCAAGGAAAAGACGCAGTCTGTTTCAGCTCGCAGAAAGAATGGTCGCCGTGAGGGCTCAGTTGCCATCGACGAGGAAGCCTTCAAGGACTTTGACTACAAGATGGACATCTCCGACTATACTGCAGAGCGCTGTGAGGAGTTGGAGAGAGCCTACTGGAAAACCCTGACCTATGCGGCTCCTCTGTATGGTGCCGATATGATGGGAACTCTCTTCGACAACGATACCGACACCTGGAATTTGAACAAGCTGCCTAATCTTCTCGATGTGCTTGGCACCAAGATTCCTGGCGTCAACACAGCATATCTCTATCTTGGCATGTGGAAAGCCACATTTGCTTGGCATCTGGAGGACGTGGATCTGTACAGCATCAACTATCTGCATTTTGGCGCACCAAAGCAGTGGTACAGTATCTCGCAAGCCGATGCTCCCAAGTTCGAAAGGGCCATGAAGAGCATCTGGCCAGCGGACGCCAAGTCGTGCAGTCAATTCCTGCGCCACAAGGGTTACCTAATTTCCCCTCAGCACCTGTTATCACACTATGGCATCCGCGTCAACAAGTGCCTCTCGTACCCCGGAGAGTTTGTCGTCACCTACCCCTACGGCTACCACTCAGGATACAACCTGGGCTACAACTGCGCCGAGGCCGTCAACTTTGCTCTCGACTCGTGGCTGCCCATGGGAAAAATTGCGAAGCGCTGTGAGTGCTCACAAGCTCAGGATAGCGTTTGGATTGACGTCTACGAAATCGAGCGCAAGCTGCGTGGTGAACCGACACCAGAATACTACGAAGAGACAGAGGACGACGAAGATGAAGACGACGAAGACATGTCAGGACTTCCTTCGCCTCCGTCCAGCGGCGTCAAATTTAAAGACGGAAGGAAGCGCAAACGTGTTGGAGAAGGCGGGCCAAGCATGAAGATCAAAAAGGTCCGCCTGCGACTCAAGCCAAAGGCAGATCCTCCTTGCTGCCTCTGCCCCAACGACTTTGCTGGCATGGATGTTCTACCCACCAACGACGGCCGCAAGGCTCACAAGATGTGCGCCTTGTTTATCCCCGAGACATATATCGATACAGTGGAGGGACAAGAAGTCGTGTGCAACATCAACAACGTGCACAGGGACAGGCTGGATCTCAAGTGCCTGTTCTGTCGCTCCAAGCGCGGTGCCTGCTTCCAATGCTCACAAAAGAAATGTGCCCGAGCATACCATGCGACATGCGCTGCTGCTGCTGGCGTCTTTATCGAAGAACAAGATATACCCGTCTATGGCCAGGATGGCGTTGAGTACAAGGAACAAGCATTTGAATTTAGCTGCCGCTTCCATCGTACCCGAAGAGATAAGAAACTCGACGGCGTAGCGCTGGAGGGTGACGAGCGTATCCATCGCGCGGCCAAGGCAGCCAAGGTCGACGAGATCTGTCAGTTCCAGTACGCCAAGGGCGACATCTTTGCTGGCCTGATTCTCGAGAATCGCCGCGATGAAGAAACCTTTCTCGTTAGTATCGTTCCTAGTGGCGAACGCGTCGAAATCGAATGGAAATGGATGCTCGTGCCCGACCCGTCTGATTATCACCTGCCCAAGGCATCAGCCAACGCCCTACCACTGCCTGCGTCAGAAAAGGCGAGAAACAGACTCAATGCCAAGAGACAGGATGACGACAAGCCGCGCAAGGACGATGAGTTTGCTGAAGGATACACGTGGGCCGAATTTAATCTGCATGACGCGGTGATCAACAAGGATCAAGTCAAGGTCGACTTTGCCAAGCCAGATCAGATCTGGTATTATCTTGGCCAAACATCGACGGAAGCTAAGGCCCAATACACTGAAGACGCTACCAACCGACGACACAACCCGAGGGGTAACTTCCTAGATACTATTCCCAAGCCACCAAAGCCTGTTGCTGCACCCAAATACCGGCAGTACCGCCAACAAGGTGTAGCTGGCGGCTATCAGCATTACAATGGCCATGTCCCGCCGGCCATGGGCGGACAGTATACGTCGCAGCAGTTCCGGCCTAGCCCTTTGGCAGCTGGTATGCACGCTGTTCAGATGCCAGGCGGCAATATGGCAGCTCATCACCAGCCAGCGCAAATGGCCTGGCACAACAGCCAGCCAGAGGGGCCCAGATACACCGTACACCCATCTGTGTATCATACCTATCAATACTTCCAGGTCCACTACAACAGAGAACCGTCGAGGTACCGCACACCATATGCGAGGTTCGGCGGATTTATTAATGGCTACGAAAGCAATTCTAAAGGCGGCCTGATGGCCAACGGCAGCCAGGCTGACATGATGCGACGACTCAGCTACGCCTCATCGATACCACAGGCGGGCAGTCTACAGAACGGTAGACCTCAGCCTGTGGCTTCAGCGCCGAAGACGGAGAAAGTCAAGGCAACACCACCCCCGAAGGCGTACACGATCCCCGCGAAGCAGTCGCCCGTGCCGCTGCCGCCCGGTTTCCTTGCCGCAATGGGGGGGTCGCCCCCGACACCGAGTGCGCCACCGAAGCAAACGCCAACGGCGTTTGCTTCACCATTGTCAGCGACGCCGGCAGCAATTGCGACTCCAGCAACAACCGCGACTCCAGCAGCAACCGCGACTCCAGCAACAACCGCGACTCCAGCAACAACCGCGACCCCAAGCCAAGCTAAACCTGAGAAGTCAGCTGAAACAGCAAAGATATCCACGACGCCGGTGCCTCTGCCATCGTTTGCTTTGACACCGCAGCAGCCCGTCTCGGCGCTGAAGAACACAGCAACAGCCCAGAGCAACGGCAATGCGAGCATGGCGTCGTCGGCAGCTGCCCCCCAGCCGGCTAGTTTGCAACAATGCGGCCAGGCGGTGATGGAGCAGCAAGAGTTTGCCGATGTCCCGGGCCGAGAATCTATGGAATTTGTCGACAACATGATGCGAAATCTGAGACGGGCGTCACAACAGGGAACACCGCCATACTAATATGCGCACTTGCGCCAATGAATTGTACGCTAGCGATGAAGATGATTGCTTTACATGACTGATTCATAGCTCCCTTTTTGGTGGCTTGGGCTGTTTTTCCATGTTTACTTTGCTTTGCTCGGCGTTGAACGGATTTGGGACGTGTAATATATAGTATGAACCGGAGTGGTGCGGTCACATCGGGTATTGGGGATGACACGGCGCAACAAACGGGCGGCGTTTTTTTTTCTTGTTTCTTCTTGTTCTTGCTCGAACTTGTCTTTTGGCAAGACGTGGGAATGTCTCTTGCCTGGGCGACTATAGAGTGGCCAGACAGTGTTGGCTTGTGTACTGTTTAGCTGTCCCTAAATGGGACGTATTTAGCTGTCCTTGAATGGGACGTATTGCTCAATTCTGATTATTGATTATTGATTATTGATTATTCAACATTACCTTCTCCGGAGATGCCTGTGTACTGCTGCACTATGACTTGGATTGCATATTAAACGTGGAGCGATTGCGTGCTGGCAGCTTATTAGTAACGTCGGCTATGCAAGGCCTAGCTTGCGCTGCAGCTGCAGCTGCGATAACGGCTCCCCAAGACAACCCCGCCAAACCAAACGTCACACGGGATCGCGTTCCGACGGATAAAGTTGCGCAATTAACTCATACAACATCGCGCCTTGTCCACGACGCTGCTGAAGCTTGCAGTCCCGGGATTCTATATCCTACGAATGTCTGTTTTTGCTGCGCCGACTCGCCCTCTTGTCTGCAAGCTCGCCGCCGGCGCCGCCGCTGCTACCATCAGTTGTCCGATTTCCCCGACCGCGCTCCGCACTACGACCAGAGGGCTCTGCACGACCATGAGCCTCTCCGGCAAGCTCAAGCCCGCGGCGCGGGTATCCGGCCAGAAGCAAGATGTTTGGTGAGTTGACAGGGCCGAATACCGACGATACCGGACGGCGAAGAAGAGCGCCCGCTGACACCGCACCAGGTCCATCATCAACGAGGCCGCCGCCGCGTCGCCCAAGCAGCCGATTGTCAACATGGGCCAGGGCTTCTTTGGCTACAACCCGCCCCAGTTCATCCTCGACGCGGCCAAGGAGGCGCTCGACCGGGTTGACTGCAACCAGTACTCGCCGACCAAGGGCCGGCCGCGCCTGAAGAAGGCGATTGCGGACTCGTACACGCCGCACTGGGGCCGCCAGATTGACCCGGAGACGGAGGTGACGATTACGACGGGCGCCAACGAGGGCATGCTGAGCGCGTTCATGGCGTTTCTGGAAGAGGGCGACGAGGTTATCATCTTTGAGCCCTTTTTCGACCAGTACGTGGAGAAATACTGAGGTAGAGAGAGAGAAGGAAGGCTGACGAGTTGAATAGGTACATTTCGAACATTCAGATGCCGGGTGGCAAGATTGTCTACGTGCCGCTGCATCCGCCCGCCACGGGCGCGACGACGACATCATCGGCGGCGGACTGGACGGTGGACTTTGAGGAGCTGGAGCGTGCGATTACGCCCAAGACGAAGATGATTGTCATCAACACGCCTCGTACGTACCACGCACTAAACAATACAGGAAAGGCGAGCATGTGGCCGGAGCGCTAACTTTGGCAGACAACCCTGTCGGCAAGGTCTTTTCCAAGGACGAGCTGCAAAAGATTGCGGATCTGTGCGTCAAGAATGAAATCATTATCCTGTCAGACGAGGTCTACGACAAGCTATACTACGTGCCGTTTACTCGCATCGCCACGCTGTCGCCCGAGGTTGATCGGCTGACATTGACGGTGGGCTCTGCGGGCAAGAACTTTTACGCCACGGGCTGGCGCGTCGGTATGTGCCGCTGCCACAGCAATATTACGCAGAATACTGACAACCTTTTCCCAGGCTGGCTCATCGGCCCCGAGCACCTCATCAAGTACGTCGCGGCGGCGCACACGCGCATCTGCTACTCGTCCGTGTCGCCGCTGCAGGAGGCGTGCGCCGTCGGGTTCGAGCAGGCCGAGCAGCACGGCTTCTGGGCGTCGACGATTCGCGACATGAAGGCCAAGATGGACCGCTTCAACGAGGTGTGGGCCGAGCTGGGCCTGCCGTACTCGGAGCCCGAGGGCGGCTACTTTGTGCTCGTAAACATGGCCCAGGTGCGGCTGCCGGCCGACTACCCGTTCCCGGCGCACGTGGCGAGCCGGCCGCGGGATTTCAAGCTGGCGTGGTTCCTGATACAAGAGGTGGGCGTGGCGGCGATCCCGCCGACCGAGTTCTACACGGACGCGAGCGCGCACCTCGCCGAGGACTACATCCGGTTCGCGGTGTGCAAGGAGGACGCGGTGCTGGACGAGGCCAAGAACAGGCTGCGGGGGCTGAAGAAGTACATGACGAAATAGAGAGAGGGAGGGGGGCCTGCTGCGTGTGTATGTGGCAGGGCGGTTGCGGTAGGCAAGGCAGGGGATCAAAAGGAGAGGCGATATAGGGTTCGTAGATGTCATAGATTTATTATTATATTGGACTCGAGTCTGGGGTAAATGCAGCATGCGTTGGAGTGGGTGCCTTCGTACGGGCCTGGGGGCCTTGCTTGACATGGTGGACCAGCAGCTGGGGTAAAAGCCCCTGTTTCATCCGATAAATACCGGAGAAAAAAGGCATAAACAACGAGACGATTCTGGGACATTTGTCGATGACATCCAGTGACCATCATGGCATCTCTCTGCTTGGTGGCGGGCGGGCGGGGGGCGTCGGATGGAGGGGCCCGAAAAGGCGAGCCCGGAGCCGGCCGACGACAAGCTGGCTGCGATTGCAGTCGACAAGGGACGCTACAGGGGAGGCAGGCTGCAGGTCCGCTGAACCCCGCCCCGAGACCAAGCCCCCGCAGGCCTTCGCCACCCGCTTAGTACCTACAGAGATACTCCAATCATGGTGCAGATATTGGGCATCCCGCTGCATTGCATTTTGCCACGAGACACTGTACATCGGTCGGCGGCTGCTTGCGTTTTTCGCCAGAGAGAGAGAGAGAGTACAGAGTATTCGAATAGTATAGGATCAACGATTCGGATTCTGGAAGCCCGCTGCCTGTCTCCCCCGCTCTGCGCTGTAGGACCACGCCGCTATCCTGCCGTTTGTGGGGTGTCCTGCTGCTACTGTTGCTGCTATCAGTGCTTCCAACTAGCGCGGCGCTGAACACCTACAAATCTCCAACGGGACCCTCCATCCCCCACGACTTTTGTTCTCGACGCCTTGCCCAGCTCTGCGTTTTGTCTACTCTTTTTTTCACACCTAACCTTTGCATCTCAGCGTTTGGCTTCACATCGTTTTTACTTTCCACTACAGACCTCGTAAAGAAAGAGGCACACAAAGATACGACTTCCATGTCCCGCTAACCACGGACCCTCGCATCTCAGTGACAGCCCTGCTGTCCCCGCGACGTCGACATGGCTCCCACCGCCGTCGACGTCAAGAACGAGCCCAAGGCCTCTGACCTTGCCGCGCTCACCGCCGAGTTTGACGGCACTTTGCGATTCTATCTCAACGGCACAAAGGTCGTCCTCGACGACATCGACCCCGAAGTCACCGTCCTCGAGTATCTACGCGGCATCGGCCTCACCGGCACCAAACTGTATGCCCTCTCCGGCCCCGGGACCTCGCCGGTCCTCTTCTTTGCCAAGTCGAATATACTAATAAATACCCCAGCGGCTGCGGCGAAGGCGGCTGCGGTGCCTGCACCATTGTCGTCTCCCAGTTTAACCCCACCACCAGCCAAATCTACCACGCCTCCGTCAATGCCTGTCTCGCGCCCCTCGTCAGCCTCGACGGCAAGCATGTCATCACCATCGAGGGCATCGGCAACACCAAGCGCCCGCACCCGACCCAGGAGCGCGTCGCCATGGGCAACGGCAGCCAGTGCGGCTTCTGCACCCCGGGCATCGTCATGAGTCTCTACGCCCTGCTGCGCAACAACGACGCCCCCACGGAGCACGATGTCGAGGAGGCCTTTGACGGCAACCTGTGCAGATGTACGGGGTATCGTCCGATTCTAGACGCGGCGCAGACGTTTAGCGTCAAGAAAGGCTGCGGCCAGGCCGCTGCAAATGGAGGCTGTTGTATGGATACAAAGACAAACGGCCAAACCAACGGGGAAAATGGAGCCAGTGCCAACGGAGTAAACGGAACGAATGGCGCCGATGGCAAGAAAAACGGCAGCGGCTGCTGCATGGAGAATGGCAACGGTCCTGCCAGCGGCGGATGCTGCATGGACAAGATGAAAGACGACCAGCCCATCAAACGCTTCACCCCACCCGGCTTCATCGAGTACAAGCCCGACACAGAGCTTATCTTCCCGCCCCAGCTCAAAAAGCACGACATGCGGCCTCTGGCCTTTGGCACCAAGAAGAAGACCTGGTACCGCCCCGTTACGCTGGACCAGCTCCTGCACATCAAGAGCGTCTACCCCCAGGCCAAGATTATTGGCGGCAGCACCGAGACCCAGATTGAGATCAAATTCAAGGCGCTCCAATACCCCGTATCAGTCTATGTCGGTGATATTGCCGAGCTGAGGCAATACAAGTTTGGCGACGATCACATGGAGGTTGGCGGCAATGTCACCCTCACTGATCTGGAGAAGCTCTGCGAGACGGCCATGGAGCACTACGGGCCAGCTCGCGGACAAGTGTTTGACGGCATCCTGAAGCAACTGAAATATTTCGCGGGCCGGCAAATCCGCAATGTTGGCACACCAGCCGGCAATCTCGTCACGGCATCGCCCATTTCCGACTTGAACCCCGCGCTGTGGGGAGCCAACGCCGTCCTCGTCGCCAAGTCAGCCACCGAAGAGACTGAGATTCACATGTCCCAGTTCTTTACCGGATACCGCCGGACAGCCCTGGCACCCGATGCCATTATCGCATCCATCCGCATCCCAGTCACAGCCGCCAAGGGCGAATTCTACCGCACCTACAAGCAGGCCAAGAGAAAGGATGACGACATCGCCATTGTGACCAGCGCCCTGCGCGTGAAGCTGGACGATGCTGGCCTTGTCCAGGAGACGAACCTCATCTACGGCGGCATGGCGGCCACGACAGTCTCGGCCAAGGCGGCGGAAGAGTACCTCATCGGCAAACCGTTTGCCGAGCTTGAGACGCTCGAGGGCGTGATGAGTGCGCTCGGTCGTGATTTTGACATGCATTTCAGCGTGCCAGGTGGCATGGCCTCGTACCGCAAGGCACTCGCCTTTGGATTTTTCTACAGATTCTACCATGATGTCCTGTCTGGAACGAATGGCAAGAATGTGGACAAGCAGGCTATCGACGAGATTGAGCGTGACCTGTCCGTGGGCAAGATTGACCACGACTCGGCACAGAAATATGAGCTCGAGGTGACGGGCAAATCCAACCCGCATGTTGCCGCCCTGAAGCAGACTACGGGTGAAGCCCAATATACCGACGATATCCCGCAGATGAAGAATGAGCTATACGGCTGCTGGGTCTTGTCAACAAAGGCCCGCGCCAAGATCTTGTCTGTTGATTACTCCACGGCTCTTGATATGCCTGGTGTAGTTGACTACATCGATGCCAAGGACATGCCCGACGAAGAGGCCAACAAGTTTGGCCCGCCGCACTTTGATGAGCGCTTCTTTGCAGAAGGGGAAGTGTTTACTGCAGGTCAGGCGATTGCCATGATTCTGGCCACCTCTGCCACCAAGGCGGCGGAGGCTGCTCGTGCGGTCAAGGTGGAGTACGAGGTGCTGCCTTGCGTACTCACCATGGAGGAAGCCATCGAACAGGAAAGCTTCCACCCCGTGTACAGAGAAATTAAAAAGGGTAATACCGAAGAGGCCTTTAAGAACTGCGACCACGTCTTAACGGGCACGGTCAGAATGGGTGGCCAGGAGCATTTCTATCTCGAGACGAATGCTTGCTTGGCTGTCCCGTCGCCTGAAGATGGTGCAATGGAGATTTTTGCCAGTACACAAAACGCCAACGAGACGCAAGTATTTGCGGCACGCACCTGCGGTGTGGCTGCGAACAAGGTTGTCGTTCGTGTCAAGAGACTGGGCGGTGGCTTTGGCGGCAAGGAATCGCGCTCGGTGATTCTCAGCTCCGTCGTGGCCCTGGCCGCTAAAAAGACGAAGCGCCCTGTTCGATGCATGCTCACTCGCGAAGAGGACATGCTGACCATGGGCCAGCGCCACCCCTTCCTCGCCCACTACAAGGTCGGCGTCAACAAGGACGGCAAGCTCCAAGCGCTGGACCTATCTATATACAACAATGCCGGCTGGACCTTTGACCTGAGCACGGCCGTGTGCGAGCGTGCCATGTCGCATTCCGACGGCTGCTACAGTATCCCCAACGTGCTCGTCCGCGGCCGCGTGTGCAAGACCAACACCGTCTCCAACACGGCCTTTCGCGGCTTCGGCGGCCCGCAGGGCATGTTCATCGCCGAGACGTACATGGAGGAGGTGGCGGACCGTCTGGGCATGAGTGTGGAAACGCTCCGCGAGATGAACTTTTACAAGCACCACGAGGAGACGCACTTTAACCAGATGCTGCAGGACTGGCACGTGCCGCTCATGTACAAGCAAGTGTACGACAGCTTCCGCTACACCGAGCGAAGCCGCGCCATTGCCGAGTTTAACCTGGAGAACAAGTGGCGCAAGAGGGGTCTGTCCATTATCCCGACCAAGTTTGGCATTTCGTTTACGGCGCTCTGGCTGAACCAGGCGGGCGCGCTGGTGCACATCTACCACGACGGCTCGGTGCTGGTGGCGCATGGCGGCACGGAAATGGGCCAGGGCCTGCACACCAAGATGACCATGATTGCCGCCCAAGCACTCGGCGTGCCGCTGGATAACGTCTTCATCTCCGAGACAGCCACCAACACGGTCGCCAACGCGTCGGCGACGGCGGCGTCTGCGTCGTCGGACCTGAACGGGTTCGCCGTCTACAATGCGTGCGAGCAGCTCAACGAGCGTCTCAAGCCGTACCGCGAGAAGCTGGGCAAGGACGCCTCCATGAAGGACATTGCGCACGCGGCGTACTTTGACCGCGTCAACCTCTCGGCGCAGGGCTTCTACAAGACGCCCGAGATTGGCTACTCGTGGGCCGAGAACAAGGGCAAGATGTTCTTTTACTTTACGCAGGGCGTGGCGGCGTCGGAAGTCGAGGTCGATTTACTGACGGGATCCTGGACGTGCCTCGAGACGGACATCAAGATGGACGTCGGGCAGTCCATCAACCCGGCCATTGACTACGGCCAGATTCAGGGCGCGTTTGTGCAAGGTCTCGGCCTCTTCACCATGGAGGAGTCGCTCTGGCTGCGCGGAGGGCCCATGGCCGGCAACCTCTTTACGCGCGGGCCCGGCGCGTACAAGATTCCCGGCTTCCGGGACATTCCGCAGCGCTTCAACGTGTCGCTGCTCAAGGACGTCGAGTGGAAAGAGCTGCGGACCATCCAGCGCAGTCGGGGCGTGGGCGAGCCGCCGCTGTTCCTGGGCAGCGCTGTGTTTTTTGCGATTCGCAACGCGTTGAAGGCGGCGAGAAAGGCAGAGGGCGTGGAGGCGACGGTCGGGGAGAATGACTCGGCGGGGTTGCTGAGGCTCGAGAGCCCGGCGACGTCGGAGAGGATACGGCTGGCGTGCGAGGATGGCATCATGCGGAGGGCGCGGGTGACGCCCAAGGAAGGCGAGGAGAGCTTTTTTGTGTACATTTAGCATAGGGGATGGGAACGTATGTAAACGACATTGTGCCGAGAGAATGGAAATTGTATATAGCCAATGGCACTTTTTTACAAAGTTGATTCGTGTGCTGGGGTCGAGTGTTAGGGCAACGTTATAGTCTGTGCTAGGCGAGTGTAGCAGTGTGTGTGTATCCAGCATCGCCGGGTGTAGAGTGTGTGGGAAAGCTGCATGTTTCAATATTCTTATCTAGCGGGTCTTTGGAGAGCCCTAGGAGGTCACGCAGGGGCACATGACAACGTATTGCGTGGTTGGCTGCTGTACCACACCTCAACCCCTTGGAGCCATGGCTGCTGCTTCTTTGGATTTTGCGCCTTGTAGTCGAATATTTGGTCGGAAGTGCTCAAAAAGAAAAGATTGCTTCTTCTTAAATACACTGCGAGAACAGATCTATCCAAGACTGCGGAGCATATATGAACCTCAGTTATCAATGAGCAACGCTTTTTAGTCTCCGAGTTAATCAATCCACTTACACATCGGCCAGCGAAAGCGGCCCGTCGATGGCGGGGACAAGGCCGATCCGGGGACCCAGGCCAGGGGGTCTTTCAGCTGCCATCCTTTAATTCCACCCGTGAGCTGGCAGTTTCAGGGCAGTCATCATTGTGTTCTACAAATTGCTGAGGGCCCCGGCCTCCATCAAGGTTTTGGGATGTCTGCTGGTTCGACTATTTTGGGCCAAGACCGCCACTGGTCCCCGGGGGTGGGTGCGGGCGCTTTCCCGAACTTGCTGGCCCCCAGAACGGGCATGTCCAGCCAGCATTGGTCTCGATGCGCGGTGCGCGGGGTTGCAGGTAAGCAGCAGCAGACCTTTTTTTTGTGTCGGAAGGGGGGTAAAGTTGTGGTGGCACACCTCTCGCGAGCGGCCAAGGTCTAGTTGCACAAAACAAAATGTACACCTATGTGGTTAATAACGACACTCGGCGTATCGGGAAGAAGCTGCTTGGGGAGGAAATGAAAAGATAAGTCCCTGTTAAAAAAGCTCACGTCCTTCATCTCCACCAGTTTCACGGCCCGGGTAAGGCTGACCGAAAAACGGGCGCGTATTGTGTGTGGTTGTGTGTCCACTAACCAAGCATATTTTTACGGCTGAACGGGACGACAAAGCCCCCCTGCATCTGCATCTGCAGCCAAGCAACCGCATTGAGCAATTTTGCGATCTATCCCGGCAAGGATCAATGAATTCTCGTGGGGAACTGCATCCAGGGCTTTTCAGCTCGCTATTCTGAGCCACGTCCGTCCCCGGGTCGGCGACCAGGACTGCTAACTTTTTCAGCTCATGTCGGAGAAATGCACGAGTACAAAACACACCTCCGGAAATATGCCCCTGCCGTGGCGTACTGTAGAGTATGAGATTACTTGCTCTTCTGTGTAATTATTAGATTGTTCCTGGTTCGTCAGGCGTACTTTGTGCTTGGCCCTGCTCCCAGTGTAAACGCCTCGGCGCCTAACGAACAGAAGCTCCAGTGCTGATATAACTCACGCAAATCCCTTGCGTCTGTCGTACTGCACATTTCAATCTCGGACTTTTCTTGACCCAACTGTTCCTCCCATCCTCGTCGCTTTCCCCAGACATCAGATCAAGATGAGACAGGCACACGTCCTCGTCGCTCTGGCCGCCGCCCTGGCTCGTCCCGTCCTGGGCGCGACCGCCTCCATTACATCCATCATCCCCAACTCGGCGCACCAGTGCATCAGGCTCTGCGCCTGGAACAATTACCAGGGCAACATCCCGCTAGCGCTGGGCTGCGCCGACCCCTACGAGAACGACTGCTACTGCCCGACCGCCACCGAGTCCGTCAGCAAGGCCAGCGTCGCCATCGAAAAGTGCCTCTCGTCCCGCTGCGCCGCCGGCGACTACACCCGCGACCTCAGCTCCATGCGCAGCATCTACGCCGGGTACTGCAAGGACGCGGGCTTCACGCAGGATCCCAGCGTCTTGGGCTATACAGCCGCCGCGGAGCCGACCTCGAGCTCCAGCTCCAGCTCCTCGTCCAGCTCCTCGTCCAGCACCGCCCCCGTGACCAAGACGGACTCGGGCGGGCCGTCCAAAAAGGGCAGTGACCCGTCCACGACGACGCAAAAGACGACTGTCACGCAGACGAAAGCGAGCGGCGCCGACGGCAAAGGCTCCTCAGGTACGTTGCTGCTGCTGGGCGTCGCCGTGTCGATCCTACTTTTCTAGGTTTGCCCGCCCGCCTCTTCGCAACAGGTTTTCGATTCTGACATGAAGTAGATGGCACCGTGGTCGTCGTGCAGGAAACGGAGACGGTGTTTGTCGACCCGAAAGGCGGTAGCAGCTCGGGGCTGTCAGCGGCTGCCAAGATTGGCCTGGGTGTTGCGGTTCCTGTGGTTGTGCTGCTTGCCGCAGCCGGCGTTGGGTTACTGCTGTGGCGTAAACGACGGGCTGCTGCAGAGCGCAGGAGGATGGCCGACGCGGTCGCGGTCGAGGAGCACGGCGGAGGCGGCAGCGGCGGCAGTGGCGGCAGCCAAGTGGCAGTGGAGAAGGATGTGGGAGCCAGCAAGGCTCAGGAACCGTTGACGCGAGGAGATCTGGCGGCAAAGGAGGGCGGTATTGTGTATGGGCTTCAGGAAGTGCATGGAAGCAACCGGTCTGATTCACATGAGGTACATGGGGAGCACACGCCGGGTGTCCAGGAAGTGTACGGCAGCCATCGGTCTGATTCGTACGAGGTACATGGGGACCACGCGGCGAGAATCCATGAAGCGCAGGGTACTACTCATGTCCGTCCCGAGATGCATGGGGATCACGCGGCGAGGATTCATGAAGCACAGGGTACAAGTGTCCATCCTGAGCTGCCGGGCCAGCCGGCTCATGCGAATTCTGCGGTTGAACTTCCGGGTAGTAATGGGCATACGAGATAGGTTGAGGATACGTTGTATGTAGTCATGGTAATATCGTGGTAATGTGTCGGAAATCTGTTTTGTAATTTTGAATGCCTGGCCCCTTGTGTACACACGACTGGACCAAAAAGATCGACAAACGGGTGGCTTGTGATTTCGCTAGGCTCTACTCGACGACACGCCCGATACCGGCCGTGGGCATTGCATACAGCAACAACGCAAACTAAAGTATTGAGAATGGTCATGATCGGTGTTGGATGATTCTCCCTTGATGTTCAAACAGCTGCTGTGTGTAAGTTACGAGTAGCGAGCAGCTTGGGACGAACTGCTCGAGTCATGTGATAGTCTAGGGTAGGCAGTGTGTGTGACAATGTTTGCTCAGCACCATTTCAAGCGCTGCTAGTGGTTGGATCAGCGCCCGTTTGCTTGTTTGCTGCCCCATCCACCAGCTGGCAGGCGGAAGCTGGGGAAAGCTTCTGTTTGCAGTGGCGGCCCGCCAGGCTGGTCCTGTTGCCTCTGCCATTTTCAGCTGCTCTTCGTCTCTTTTTCCCTCATTCACTTCCCCACGTTTTTTCACTGGGCCGACCAGCACAATTGAAGACGGCCATATTTCCTGTGACAATGCGACGCCATTGACATCCCAAGCATTGCGACTTTTTGCCATTGTCTCTGATTTAGTCATCGGCTGCAGCGGCTACTGGCTGTGCCCCTCCAGCGGTCGGTACTACCCGCACTTGTGACTCGCAGAAAAGCCGAACCGCGGCTTTTGCGCTCCCCATACCACCTTCAACGGCCACGACCTCGACCACGACAACACGACACCACCTTCCGGGCGGCTGAGCGACTCATCTGCTACGGCATACAAGTCGCTACATCTGACCGACACCATCCTTCGACCCGACGCCCTTGGGACACCGCAGCACGTCATTTGCTTCCTCATTGTCTCGCGTGCCCACGGCAACCCGCCAGCTGCACAAACAAACGAGCTCCCCTTGCCCATTGACACATGGGAACTGCTGTCGCGACACCGCTCTCGAAAATACACCGCTCCTCGTTTCCGCGAAGAGCGACACGCCGTCCACCCGACCTTCTCACCTCCCTCGGCTGAACCGACACCCCGTCCTACCCTACCCTGTCAAATGGGCTCAGCTCGTGCGACATGACGGACCGGAAATCGCTCGAAATCGCCGCCAACGGCAAAGACAAGGCCAAGCCGAAACCCGGCGCCATCGCGACTAAAGATGCCGCCCCCAAGGACCAGAATAGCAACAGCGCGCAAAAGACGAGTCCCAAGAAGCGCCGCAAGGTTAACCACGCTTGCGTCTACTGCCGCCGCTCTGTGAGTGCTGCACTCGCCACGACATATTTTTTTGCACTGTTGCTAACTGCTCGTAGCACATGACTTGTGATCTTGTACGTGCCCCGACGCCTACGCCAAGCTTGGCAGCGCCCCCGCTAACCAGCTCTAGGAACGACCTTGCACAAGATGCATCAAGCGAAACATTGGCCACCTCTGCCACGACCAGCCCCGCGAGAGCGACGTCAAGAAGCCAAAGTCGACCAAGCAGGGTTCCGTCGACGAATCTGAGGCCGCTTCCACCACATCCACCGTCATGGGCCCCCCGCCGGCATTCAACGGCCGACAGCGCTCCAACTCTGGTTTTGGCGACGTCCTCGGCCAGGGCAGCAACAGCAACGGTCTCGGCATGGTGCCCAACTTGGATTTGCAGCCTGGCGCCATCAATCCCACCGGCAACATGAATCAGTGTATGCACCCATCCCCCTACAAGCCCTATCCTTTACATACTGACGTGCTTTAGTCGCTGGCTTCTCCGATGCTTGGCTCACGGCCCAAAACTTCAACGGCATGAACCAGTACAACTCCAACTACATGGCCGGCGACAACGTCACCCACGAGTTCAAGCTCCTCAACGACTTTCTTAACAGCAACCTTCTCGACGACGCTGGTATCGCCCCCGACGACACCCAGACCACCACCCCGACCTTTGCCCGCAGTCAGTCAGACATTGCCGCCAGCTTCAACGCCGCGCAGACGGGCTCCCCCAACCTCACCACGTCCATGCCCCCGCCCCCGCCCGCGTCCGCTGTCTCGGCTAACACGCCCGGCCGCACACGTTCGTCCCGCATCGCCGCCGCTGCCGATAAGGACAAGGAGCGCGAGTACTACCTCCAGGCCGCCGACCCCGCGGGCAACGCTATTGGCGAGGAGCGCATGTCGCGCGTGCTCATGGCCAAGTACGACGCGGGCCTACTCAAACCCTTCAACTACATCAATGGCTACGCGCGTCTTGGTAAGTACCTCGACGGCCATATTGCGGCCTCGTCGAAGCAAAAGATTCTCCGCACCATCCATCACTTTCGGCCCAAGTTCCGGGAGAAGGCCCAGGGACTCACGGATCTGCAGCTGCTCTACGTCGAGATGTGGTTTGAGCGCCAGCTTATGGACTACGACCGCGTCTTTGCGAGCATGGCCGTGCCTGCGTGCTGCTGGCGACGAACCGGTGAGATTTTCAGGGGCAACAAAGAAATGGCGGAGCTCATCAATGTCCCTGTTGACCAATTACGCGACGTAAGTGTTTTTTTCTTTCCTCGCTTCGCTCGACGTGGGCTTTTTGGGGGTCCTCGCTTCGCTCGATCTACGCTCTTTTCTATACTGACTGGCATTGCAGGGCAAGATTGCGCTTCACGAGATTTTGACTGAAGAGTCCATGGTCCGCTACTGGGAAGAATTCGGCACCATTGCGTTTGACCCCTCCCACGACACGCTGCTCACGGCTTGCTCCCTCAAGAACCCCAGCGACTCGTCAGACCATCCGATTGTGAAGTGCTGCTTTTCCTTTAGCATTCGTCGCGACGAGCACAAGCTGTATGTCCCAGTAACGCTCTCCTTTTTTTCACCTATGCTAACTTGGTATAAGGCCTGCCCTTATTGTGGGAAACTTCTTGCCGCACGATCCGCCTGCGCCAGAGTAACCAGCCACCATTCTTTTCTTTATGACTATAGGTTTTACCGTTTTGTTTGGATTCCGGAGTTGGGGTGGGCGTTCTTGGTGGATATCAGTGTCTTCTGCTAGTATACGGGAAACCAAGCTGGGTCTTGATTGTTACGTCTTTTGCAAACTGATGTAGTGCGTTTTTAGTGATTGGATAAATTTGTGTTGAACGCGAATGGATTTCTGTACATGATGATTTGTTTGTTACTCGGTCTGGCCCGCCTTGAGGGCGAGAGTGCTGTTACTGTCTATTGACTCGCGAATTTTTCAAAGTGTCCTGGGCCGTCGCAACGCCAAACAGCGTGCTCGTTTGCAGGAGGTGCACCATCTGAAGGTCGAGTGCATCAGGTGCATCAACAACATCGCCAGTGACTGACTGCATGGCCGGCGCTTCGACGCTTCGACGCTTCGACGCTTCGATCGACGCTTCGTTCGACGCTTCGAAGCTTCGGCATTGCCATATGCACAGCTCGCAGCATCATATTTTGGTTTTCTTCATCTTCCTCATTCATCTCCCTCATTCATGTCCCTCATTCATCCCAGGTTTCTTCTTCTTCTCTGCTCTTCTATTATTTTTTCTCTTCTTCTTTTCGTCTTTTCGTCTTTTCTTTTTTGCTTCTAGCACTGCCCGCATCACATCGAACTTCTTTCCCCTTCATCCCTTCAGTCTTATCAACATCGCCGACCTCAGAGTTCAGTCCACGCCCCCACCATGTCCGACGACATCCTTGATCCAATCCTCTCCAGCCGGATGCCTGGCGCAAAGGTATTTCGGAAAATCTTCCAATGGAAAGATACGGAGCACGTCCTGCATATGCAAGGCTTGGGCAGCTTACGCATCCTCCCCATCGAGACTATCCAGCACATTCTGCTCTGCGCCGACATGGAAAGCCTGCTCCGTCTACAGACTGTGAGCAAGAGTATGAAGCAAGCCGTGGACTCGCTCCGCCAATTCCACACCGTGATCCGCTGCGTCCCTGGCGTCATGCGCATCATGCAAGCTACGGGTACCACCAGCATGGTCAACTGCGGCGATCTCTACAATGCGCTCTGCCAGCCTCACTGCGACCACTGCGCCTCACCTGGCCAGTACCTCTACCTACTCTCGTGCGCCCGCCTGTGCCGCGAGTGCCTGACCACCAACTTGCGGTACCGCGCGCTACGACCCCGGCAGGCCATTGAGCAGTACGGCTTGTACAAGGAGGCTGTTGACCGGCTTCCCAAACTCATCGTACCGAAATACTCTCCGGTTGCTCGCAGTTGCCGCCATATAGTCCACCACGGGTCTCGCGCTGCTCTAGCGTTGAACACGACCGGCTGGCGTCTTCTTGACCAAGGTGTGGTGCTGCGCCGCAGCCTCGCCATCTACCCCAACACATCCGCGATGAAGGCTGCCGTGAAGACGCGGCTGCGCGCGCTGGAACATGGTCTGAAGTTGCAAGAGCCCAACTCCCTCCATCTGAAGTGGCACCAGACGCCGCTTGTCGAGTCGGCCTACTCTGCGTCCGTCCTGTTCCCGTGGTACAATCGTCGCACTGGACGAGTCGGACCCGCCTCCCAATGCCAGGCATGTCGCAGTGCCGATGCCGGCCCGCAGCAGCGGTACTATTGCGAGAAAGAGGCACAGGAGCACATCAAGCAGTACGGTCCTGTCCGCAACGGGAAGCACGTCACAACGGAGACGGGCCGAGGCGAGTGAGCCTGTGAGGACCGCCCAGAAGCGATGGATATGTGCCTCCTGCATATGTGCATGATTTATAGGTGGCATGGGACTTGCTTAATTTTCAACGAGCGCCGGGGAAGATTTTGAGACGAAACTTTATGACAAGGAATTTGCGGGATACCCACGTCCGATTGCTGGCGTCGCGGATGATTATGCATTGGAGATGAAATTTGAATCCGGTTATTTTGAGACAAAACTAAAAACTCCTGGACAATAGCTGCCGCGCTTCTTTTGAAGACGAGTCGAGAATTACGAGCACCTTTTACAATTCAATGCAAGTGCCAGATATCGCCAGTGACTGTTTCGCGCAACCCTTGACACCAGCAGAGCGAATTCGGGCGTTGCAGCACCTATTTCGTTTCACGACTCAACCTTGGCATAGATTCACAGCCTCGCCCGAGGTTTCCAATTCACCAGTTAATAATACGTCGTATTCACTGGACCACCAGACTTCCTACTTACTCCTGGCTGCCCCTTCTTGCCTCTTCCATGCCCAATGTCCTAACCTTTTTCTCTTAACAACTTGCACATCGCGATCATTCTTACTGTTTGTACCTTTTATTTCATCTCTCCTTTGACGCCCGCCCATCCTTGTTCCCCCCGAACCCTCCGGCGGGCCATGGTCACCCACAACCCGCGGCTGGGCGAGGACATCTACGACCGGAGCCTGTCCAGCCGGCTGCCGTTGGTCTCGTCCATCCTGTTCCGGTGGCAGGACGGCGCCGTCCTGCGCATGCAGGCCGACGTCGGCCCGCTCGGCGTGCTGCCGCTCGAGACGATCCACGCCATCCTGGTGCAGCTGGACCTGGCGAGCCTGGCGAGCCTGGAGCTCGTCAGCAAGGGTATGCGGCGCGCCGTCACCAGCCTGCCGCAGCTGCGCGCCGTCGCCGCGTGCGCGCCCGACGCCATGCGCGCCATCTGGTCGGCCCGCGTCGGCCGCGGCATCGTCTGCCGCGACATCTACGAGCAGCTGTGCCGGCCGACGTGCGCGCAGTGCGGCTTCCAGCCGGGCCACTACCTCTACCTGCTGGCGTGCCACCGCGTGTGCCAGGCGTGCCTGCTCGGGTCCCCGCGCTACCGCCCGCTGCGGCCGCGCGAGGTCGCGCGCGAGTTCCGCATGCGCTACAGCCAGATACGGCGGCTACCGAAGCTGCGCGTGCCCAAGTACTCGCCGCGCGCTCGCGCGCTCCGCAGCGGGTGGCTGCCGCGGTGGGCGAGGCGCCGGCCGCGGCAGCGCAACACCACCGGCTGGGTGCTGATTGACCGCGAGGTCGCGCTGCGGGCGAGCCTGCGCATCCAGTACGACAAGGGCCGCATCGACCAGTCCACCTGGGCGAGCCAGACGCGGGAACGGGTCGCGGCGCTGCGCAGGAAGCGGCCGGCTGCCGGGGCCGGCAGCGGCGGCGGCGGCGGTGGCGTGTCCCCCGAGTACGCGTACTCGGCGGCCGTATTGTTCCCTTGGCTGGACCGCGACACGCAGAATGTCGGCGCGCCGGCTCTCTGTCGAGCCTGCCGCTTCGGCAACGTGCCTGCTTCGCAGTGGTATTACAGCGAGACTGGTCTCAAGGACCATATTGACCGCCATGGACCCATCGTGGATGGTGCACATGTCAAGCCCTCTGCTTAGCAAAGCAACACGTTATTTATCTCGTGACTGCCGATTACGGGAATATATTTTTGCACGATTATGTTGCCACGTGGCGCAGCTATCATTATACATCTGAATATAGTTTGCGGCATTCATTTATAGGCGTACGGAGCAGCGCCGCTCAGACATGGCTCATTGTTAGTTTTCCTTTCTTGGCTTAGTTGGGTAGTTTAATATACTCTTTGTGAACTCTTCATGACCTCTTGCATGCTTGTGGAAGCCGTTTCGTGTATGCAACTATCGTGGCGCGGGCAACGCTAGGCACTACTTTGGGAAACCTAGATGGCATCGACTATGCTTTATATTCAAGTCCACGCCTAGCCTCTGCCCTTTCAAATTCTCGACAATCACCACTGCCAAAATAGCAAAAGCAACTGTCAGGTTTTTATTGCCCCCTTCCCAAGACAAAACAGAGCAGCCCTTGTCGGTCAGCTACTGGCCATCAAAACGCAACACTTGCATCAAACTATTGCCAAAGTATGACCCGTGGCCTCCCTTTTGGTCTGCTCGTTCGCCCACCACTTGCTACGCACAACTACTTTGAAAAAGATTGGTTTATACCAAGGCACTGTACACTCCCTGTGTCGCTGTTCTTACTCCCTCTAAACCACCACTCAATCTTTACCATCACTCCATCGTTAGCATCACTCACTCCTCCTGCTTCCCAAAGTCTTTGGTCACTTTTACTTGGGTCACTTTCACTTTGAAATTTTGATAAGCCTGCTTCTCATCTGTTCTACCCGCCCACCTCTTGGACTGGTGACCAACATGGCCGCGCCACCCGCTCAAAACCAACAGGTGGCTTGGCATCACCTTATGTATCCCAGCCTCTCTGCACGACTACCTCCCAGGCGCACCAATATCCTTGACTGGAGGCAAGGGGAGGTGTTTCAACGGGGTGTCGACCTCGGAGGCTCCTTCCGCGGCGTCCCGCTCGAGCTTGTCCATCAGATCTTTCATCAACTCGACATCACCTCCCTCGCCAATCTGGCATGCACCAGCCAGGGCATGCGCCGCGCCGTCGGCAGCCTCCCCAAGCTGCAGGCGCTGGTCGAGCACGCGCCCGACACCATGCGCGCCGTCATGGCGTCCAAGAGCGGGCCCAACATCATCTGCAACGACATTTACGAGCAGCTCATCCGTCCCAACTGCAGCCTCTGCAATAGGGCCGGCATCCTATTTCACGTGCTGAGCTGCACCCGTGTGTGCCGCGAGTGCCTCTTGGCCACTGCGCGCTTACGCGGGCTGCGTCCCAAGCAGGTCGCGGCGCAGTTCGACCTGCCCCTGAGCGCTGTGATGCGACTTCCCTTTCTCAAGGTGCCCCGCTACTCGTCCGAATATCGCGCGTGGTGCAGCACCAGGAGAAGGCAGGTGAGGATCAACACCACGGGATGGCGCCTGATTGACATGCGCGACGTGCATTGGCTATGCAGGCGCATCCATGGCTCGACGGATACCGCCAGACGAAGAGGCATAGACAACTTTGCCGCCCTGACTGGCTTAGCTGTCAACCTGCCCGTCTTTACCGTGTGGCAGAGGATGCATATGCGGACACGCCGTGCCCGCGCACTGGGGTTTAGGCACGTTCCGCCGCCGCCCACTGGTGCACTTCGATTCCACATCGTGCCGGATTATGAATCGGCCCAGTCGGTAACAACCGGATTGCCGTATCTAGATCCTGACGCTCAGAAATCCGGAGATCCTATTTTGTGCGTAGCTTGCCACGAGGCTAACGAACCTCCTAAACGGTGTTACTATAGCAGTTCTACCATCGAAGAGCACAAGCGCCACTGCCGTCAAGTCCAAACCGAAGACATCTAGGCGGAAGAGGATACCCTCACGCTCCTATCGAGTACATGGAACTACGGAGTAAGATTTGGCTAGGGACAAGCGATGTGTGGAAGGGTAGATGTTGTGGAAATGCAACTTGGCTTCGCCTATCATTACAAGACTACGTGGAATACGGGCTCACGATATCGCAAATCACTTCATCTATGGAATAACGGTTCCAAAAATATATGAGTATTTTCCCTATCTTCCTTGATAATCTCTACAAGAGTCTGCGTGAGAGTCGATCGACTGAATCGCCCAGCGGGGTGTTGCCTACTTGATGATGGACGAGCACAAAATGTGTTTTTGATTTGAGAGGATGTGGTATTAACTTCTACTAGATTTTCATTAAAATCGGCGGCTTTCTCTTGTCCGTGCCAGCTCTTTTTCTGTGCACGACGTTTGTCGCAAATTGACCAGGCATCCGCAGTCCCTTGTAAGCAGTGGGCACGGCGAGTGCTGGCAGCACCTTCTACTGCCAGCTGCACCATGATCGTGGCCGTGATTCAACGTACTACGCCGCAGCAATTAAGGGCTTGTTCTATTACTGGAGAGTTCGCGCGAGGAAATGAGTACGAAATCATCAATAAAAGAAACGCCTTCGCCCGCAGCCGTAGCTGCCAAGGTCGCGGCGACGCTCCTCGGTGAGTGCATGCAAGACAACTGCCGGCCGTAACTCATCCTTCGAATCAGACTTTGCCATAAATGTAGAGTCCTCTGCATCTACAGACAAGATAATCGATCCTTCTGACCTCGAACACTATACCCTGCGAGCAAACGACCCGAGCAAGTTCCCCGCGGGCGCGCTGGCGCCAGACACGGCCCATCAGCTGGAGAGCATCGGACGACGAATATGGAACATCTTTGTGCGGAAACAGAACTGCAATCTTGAAGCAGAGGAGCAGACAGAGCAGTGCCAGTTTTATCTTCGCGCAAGAGTCTTTGGCTACTTGATTTTGGGCATCGGCTTGCTGGGGCGTCCCGATGCAAACGCCACCCAGTCCGCACCATACTTGACACGGTTGGGCCTCGCCCTGTCCAAGGTCTGCATAAACCTCGTAGACCTGGAGTCTGCGCGAATCGCACTGCAAAAGGTCACGGAGTATCTGCCCCCGAGCTCCAGCGGTACTGCTCCAGCGAGTAGCGACGGCCCGGGCCATGCTGACCATGCAAGTTACTATATTCTACGCATGGCCCTGGTATGTGCAGCCTACCTAGCAGTCCACAGGTATCCTGCTTACTATTTCAGTCATGGAAAGACGACTGCATCGATCTTACAGAACACATGTACACGAAAGCCACGCAGCATACATCGTACATTGACACTGGCACGCGCAGGACGCTTGTGCAGCTTCTCATGCAAATTGCGAATGGCTTCATCGCGAAATCAAACCTCACGGCGGCGGTTCCGTGGTTTCGGCGGGCGGTAGAAAAATCTTCCCAATGTCTCAGCGACCGAAACACGCTGAACGCTATGGCTCTCTCAATGCACGAACAGACTAGGCTGGCGGCCCTTTGTGCACTAGTCAAGTGTCTCACGAGGCTGAAGTCGTGCGAGGCACTAGAGGAAGCGAGTCGCGTGGTGATGGTTGCGCAGGAGGAATTTGGAGAGCGACGGATTGAGGTGCTAGAGATGCTAGTTATGGTGCAGGCAGCGAATGGGGATGCGGGCGATGCGCTTACAGAGTTATTAGAGGCTTTGCTGCCCTGAGACGTTAGCACGCGCCATGATCTCGCCGTCATCGTAGTCATATCATGAGGGTATTTGCACTGTATACATACAAAGATGGTATTGACACTGTACACGAATACAAATAGTGTTTTCTCAATTGAAGGTGGAAGAGTCTAGACAAGCGGATTGACAGGCACAATTTGGAGGCTTGGGAAGGCTGACGCCTTTGCTGGGGCTTTCTCAAGCCTCGGCGCACACAATTGCGGCTAAGCGAGACAAAGTTGGACAAGGCTGAGTCTTTTTGTCCGTCATCCGTATTGATTCAGCACATACCGAGCTCACGGATCGGGTACCAACAGGGCGCGTTGACAGTCAGCGCCATTGTCAGCAATGTGGGATTTGCAGCTGCTCCTTCGGAAGGAATTGCTCCGGTACGAATGGGAGAGAACACGTGGTCCTCACATGTACTATTGCAGCTTGAATTCGACTCTTTCTACCCGCAGCCTCTTTTTCGGACGCGCGAAATTTTGCCTTGGCCGCCTGGGTCACCATGTTGCAGGCCCGGCCGAGACACAGCACAGCGCAGGATGCGTCGCGGCGGGGTTTGCTCCCTCGTATTAGTTTCCTGAATTCATTCACCATGTAGCTTCCATCTTCTTGTGCCCCTATCGGTCGGTTTTGTTTTACCTACCGGGTGAGAGATTTGCATTGCATAATGCGCGCTTTCCAATGTTTGCCCAATGCCGGGCACGCCAGTCTCGGGCCAGCCTCGAGTCATCACACCTCAACAAGGCAACTGCCAAGAGTTGGGCCCCCATTCGCAAACCGACGCAGTATATCTGCTGCATGACTTTGTCCGATTTCGGAACGTTTTTGTTTGCCGACCTGCCTTTTCCGAGACCCTGGGCGATCAGCAGCATGGATGATCGGCGCCCACCTTGTTCCGGGTAGAAAACGTTCGACAGGGCACACTTTGCAAGAGCCAAATGCAGTCCTTTGTAATTTGGGGACGGTTCCGACTGGTCAACAGCAATCCACAAACGTTTGAGCAAAGTTTCAACACTAGTGACCTTGTGGAGTGCGTCTTTATGGTGTGCCCTGGATGCTTCATCAAGACAGACAGGCAAGACGTACACACAGGCAAGATGTACACACAGGCAAAACGTACACACGGGCAAGATGTACACACAGGCAGGATGTAAACAATATAAAAGGCCTAGATTATCCCGCAGAGGTAGGATCAAAACAAGCTACTCTTTCATCTCCAAGCTTTATACCTCAATCTCAAAAACATGCTGACCAACGTCCTCTCCAAGGCTGCCATTCTGGCGCTCGCCGCTGTGGTCTCTGCCACGCCCGTCTCTGTCGAGGCCCACGAAATTGAGGCCCGCGAGCACGAAGACTTCAAGGACCAGATGATCGCCGCGCACAACTGGTACCGCGACCAGCACTCGGCCCAGCCGCTCCAATGGGACGAGGGCCAGGCCATCAATGCGCAGGCCTGGGCGTCCAAGTGCTCCGAGGACCCTCGCCACCAGGTACGTAGATGAAAAACTGTTGCCCTCCCCTCCTCCCCAGCTCTCCATGATGGAACCCTCGTCACTAACAGGAATCTCAAGCCCAACAACCCGTACGGTGAGAACCTGGCCTGGGGCTTCCCCTGGTCCACCTCGTACGGCTGGGTGAATCTTTGGGGCCGCGAGCGCGTCCACTACAACTGGGCCAACCCGGACTTCACCATGAAGACGGGCCACTTTTCGCAGCTCGTGTGGAAGGGCACCAAGAGTGTCGGCTGCGCGTGGGCCACGTGCCCCTTCGGCTTCAACGTTGCCTGCGAGTACTTCCCTAGGGGCAACATGCTCGGCTCCTTCCCGGAGAATGTCGGCCCCCAGACCAA
This sequence comes from Samsoniella hepiali, assembly GCA_001455915.2. Lineage (NCBI taxonomy): Eukaryota > Fungi > Ascomycota > Sordariomycetes > Hypocreales > Cordycipitaceae > Samsoniella > Samsoniella hepiali. The sequence continues at coordinate 336,301 of LNDK02000043.1, read as the reverse complement.
GGGCGACCCCAAAGATGAGTATAGCCCTTAAGAGGAGTTGAGAGCAAGGGCAGTACCTGGCGGAGTTGGTGGGGATGGGGATATAGTTGGTTTATCCATACGGGGACTCTAGATAGGAAATTAGAATAAAGCCATGTTATTCTACTAGGCCCGTTGATGAAGTATAAAACTCTGATTGCGTAGTTAGAAGAAACATGCTATCTTGGGCCTTCGATTTTCGCAATGGCAAGATCTCATGGCTGACTCAGCGGTCATGATCTTTCCTACCTACAAATCTCGTTGCCCGTTTGGAGAAGCATCATGCCGAGAATAGTTGATCGCATGCAGGCAGTATATTGCAAAGCCAAATGACACTCGCACGTATTCACAGCAGTCCAGGCACGATGGATGAGCATCTTCTTCCACCACGCCACCGCGAGACCCTCGACAACGCCGTGCTCATGCAGCTGCAAACGCTCCTACAGCGGCCCAAGAACGAAGCCATCTGGGACTCTTTCCACCTCCTCGACTGTGTCCATTATCATAGCCACAGCATAGGTCCCAGTACCGCGGTAGCCATCCACGCGGTCCGTTCAGCCTTCCCACCATCTCCCCTCCCTCCTGTACGCTCACACATCCCCCCCGCAAGACACTATGGCCGTATATCCAGTCTCTACACGACGAGAACAAGCACGCCCACGTCATCGCCTGGTGCCAGCTCGCCCTCCACCCAGCCCTCAGCCGCAGCAGCCCGCCCGACAACACCGCCACGTTTCTGCGACGCATGCTCTCCGCACACATTGCCCTCGACGAGACAACCGCCGCGCACGCCCTCTTCGAGGCGCTCCCCGCCACGACCCGGGACAACCTGGCGACGCGCGTGCTCATGTTCCGCCTCGGGGTGCGCCGTTGGGACCAGGCGGCGCTCGCGCACGCGTGCCTGCAGTTCCTGGCGGACAGTGGTGCTGGTGGTCGCGATGCGCTGTACGCGTGCGTGCGCGAGGCGCAGACCGCGGGCGATCGGCTCTGCACCGTCGCCGCGCTGACGGCGACGGCGGCGACGTGGAGAGGGCAAGATGTCGTGGCAACGCATGTGCCGGCGCTGCTGCGCTGCGCGATTCGTCTCCTGCAGGCCGTGGCTGCGGAGGAGCAGGCGGCTGCAGATGACGCTGCCGAGCCACCGCTAGGCGTCACCGCCAGTGAAATGGTCAATTTGTTCCATACAGGTGAAGTTGTTGCCTTCTGTTCTCTTTTCTTTCATCAGCAACTTACACGGGTTATGTAGCGGCTGAGTTTGTGGACAGCAACGCGCGCGACGACAATGGCGACGCCGTCTTTCACGCCGCCGAGCTGCGCTGGTTCAGCACCAACGCCCACAATCTTGGCGTCGCGCACTGCACCGTCTGGGCGCCCGGCCTCCTTGCGTCCCTATTCCAGAGCTGCCTCGTCTTTACGCAAGCGCTCTCCTTTTCCAGCGATGACGACAATGCGGCGACGGATGCAACCTTTACCATCTTTCGCTGCCACTTTGTCCTCGCGTCGCTGTACATGTCCGAGGCGCGGGTCGTCGAGAATGAGCACACGGCCAGCCTCTATGCCGATGTCGAGAAGCACGCGACCGCGTTTACCAAGCTCTTCACCACGCACTGCGGTTCGTCTGCGGACAAGTATCCCGACCTGCGCCAGAAGCTCGGCGTACTCTGCGTGTTCCAGTTCGAAGCCCTTTTATCCCGACCCTCCTACGACCACCTCCCCTGCATCGTCCAGCAAGCCCGTCTATGCAGCGACGTCAACGTCCTCAAGGCGCTCGGGGCTTGCCTCGTCCAGAGTGAGGCACCCGTGCAGGGTACGTGTAGTCCTGTCTGGGTACGCCTCGGTAGCGGCGGGCTAACACGTAGAGCAAAAAATAAAGCCAAGAGCAGCCTGCTCAAGGCCATTGTCAATGCCATTTTCGGCATAGAGGACTTCAACAGCGAGCGCCTGGCGCAGTACCTCCGCTGCATGGTGCAGGTGCTGCTTCCGATGGCGGACGACGGCGCGGCCCGGGAGATTCTCGACCAGGCCATCCAAGTCGCCGACGAGGCCAAACAGGTATGACCAAACGAGATGCCTTCATCCCGCTACGCCATTTTCTACATTAGCGTCCTTTTTCTTCTCCGGGGTGAGTGGGTAAGAAAGATCCTTTCTAACCGACGCCCTCGATAGGTCGGTGTTGGCTTTCCCGCACCAGAGGCCGAGTGGCTCGCCGTCGCCGCGTTTAATCACGGACTCACCAAGTACGCCGCGCGCCGCGACATGAGCACTTGTCACGCTTGGCTGGACAGGGCCGTCGCCATGGCTCAACACGCAGACGATGGTGGCCAGCTCGCCGTCGCGCTACAGCAACGACGAGAAACACTAATCAATTCCTCACTCACAGGCACTTTGTAAACGAAACATCACATTTCATTTGTTATGGGCCACTTGATATGTCTTTGCTCTTTTTCATTGACCGACTCTTTTATTTTGCCTCGGACGATATAGATACAGTTGAAACAGGAAAAGAAAAACACAAAAGAAAAGAAGAAAAAAACAGAAATCTTAGAGTGACAAAAGAGATTCATCAATACATGCGGTCGTTAAACATCGTTTCTGCAAGCTATGATAAAAGCAAGGCGTGAAAATCGCAACACGAAAAAAAACATGCTGGACCGGGTCCAATGCCCCATCTATATGCCGTATCCTTGGGATATCTGTTGACCGAAGTAAAGTCAAATCCAACCAACAAAAAAGCAAACGTCCACTCAAAGCAAAAGCTTCTCAAGGTCGAAAAGTTCGACCCTGACACAAACAAGGTGCATCGTCCGCTTGATTCTAGAGATCCGAATGCAATAAAATCTGTATGCATACTGTTGACAATGTCCATCTGTCCATCAAAGGACCAAACCATGTGACTGGGCATAGGAAAAGCGGACAAGTGTTGCTCTTGGAGCATATGGCATGTTGCGAAGCTTGTAAAAATATACAGTGAAAAGTGGAAAAATGGTAGGAAGCCAATATTCACATCCATGAAACCGGCCGGATGCAGAAAAGAGCCATCAAATAATGTTGGCAATGCTCAGGCGGTCGTTGACCTTCTTCTGTGCGATCGGAGACGGGCTGTTGTCTGCACCGCGGCCATAATTGTGCTCCGAAGTAAATCGAGGAGGCTCCGGATGCTTGGGGTGATCGATTCCAGCGGACCCCGGCGACTCGGTCTTGATCTTGTGTGCCGGCATTGGTGTCCATCCTGCGTTGTGCGAGGTGAGAGACCTGACAGAGGATTCGAGGTGAGGCCAACCACCCCATTCTCGTTGCTCCGACGTTGTTAGACCAGTGCGTTGTTCTGACTGAAAGATTGAACTTGTCGGAAGTCCTGGAGCCTTTGGCGAGCTCGTCGCAGCCGGCTCGGATCGCTCAACCAGGGTCCAAACCCAGGTCCTTGACGGGGCTGCTTGCGTGTCGGCAGATACATACACCAAGAGCTCCTCGTCTCTGGTCAGCGAGAGCAAAAGAGCAGAATTATCAGCCTGGATTCGGGATTGCGGTATCGAAGTGGAACCAGTAGTGCGAGCAATGTGGGAGGCGTGCTCCGCGCGTTTTGACGCGAGAACATTGACGAAGAAGGAGAGGTATCGTCCGCAAGGTGTCACCACATCACGGAGTCCTTCGATGGAGCTGAGCGCCCGTGTGCAAGTAATAGCTTGGTCAAATTGCCCGGCCATGAGTAGGAACAAAGTGCATCGGAACAGATGCGTTGCCAGTAACGCCGTTGCCCCTTCGGCAGGAGCATTAGTTCGGGCAATCAGGGAAGCCGTCTCCATGGCAATATGCGTGCAACTCTCAACAGCGGCAAATCGTGCTTCCGGGCTACAGCTAGGAGCAAGGTTGTGTCTGTGCAATAATAGTCGAATATGCAGTAGATAAGCCAGTGGTGGCAGAAAGTGCGGAGCTAAAGCCACTGTGCTCGATGGGTCGCAGGCTGGCGGGAACGTATTGAGACATTTGCGAAAGTGGCTGTCAAAGGCTGAAAGGTGCCCGGACGGGACTTTGGGGGTGTCAATCGCTTTCAAAACAGATGTGTACGAACGCACAACATGGATGATTGCCAGGAGAGAGTGCGTCAATGGCTCGGCACCATTTGGAACATGCATGCCGTTGTCGCGGACGTAGTGATCATCGACAGCGGCCGGCAAACGCGTGTCGCAGTCGGCGTCGTTGATCAAGCAAGGATGCCCAAGCTCGGTCGACAGCGTCCTGTCTAGGACATACATGGCCCACCAGGTTCGACAGCGCATTTCGCCTTCGATGATGGGGAAGTTTTCAGTGTCAGTGTAAAGACATAGATCCTGCCCGGTGCGGATAGCATTGCCCAGCCAATTCCACGCTGCTGACTTTAAATTCATTTCATCCAAGCAAATAGCAACGATGATGTAGGTGCGCGCATCGTCAAGTGTGAATCCATTGTTCCATTGATCGATCAGACTGCGAGCTGTATTGAGCAGCTCAGCCGCGCGTGTGGTTGTGGTGGGGGGATCGAGACTGAACAGAGTGCCCGCAGCCAAAACTGCGAAGAACATGGAAAGCCAGCCGGCAGGCGCCGATCCGCGGGGGGTTCGATACAAATCATCGACCGTGGCGCGAAAGGTGGGCAAATGGATGATTGGGAACATGGTGTGCAGCGAGTTGTAGTATGTGTGTAGGAGCTGGTCCGCCATTGCCCTTGGCGGAAGTTCGGGGATGGCACACTCTCTGGGTGCGCTCGACAAGTAGCGATGCATCTGAGGGGGCTTCCATACGCCTTTTGCTGCACCGCGCAGGTTCGACCTGGCTCTGCCCAGCTCAGGCATTACTGGTCCGCGTCGCTTGGGTCGTGGTTCGGGATCGATGACAGGCATCTGGTACAGCGACTGGTCGCCATTCTCGCCGTCCATGTCCATGGAGACGTCGCGGTCTTGGAGCAGGCGGCGCAGCTGTGAATTGTCGCGCTTGACTCTTTCAATTTGTTTTTCAAGATCTTGAACCTGTTTGATAGATGACATTCGTCGATTCGTCTCTTTGGTAAATTGGCATTTGACGTTGCGGCTCGAGCATTCTGAACAGCTGGCAGTTTCGGTAGCGTCGCACTTGACCTTGCGCTCTCTGCAGGCGTCGCAGCTGGGGTCTTTTCTTCGTTGGCGATAGGCTCGCTTTTGCGCCTGGGGACCGAGGCTGCCGGAGAGAGACATGCCGCTGTGGTGGCCCATGGAGTCGCTAGAACCAATTGATTCGCGACCCATCATGCCCGAGGGCACTGGCGAGTACGGCGGAAAGCCATGGTTGACTGAGGGCAGCGAGGGCATGCCGCCGAGGTGCGGAGAGTGCACGCTCAGCTGAGGTTGCCGGGAGCTATGGCTTAATACGCCGGTATACTGGGAATGCGGTCGCGGAGAGGTGGCGGACGAGACGGACGAGGAATCGTACGATCGCGTCGAGAGATTCGGGGAGCGCGGGTATGAGCTGTGAAGCGCCTCGGCCATGGCGGGGAAGGCCACGGTAGGTCAGGCGGCGAGGGAAAGCGAAAAGAAAGTGAGCCTCAACTGAAGCGCGGTGTGGGAAGGATGCTGACGACAGCGACCAAACGGGAGGCCGACGACGCGGGGAAGCGGAAAGCGTTATGCGACCGCTTTCGCCGTTGTCGTAAGAGCGGCCGTGTCGGTGGCGACGAGTGTCGAGTCCCTAGCCGAGAAGGAAAGGGCAGCCAAGGGCTACGGCTAAGACGGGACTGGCTGTCGCAGAGCGAGCACAAAGAAATATGAAGCAAAGACAAGTTTTGTGCGCTTGTCTTGGCCCAAAAGGCGAAAGGTCGTACGTACTACGGAGACACGGGGCAAAAGAACCGCGGGATGCAGCGGTCGGTCTTGTAATGCACAGGTCGGGTCGTAGTTGCCAGATTGAGGGTCCAGCAGAGTTGTGCCTGGAGCAACGCCGTTCAGGGAGACGTGGGGGTTCGGGCCGTGTTAAGCTCCAGCAGGCTGCAGGCTTGGTGCCGTCGAGGTGAATGCGAATGACAAACGTCAGGATCGGTGCAGGCGAGAGTTGCCGAGCGTCAAGATCGAAACGCTTTGCAGGGAGAGTTGAGGAAGAAACAAAAGGGACAAAGGAGATGGTGTGACGGATGATGCAAATGCAAGCGTCGACATCGGCCCCTCCACCTACATGGTATAACCCAGACTCGGTACCGTGGCCCGTTTGCCTCACGGAATGCGGGAGCTCCGTGGAAGGTTTCGGGGTGATCGGCTGGGGGCCCTTCTTTGGCTCGTCTAGTTGAAATCGGAAATATTATTATCTCAGTGCTCCGTAACTGAGCCGGGGAGGGGTGTGTGGCTTGGAACAAAGTTGCGCGCGCGAGCGGCCACTGTTACAAGTCCGGATAGCGTGACGAGGCAAATTGAAAGACTGCACAACCAGCACCGCAACAGCCTACCGGTGTGCGTGTGGAGGCATGGCATGGCAAGCCAAGCAAGTAACCTAGTCAACTAGTAACCCTGCCTGGCGTGTGAGGCGGGCAGCGTTGAGATCAGCTCAAGGCCGCTAACATGTTTCGAGTGTGAGGCGGTGGCTAGCCTGCTCCAGTGCTCCCGAAGACACACACCCCTGTCCTCGGCTCAATGGCACTGTTCATTCTCAGGCATCTGCTTGTCGTCGGTACGTTGTATCGCTACTGGTGGGAACGGGGGTGTGTCTGGGTCGTCGGCGGCAGCACAAACCACGAGCTAAGATACTGCTAACTGCCCCAGCAGCCCCAGCGCCATGTCAGCTTTCGGCGCCACGGCAGGTATGTATTTGTTTTGTGGTTTCGTGGTGTCGCAAATGGCCGCTGTCCGTACGCTACCACAGGCGTGTTGACTCGCAACTCGTTGCTCCTTCGCAGCGCTCAATTGCTGGGCGGTATGGAGATATGGGGTTAATGCCGAAGCCAGGGCCCGCTATCAGCCTCTGATTCCAATTCACTGCGGCTGTCCGTTCGAAAGACAGCGTTACCAGCCGGAGCGACTAGTTCCATGATCCCGTGCCACAAGACAGCTGCCGGTGCATGTCTGGGCACGCCGTCGCGCCCCTCCTGCTAATATAGTAGTGGACCGTTGACGAAGCGGAACTCTGCCGAGAAATCTGCTGAGCTCTCGAAACAGTTATCTGGAGTCAGAGGTCACTAATACACGGGGAACCTGCAGACGCATCGTGGGAGTCGTACATCCCTTGCAAATGTGTAAAACACTGTTCGTTTGTACCAACGGTATCGTGCGCAACACAGCAGCTGCCCCTGCTTAATGTTTCTCGGGCTAAGATTCTCTCGGCATGTGGCTCTGGCCGGCACGAGGCCCGGCCTGTTCTGGATAAGATACGCGCGAGACAGAGGCCAGCTGTTGAATGGCTGGCGGATGCTGCGATGGCATTTTAAATTAATAACAGTCTTCCAGGCTTCTAGGCCTCTCGCCGGCCTAGCCAGCTAGCCGCATCCACGATTGTCTTGTGGCTGTCGATCTGCGCCTGGCCCGAGGCTTGTGGTTGGGCGTATGTAGTACGCAGCACTACTGCGCAGAGTTTTCGAGCTGATGCAAATCGAAATGAACCGGACAGGGAGCCGTGAATTGATACATTTGACCTGTCTGCCAAGATCTGCCCCGCGAAAATAGCATGCGCATTTGTGGCGAATGTGCGTCATTGGCTTTCCTTGATTCTCACTGGAAAAAGAATGGCAAACAAGTTGACCGCTCAAGAGCCACTATTCGACACATTTGATGGCGCCTCTCACTTGGAGCAATTGGGATACTCCTGCAAGTGAACTGATGCCCTTGGCCACACGTCTCACTAATCTATAATATCCCAAGGAGTATCGCAGCAGTAGCCAAGAATTCCACTTGATTATGGTGGGCATGCTGGTCAGTCGCCAGCGAGAAGGGTGGCTGTCTGTGGCGTGTCTGCGGCGTTGTTGCCAAGTTGGGGAGTCAAGGTCGGTGTTGGCATGTACCACTCCGCGTGGGCGCCAATGACACGGCAGCATCCGGGGGCCCTGTCAAGCTTTCAGTTTGCTCCCAAGATTTTATGCAGCGGGTACTTCGGCCGTGAACCGAGTGAGCCGCCCGCTTCACAAGGCCCGACCAGCATTGAAATTGTCCGTGTGGCTCGCTGATATGTGAAAGGTAGTTTGGGTTATAGAAAATACTGGAAAGGGAGTCTGTAGATGATACTTCAAGGCAGAGCTCTGTGCAATTTACTGATCGACGAACAAGGCCGAGAAAACTACATGGTGAGACCTTGGCGGACTTGTGTCGAAGGTTGGGGGTCATGAAGCCTCGAGCGAGTCGATGGAGGAGAGGCGGCCCAACGATGTATGGGCCTCTGCTGTTGTTCGTCTGCTGCTGTTCGTTTGTCGGTAGTTTGTAATACCGTGCGAAGCCGGACGCCCATGCGGTAACATGGTCGTAGGTGATATGGAGTAGCGCTGGTCGAGATATTCATCCAGCAAGACGCAGCGGCAGCAATTCGGATGCTCGCCCGGCAGGCAGGCAGCCCAGCACGCTCGGTAGGCTCCGTTTGGTGGATGCAGGCGAGTAGTTAGCGTCCGCGGTGTGCATGGACACATGGAAGATTGGGAGCAACGCGCGAGGCGTACCGTCCCACCAAAACGGTTTCGGGCCCCAAAGTAACGAGGGGCGGCGCAAGACAGAACGCAATCACGTCGGAGCGGTACTGGAAGAAGAACGACGGCCGGAGAGTTTCTCGCGAAAGTGGCTGGGGAGGCGAGAGCGGATTGCCATTAGCGCGAAGAGGTGGCTATTAGCTGGGCATGAGGCTTAAACAGATGGGTCCGGGCTTCGACTGGGACGGATAGGCAACGCGGGCTGGCATCCATCACGCCAGCCGGCGCCGAGATCAGGCACCTTTCGCGGAGCTGACAAGAGCGGTGGCGGGCAAAGCATGACAGAGAGTAACGTATCGCCTGGCAGAAGATGACATATCAGCAAACAGAGGCAAGGCTAGGTCGGGCAGAAATGGGTGATACCTGGCAAGTCGGAACTAGTGGCAGATGGAGCCAAGGCCGGAAACCAAGCACCATTTGATGATGCATGCTTGCGACCATTGCATGGAGATGGAGTCAAACAAACAGACGTGGGTGGGTGTGGATGGTGGTGGTCCTGGTGGGTTGGTGGGTGAGGTGGTGGGTGAGATGGTGGGAGCAAAGGTCGAGCAAGAGGTGAGAGGTGACTGGCCGCTGGCGGGCGGCCTCTCAAATGACGGGGGTTTGGTCCCGTTGGGACGAGGAGCTGATAAGAGGGCGAGCAGTTGCAGCAGGGCTTTGCAGGGCTTGCAGCACTTACAGCACAGTCTAGTTGGGCGGCTTGGCGGGGTCAACGGAGCAGAGCCCGGGCAATTGCCGCTAATTCCCCTGTATCTCGGGGTGCTGTCAAGACGTGCAGATTCCGACCAGCAACCCCTGTAGCTTCCTGTAGCCCCCTGTAGCCCCCGGTAGTGGCAACGTGCTGGGAATTCCGGCCATCACCTTCCCCGTTGGGCTTGGAGCTTCTTCAGAGGCGCTAGCCGGCGCCGGCCACGGCTGAGAATAGCAACTAATCCCTGGAGGATATGCTGCAAGCTATGCAGATTACTATGTTTGTACTTTTCACAGAGGCGGCGTGCTTCGTGGTTTAGCTGGGCAGGTACATGTTTGTGTTTGTCAATGATGACTCTTGGTCCTCCCTCAGCAAGCCGCTCGTCTGGTGCCGCCGTCTATTTTGGGGGCACGGCTGATGCTCGCTGCAGGCTGCACGCTGCCATGTAAGCTGCGGACAGCGATGACTGAAATAGATCTGCTTCTACGATCAAGATGTAAGTCAAGTCTTACTTTCTTTCAACACTTGGCTGAATCTTGATGCCTACTCTGGCATGTATGATGCACCTCGGTGCTACTGCCTGCACGCTATATTTAGCGGCGCGCGCCCCATCCTTTCAGCGCGTTTAGCGCAGTTGCTCTCTGTGACTTGACCGGCTACAGCGGGCATCCACTGTCGGTGGCACTAAATTATACACTAAACTGGTGCTGCTGGCTGCTGGCGGGAACCACTGCCATCCGTGCTCGGTCATTTTTGCAGGTGCGTACTTTGCCAAGCTTGCTCCGACAGGAAAAGCACACCAAAATCCTCAACCACCGCGGATTCCCCCTCCCACATCCCTTGAAACCGCTCGTCCCCTCCATTCCATGATGCCATCTTGCCAACCTAACGCTAGCCACCGCCCATCCCGCCACCTCTACCTCTAGCTCGCTTCTCACTGTCTTCAGCCTCCCGAATTGCCATCAGGAGCCAGCGGCCATCTCCCAGCTCAACAAGTCGCTGCGCAACTTGACAAACGAGCCCACGATGCATACCTGCATGATAATGCAAACCCGCTCAACTCGCATGGGCTACCAGGTCCATATACTCCAAGGTGCATCTCTTTACTTATCAGACGGACGCCTGCCGGGACCGTGCCGAGTTGATCAATTGATAGTCTATTGATTAGAACGCCATTGGTCACACCTTCTGCCGCAAGTCTGGAGCCCTTGTCCCAGTCGAAACCACACCCACTGCATCCACCAATCCTCACCGCTTGTCCAGGATCGATTTGAATGTCCTCTTGCTCTTCCGCCTTTGTCCCTCCTGTGCCATGTACCTCGCAGTCTCCATCTGCTCCAGGCAGCGCAGGAACACGGTAGCCGTCTCGCCACAATCGCAAGGCTTCTCCACGGCAGGCTCGGACACACGGCACCAGATCCTGCCCGTCATCTGGCCCAAGCTGCAACGCAGGGCTCCGTGCGCCCACTGCTTCCAGAACATCTGACCAGCCTTCCACCAGGTGCGCTGTACGGAATCCGGGAATCACTAGCTGCCCCTTCGGTTGTGCAAGCCTGCCGGTTCCCAGTAGCGAGTCGTGTCCACTGTGTTGAGTGTCCACCACTGGATCCGTCCACACGTTCTAACAATGTACTGGTAGCATTTACGGAGCCCTTCAACCCTTGTACAGTCTACTGTTACCAGCTCTCGGGACCTTGCGGAGAACGGCCCCTGAAAACACCTAATTATGAACGCACCCTTGCACACAGTGGAGTGTCCAACACCGATGAGCCGGTTGTCCAATGCCGTGCTCTCGCAGATCCAGCACGACGACCGAGTGTGAACCGCTAAAACGAATTGCAATTCCGACTCAGAGACCATCTTGGCCAGACTCACCAAAGAATCAAAGAGGCGGCATGAGCCAGGCTACGTAGCTCTTCCACCCACCAGATCGGGCGATGCGACGGAGAGACATACATATCCCCAGTTGCCACATCTAACACAATCAACCCAAAGCTACACTGTGATCAGCGCTCCAGCTGTCTGATTGCCCGCGCACATGGTGTGCAACCAGCTGCAAGGTTACTCACACAAAGCAAGCCTAATCAACGCCGCCGACTAGCTCATCTTTCTTGTAATCACAACGGCCCTTTTCCGGCTCATTCCAAGTTGCTGGCTGTTTACGTGGCACACGTGTCCTACACGATATTCATCTTATCGAGTACTTGCTTGGATGCAGGGTTCGGTCAACACATTCGCACGGCTGGCTTACCCAGCCAGGCTTCCATTTCCGACGCGGACTTGGCTAATCCTGCAGGGTCGTAGATCCCCGTGCAGGCTGATTTTACTTACACGCCAAAGGAGCCGTTGCAGGCTCCGGACGTTTTTTTTTTCGGCCTCCTTGCCGAGTGGATCGAGCATGCACATGTACATACCAGCAACCGCGCGTTCGGCTCTAACGTTAGTGCCTCTCAACAAAGATGATGCAACGCGCGACGGAACAGCAAGTGCCGAGCTGTGTACCATAACTTACTCGCATGGACTCCTCTGTTTTCTTTTGCCAAGTCATGGGCATGTAGACGCAGATCTCCGCTAACGACTTAAAAGATTGAGATTATTCGGCCGCTCAATCCTACCGTCGTTTGTACAGCCCCTCACAAACAAGCGTATTGTCGGCAGAGTCTGGTCCAAAGGCCCTGAGCTCCGTTTCTACCATCAAGAGCCGAGACGTGGTATCAATCGTGGCAGTTACGGCGAGACGGCATTTATACAAGCTGCCCAAATATTCGTACGCCAGTAAGCCCGGCCGAAACTAATTATCCTCACTTCGAGCCAGTCATGCAGTCTGTTAGCGAGGCGCAAATGTGCAAATGTATTGCGTCGGCCACTCGGTTCACCTCCCCTCTCAGTGGCTTCAGCCCCCGCCGCCGATCCTTCAGCAACGATAAAAACCTGTCATTATTATATTGCGCTAGGCAACTTGGCAACGAGGTGAGTGGACAATTGGGTTGTTTTGGACTATTTGCTTGCACTGGTCATAGGTACTGGCTAGTGCCGTCGAGGCGTCCACTCGAGCCACAATGCGTTTCCAAATACTAGTTACTAGGTATCGGCCTCATAAAACTCAGTCGTTTCTGTTGCGTCAAAATTAGACTGCATTTCTCAAACAAAACCGAAAGATTTGGGTCTTGCTGCCCAGGGTCAAGGCGGAATTGCAACACTGGACTCAAAAATAGATTTTGAAACGCCAGATCTGCCTCCGGAAGCGACTCCCACTGGCTACCCAACTGCCTGTCTTGAACGGCAGACGGCTAATGTTGCTTTGACTGACGGGAGGACCGGCAAGACCGACCTCAGCCGTCAATACTGTGTCACAACATTATCCTCTGCTTTTTATCGGAACAAAGAACCAGCCAGGGTCTGAGACGATGGCTTGCACAGGCCAAGAGAGGCCCACCAATGAAGACCATTCGGCAGCGCCACAACAGAGCCAGAGAACAATATAAGCTGCGGCGCCGGCTCGGCAAAGGGCAGGCTGCACGGCTATCCCGCCAGCCCGCCCGCTTTACTTTATTACTCCCCGGGGTCAGATTGCGTTTGCTGGCGTGCTGGAGCTTAATCCCCGCTCCAGCAGGGGTCCACCACAGGCGGAGGTGAGTGTTGTGCGCATTCTGGGGTTCGTGGCCCCGAATGGTGGTGCCCGTGCCGGATCCCTGGTCTTGGCAGCAACCCTGTGCGTTGGCGCTGGGAACTAATGGCAAATGCCTCCCACAGCCAGGACAAGCAACGGGTGCAAACCGTGAGGGGAGCGTGGTGTGGGTGGTGACCGGCTGGCTCAATGTTACGGCGACCGGCAGCAACGCCATGCCGTCGAGGCAAAGCCACGGGCGCCGATGGCTACGGCAATATCACCTGTTTCACACCATTTCCTGACTTTCCTCATCGCCACCACGAGGAACTGCGGGCATGAACTTTGTGTGGAGGGATTTGAGCTAAGACCACTCGCAGCATTGCTACCGTTTCGGCCGAGCTTCCGACCAGACGGATTCGCCATCCTGGCAACTGGGTGCCCTGGAGTATCGGCACCATAACGCCGGGCCGAGAAACAGGAGACACCATTTACCAGGGGGTCGAGCTTTACATTCCCTTTACGGTATAAAATCCCTTGTGGCAGGCAGACAATCGGGGCGGATTAGACAGTGGCAGGGTGACGGCTCGGCGGTTTCCCAAACCGTATTTTCGGCCCTTCGAATTTACGTTCATGCAAAAGAACGATACAGAAACAGAGCAGCGCATCCGCACTAGTGTCAGCACAGCTGTTCGCAAATCAGACGCCGGCTTGCTCAGACGGCGCTACGCACTCAATTAATAACACACGGCGCCACAGAAGAGTAAAAGAAGGAGGAGTCCCTTGTTGTCGGAGTCTTTCCATGGCGCCCCACAAGAACAAACCTCCTCGGCAGGGACAGGCTTGCCAGCCACAGCAAGCAGCTTCTAAACCTGGGATGGGGGTGCGCGAACCGCACTAGGAAGGATTGAACGAGTAAGGACCGAGTTGTATGTCATTTTTGCAGGTAATCAATTTGCCTTGGCTTTCATTGCCCCCCTTTAGCGCACAACTTCTGCCATGAGGTCAAGACAAGAAACCGGAGATCCGGAGGCAAGGCTGCGACTCGCACGACCACACGACGCAGCCGACGGCAGCCCTGGGCCCTGGGCCCTGGCTCCTCGGTTTCGACCAGTCACTTTGCTAGGGCTGCAACGCTGCGACGGGTAGGCCAAGCAAAGAAGAATGACAATCTCGCTTGGTACCCAAGAGCCTTTTTGCCAAGGCCCGTCGCTTCTCTCGTACCGATTCCGCTTAACCCGTTTTTTTTCCTCTCATTGCCTGCCAATTCCTATCAGCTGAGGGGCAGAAAGCATAACGGGAACTGGCGCAGTCTCGAGGGTTTCGGCTACCTGCCCGGGCTGCCGAATGTGTGCAGCATGCATCTTGGGAACCAGCTTATCGCTGCCAAAGAAAAAAAAAATCCAGGTCCCCTGTGTTACTACAACCCCAGTCTCGGGGAAAAAGAGAGCTGCTGCCAGCCTTCTTCCGGCCACCCCTGGTTATAAGGCGCCAAGCTGCGGCGGCGGCGGCGGCGGCGGCGACCCGGCTACACACATGGTTTTGGTGCTGCCTGCCTGTTCATGCAAACAAGGGTGAACATGGAACCATCTGCCGGAGCATTTGCCTTGAATCGCAAAAAGACTCACACAACGCCCGCCTGCCTTCTTGAGCGGGACATTGTTATTTTAAGCTCTAGAGCAAAAGGGGAGCCGGCACCAAGTCCGGAACCGCCCGAGATCTTCCCCTTTGCGTGCTTGCCCTCTTCCCCGCGTAGACATGTGTGTGCAGGTGATGTGTCTGCTCTTTGTTTTTTTTTTCCTTGTCCGTTTGTAGTCGAACCTTCGGGGTGCTGTAGTGATTGCCATGACAAAACTCGTGCTATACCGTGTCTGGGAACGTGAGAAGTGCAAAGGTAAGTGGGCGATTGTAGGGATGACATGCCACGTTAAACCGTCTTTGTGTTATACAGCGTCAGCATGATGGACATTGTCGCCTTGATCCGAATGGTCTCTCATCAGTAGACCCGTACGGGTCTGGACAGTAGCCTACATGCCATTATAGCTTCAACTGCTCAACTCATGTCATGACGTTTCGTAACAGCCCTTGTCATTAGCATAAATAGGATCAGTATCAAAGAGTAAGATCTCTCTCTCCACGTCTTTAACTGAAGCTTCCTAGTTGTACGATGCCGGTGCACACAAACACGCCTAGCGAAAAAGACAGACAGGTATAAACCAAAGTTCTCATGCAGTGACTGGGTGCAAAAAAAAAGAGGCACAACTCCTATCCTTGTTATTTACGTAACCAATCTATACCCATCTAACCCTCCGTCGTGTCCATTTTGTCCGCGGCGGCACCCGCCGCCGCCTCTTCTTCGGTGGCGGACAGCTTGGCCCTAGCCTCTGCAATCTTTTCCGCGCGCCACTGCTCAATCTTCGCCTTGAGCTCCGTCTGCGGGATCGCGTCTTCGACCGTCATCGGCTGGCGCGTAAAGGGGTCCTTGGGGTCGCTGAGCAGGTGCTGGACAATGGTGGAGCGGTCGACAATGTGCTTCGAGGGCAGCAGGACGGGGTCGCGCATGAGGTCGCCCATGATGGGGTCCTCAAACTCGGCGGGCACGTCGCCGAGGTCGAGCTCGGCCTGGTCGAGCGTCTTCTTGGCCGTCTTGAAGCGCGTCTTGAGCCGCTCCCAGCGCGCCATGTCGGCGGGGTCCTTTTGGTGGCGCGAGGCCAGGATCGTGGTGACGCGGTCGAGCACCTCGGGCTTGAACGAGCGCCCGTCGGCCGCCACGGCGTCGACAAAGACGGGCGAGCTACCGAGATGCAGGTAGATTTCGACAAAGTCCGACAGGAGCTGGATGGGGCGGAAGTGGTACTTTTCGCGGTTCTCGACGTTGAGCTCGGCCGCCGCCTTTTTGCCCGCGAGCGTCTCGAGGTTGTAGTTGAGCATGCTGGCTAGGCGCGACACGATTTCGGGCATGGTAAAGGCGTCGCTGAGCGCATTGGTGAAGAGCTTCATCATCTCGAGCGTCTCGTTGGCGAGCTGCATGTACGAGGTGGCCTGGTTGCCGAGGGTCTGGAGCTCCTCTTGCTTCTTTTGGCGGTCTTCCGTGGAGAGGCTCTGGTCTTTGAGCTCAATCTCCAGTGTGCGCATCTTGGGGAACTTGGTCAAAGCTTCGTCCAGGACGTAGGTGGCGTCGTTTAGCAGCATGTTGACAAACTGCACAAAGAATCCGCGGTTGAGCCTGCACTTGTTAGCAAAGGTTGCCACACGAGTGTCCGCCAACAGTACTTACTTGCTTTCACGTGTAAGCTGCTGCTTGTACACGTCGTTGGACCACACGCATTTGATGACCTGGAAGATTTCATAACGAATGTTGAATTTGTCGTAAAAGGCATTATTGCCCGTCGACTCGCATTCGATGTAAAACTTCATAAGCGCATGGAGAAGGTATTCGTTGGCAAACGGCAGGGACATGAGCTGGTCGCCGAGAACACCCTTCTTCAAGTGCAGAAAGTTCCAGGTGCCGTAGAAAAGCAGCGATACTAGAGAGGACTTGAGGTACGGGTTCTTGATCCATTCTGATGAGCGCAGAAACGTGATGCACAAGGCAATCATCTCTTCGCCAACGGCACTGGGGAGGATGTTGGGTAGCCACTTGAAGACAAATTTGAAGTTGTCTACAATATTCTGCAAAGCATACTCGGGTAGGCACGCAAATGCTTCTTGGTTCTGATCTGGCAGTGGAAGCTTGATTACCTGGCTCTCCCTGCCGGGCTTGTAGTCTTGGCCAGTGGCAATGCGGAGTAGCCAGACTGCGACATAACGCATGAAGCGGAGTGATGTGCTCTGCATGCGGTCATCCAGTAAAACACCTTCAATAGCATGCCTCAGCCCAATCGTTTTTTCCAGGACATTAACGTGGCGCTTCAATGTCTCTTCATACAGGCGTAGTTGTTGTGGATTGTTGGCTACTTTTTGGCGCTCTGCTTCCATGCCCTGCACGCGCGTCTCCAAGTACTTGATATCTCTGTCGAGGTTCTTAAGCTGAGAGTTCAAGGCCTCACTGCCATAGTGATGAGCCGCTAGGGTAAGGAAGAAGGCCTCTGAAATAAAGTTGGATTCCCCCTCCTCCTTGGCTTCGTAGTACTTGTCCGCGGTAGCTTGGTCGGCGTTGATCTTGGTCTCGTCTTTGATATCGACACGTGGTTTGCGTCGCAGGTATTTGATATCAATCTTGTCCACCTTGCTAAAGTCATTATCCATGAAGGGTTCGCAAAATCGATCCATGATTGTGGTAATGTTGACCATGAAACCGTCAGACGCAACTTCTCGCGGGTCAACCTGAATAGCCCTGCGCTTGTGATTTGTATTCATAATGTATGCGAACCAATCCAATGTTCGACTTCTTGTGTCCGGGCCTGCTCTTATGAAGGCGTTGGAAATCGTGAAGAGGTCGTCCTGGTGGGTTCGCAGTACCATGCGGAGAGAGTCCTGCGCGTTTGTTATGCGGCCTTTGTCCAGCGATCGGGCCCCTGGGAAGTAGCTCTTGATTACTTCAGGCTGAAGGGGTGAGAGACGGAAGAAGGGGCCGAGCAATGTGTGCTTTTCGATACCGGGAGCAGACTGTGCCATGTTGAAGGTGGCGTGTTTTGAGAGGTTGGTTATGAGGATAGGGAATCGTGTGTATGCGAGTAAAGCCTTTTTTGCTGTTAGTAGAAGCTCGAGTGGGAAGACGATGGGCAGATACCTGAACATAGGGCTTATAGTTGTCGTTCATGGATAGAGTTGCGAGCTGGTTGCTTATGTGAACCATGGCATCGTTGAAAATGTTTGGGATAGCTTCGTCTTCGTCGAATCGCTTGATCGCCTCTTGTATAAAGTCAAAGCAGATGCCGTTTTCATCTGTGAAGCCACGGAGCAGCTGTGGCGCAATGGTATCGTGATTGGGGTTCGCAGAGCGTCTAGATGGTCGTTAATACGGGCCAATTCCACTACGCCGCTATACTAACCCATAAAGGTCCGGCATTGTGAGGGCAAACAGGCAGTTGCTCATGGACAGTCTCTTGGCCTCTTCGTGTAGTTGCTGCCTCTTCGTGGAGCTCGTCTTTTGGGCAGCCTGTTTGACCGCCCGCTTCCAGCATGGCAGCAGATAGCTCAGCAGAGGTTTGTCCGCCGGCCAGCTGCTGCAGGCTTCAATGATGGCTTGGTCGAGGGTGCCCGTCGACAAGCGTAAGGGCTCTCCCGACTCGTTCAGCTCCTCGTTGAGGCTGGGCAGGAAGGTGAGGCGGACGCCCTGTGGAGTGCTCATGTGGTGGGGGTCGACGGAGAGGCGAAAGACGTTGGCCAGGGCGCGGTGCTCGTATTGCTCGTCCGTCTCGGCAGCCTGCTGCGATATCTGCTTGCGCGGGGGCGCGGCATTGCTGGCTGTAGGGCCGTCGTCAATCTCTTGTAAGCTTCTCTTGCGCAGCGAGGCGGGTGATTTGGTTGTACCTGACGAGCCGGCCGGGCCCTTGGCGTCGCTCTGTGTGTTCTGCCCGAGCTGCGCGAACGGGTTAGATCCAGAGCGCGCGGGGGGCGCGGCGGCGGGTGTGATGTTGATTTTCGTCTTGGGGGCGACTGCGCCCGACGATTTGTCTGCCGTCGTTGGCTTGGGCGAGGCCTGGTCGTCGGCGCTGCTGCCACCATCTTGTGGGGGTTTCGGTGCGCCGAGCTTGGCGAGTCGGCGTGCTCGAATCTGTCGCGGTGAGATAGACGGTTAGTGCGCGACGACATCGGCCGGCGAGAGTCATGGCCTACCTGATCCATCTTCTCCTTGTCGGGAGCTTCGTTGCCGCCGTAAGGCTGGTCGTTGGGATCCATGCTGACGAATGACGAAAACGAAGGGACAGGCGGGCGGTGGAAAAGAAGCAGACGAGGGGGAAGAAACAATGGCGACGCACGCTAAAGGACGAAAGAACCCCGAAGAACGTCCAAGGCGGATAAGGACAGAACGGCAAGCTACTAGGCAGCCGGATGATGGAGAGTGAAGAAGTGCGGTTTGGTTTGTTCGCCGCCCAAGTTCACGCCGGTGCCGCTTGTGACGTGCTGAAGGTGGGATATAGTGGAGCTTGGCTGGCGGTGTTTAGTTGGCCACGCGCTGGCTGCCGATGTGCTGCTGCAGCGGCGAGTGTATTTTCTAGGGCGCGATTCGCACAGGAATGATGGCAATCTCAGATTCCGGTTGAAACCTTTGGCGGGGTGGTCCTGTCGTTGTTTGACGTTGGCTGGTGCTGAGTGAGCGGGAAGCCAGATGGAAGCGCACAGAAGCAGTAAGACGGACCCTGAATATAGCGTCCTGTCAAGGAAGCTGTCAATGACAGCGGAAAATTGTTTAGAGATTTGTTGCTTTCTGAAATGGTGGGAATATGCACTACATAACACCAAACGTAAAAACCCGAGAGAGAAAAGATACGAATGTGTCTATTTAAAGCTGCGACACAGCAGCCGCCGCTGCCATCTCCGCTGCGGACCGGGTTTGGGGCGGACTTTAACATTGGGCCCAGATTCGCTGGCGTAGTAGGGTAATCAACAACGCGATCACCGTATAAGCAGCCAAACCTGCGGAAAAGAACATGTTGATAATTCATGTTAAATCTGAGAGGTGGACCTAATCTTGCTGCCCAGTATCCTCCATTGAGATACCCATCAATTGACCGTTTCATGTATATATACGCGACGCAACCCTTTCCAAACCCCCCGTGCTTCTTCGCTTCTCAACGTCATGCCAGAACTTTAAACAGTGTTACAATCGTGGCACATCCGCGTCCATGCCCGATGATCGTCTCCTCTCTTGCAGCATTGGGACACCCTCTCCCGCGCTGTTCCTGCGTATGCCCGCCGCGGCCGCCGCCGCTGCCGCGCCCGTATTGTTGGCAGCTCGGTTCCGGCCTTCTTCGCGACTTCGGTTCAGCAGCCAGTTGACATGCATGCGAATCATGTTGATGTTGTTGCGGAGTTCCGTCACCTCCTCCCGGATCGGCATCACCTGGTTCAGGGTCCACATGCTCTGCCGGGCCTCGAGGTGCGTCAGGTTCTGGTGGACTTCTTCAAAGCCCGCGTCCAGATCCTGCATCGTTCGGCTGTCGCTAATGGCCGATTCGCCCGCGGCGGCGCCCACACCACCCGCGCCGCCAGAGCTGCCGAGACCAAACCGACGGCTGGTCGACATTTCATCCAGCTTCCGCGTCGTTTCAGTCTGTCGGGTATCGAGGTCGCGGAGCTGGCTGCTGAGGTCGCCATACGACTGAATAACGTCGCGTTGTGAGCGAATGATGATGCCCGAAGGCGTTTCTGGGTGGAAGGCGCAGCAGACGGTGTGAGCGCCTACCTGTCCACGCATGATGCGGGCTGGACAGCCAAGGTTCTGATACGGGCATCCGACTTCGACCCCGTCGCATTCTAGGTCGCGATGAGCGTCCATCTGTGACCGCACAACCATATCCCAACATGCTTCGCATCTCGTCTTACTCTTGACGCAAGATAACAAGTGTAGTTCGGAATCCACCTCTTCAATCTTTTCCAAGCACGCCGCGCAAGACGTCTCCTTGTGGTGGCACAAATCGTCGGTTGGTTTAGACGGCAGCTTCTTGGTGCAGTCTTTATCGGGACAATAGTATTCTCGGTATCGGCATTCGTGGGAGGCGTGCTTCTCTATCGTTTCTCTGCGTAGCTCCTTTGTACACCCTCTGCTGGTATACGGGCACTTGACCGCCAGCGCATTAAGCTGCGTGCGAATAAGCCGGGCTGCGCTGAAGCAGTCGGCCCAAAACAGCGGCTCTCTGTCAATGGGACATGCTGTTCCTGACGGACTGGACGATATGCTTCGTCGAATGCATCTGTAGCAAAACGTGTGGTCGCACGGTGTCGTGACGGGATCGACTAGCGGGTCGTGGCAAATCGGGCATAGCAAGTTAGTGTCGGGCTCGGCGACGTAGCACAGCGAGTACATGTCAAAGATGCACTGCCCGCCGTAGCGCTTTGGAATATCGAGAGACGACTTGTGCGGCGGGAGCAGTGGCCCGGAGCGGCGATCCGGGTTCATTGTCGAGGCACTGCCCCCGGCGCCTGTGCCGTTGGCGAGGGACCCCGACGTGCGGCGGCGCAAACCCCGCATCGCGCCGCCGTGCCTCATACGACCGTGGATCTCGGGCGTAATGTAGAAGGCCTCGGGCGACGGTGGGCGAACAAGGCTCGTGACGAGGTCGGGCGTGGCCGACGCACGGCGCAGGTTGCGGCGGGCAAACCTACGGGCCTCCGCAGGCGTCATGCGCAGGCCGTCGTCGCTCGAGTCGGAGCCGTAGTTGGGGGATAGTGAGACGCTGACGCTCGCGCTGACGGACGAGCGCGATATGGGCACGTCGGGAGCCGTGGCGTTGCTCTCCCGCCGGGTCGGCGGCGGTGTGGTGCTGGCCATGACTATGATGTGGCGGGTGATGGTTCACGATGCGGGCGGTGTGAAGGCGGCGTCGCGGTGACGAGCCTGGACATGTGAGGGTGGTGTCGAGGCGGTCGTAGGTATCGCGGCAGGGAACCGAAATCGAATTGTTGTGATGATGGCAAAAACAGGAGCGGGTTGTACGGGAATAACAGATGAAAGGAGAGGAATGCTTTGAGTTTGGTGTCTTGTCAGATGCTGTGTTTGATTCGACACTACGCCGCACCAACGCCGGTCCGCACTGAGAGGTTGGGCGCTGTAGAGCCGAGGACACCGCTGTCGCCCGGGCTATAGCGGGGATGGCCCTTCACCCTACCCTGGAGTTCATTCTCAGAATCGCGACAAACGGCACCTTACATACCCATTAGTCCCAACATTCTGCAAGAAATTGCATCTTCACTATTTTCAAATATGCAGCTTCAGAGGCTAAGCTCTTAATCCATCCTGGCGTAATCAGACAGCACTGAAGCCAATCCACTGCCAATGTCTCTCATGACAGTACTCAATGGGTTCCCTGTCCTCAGCTCATGCAAGGCTAACTTGAACCCATGAGCAGCCTGATATGCGCCGCATTACACCCAGCCTGCGGCCTGGCTGAGGCTGCCCACCTCTATGCGCGAGCTGATTGGGAGGGACCTCCTCTTTCAGCTGTCCTCCGACGATGCATGCTTCTCTTCCTCTACAACAAGGACAACATCCCATCCGTCCGCCTCAACAGAAGCCTGATCGCGCGGATGCGCAAAGCATCAGGCTGTCATGGGGAAAGAAGAGAAAGACCAGGAAATTGCTGAGAAGCATGGCCTATTTCGCTTACACCCTGGGGAAAAGGACTCATACGATGCCACTGACTTTCAGACAGAGTACGCGTCCACACATCCACTATTGCTCTCTACAAAACTGATGACTTACAGTATTGTCGCCATTCATGGCCTAGGAGGCCATGCCTTCAAAACGTGGACAAACACGGATGGACATCTGTGGCTGCGAGACTCGCTGCCCAGCCATGTCCCTCAAGCGCGAATAATGACTTACGGCTACGATTCCTCGCTCAAGTTTAGCTCCTCGCGAGCAAATATCAACGACTTTGCCAGCGAGTTAGCTACGCGACTCGATTTAGAGCGTGGGGACGCTGCGGAGCGACATCGTCCTATAATCTTCATCTGTCACAGCCTTGGTGGTGTTGTCTTCAAAGAACTTCTCATCACCATGTCACTGCAAGCAGAACGTTACCAAAATCTCGCAAAAAGTGTATCAGGTGTAGTTTTTTTGGGCTGTCCCCATCGAGGGTCGCGAGTTGCATCACCAGCGCAGGTGCTCTCCAAAATTATTAATGTCGCAACACTTGGACGAGCGATTCGGTCGAGCCTTTTGAAAACGCTGGAGAGGTCCTCCGAGCAGCTTCAAGATATCTCTCGAAAAGCCGTTCAACTTTTAGCCCCTCTGACCATTGTTTCCTTCTATGAGACCAGACTCACAAACCAAGTTTATGTGAGCTTGTCCGGGTGATTCTGTTGAATCTTTGCTAATCGTGTGTGCCAGGTTGTCGAGCCAGCGTCTGCGATTCTCGAGTTGCCCAACGAGCATGTCATGCCCCTGAACGCGGACCACCGCGAGCTTACACGGTATTCGCCAAGCAGTCCGCAGCGGTATAACCCAGTGTGGAAGTTTATCCAGAGGCTAGTTCAAGGTTGGAAAACAGGCCCCCATTTTGCTAAGTGATCTGACTTACCCAAGAATAGACGCTTGCTCATATCCAGTCCAAGATAATCGGCTTCTTCTAAACAGCCTGTCGTCCCTGGAGCTGAAATTGGCGCAGATTCGGCCAGCCAAGGCGCAACGCGGCACCTGCCGATGGATCTTCACAAGCCCAACTTATACCCGCTGGATAAACCACAGAAAACCGTCTATCCTGCTCTTGACCGGCCCTCCAGGATGTGGAAAAAGTGTCATGACAAGATACATTGCCGACTACCTGCCGCGCGTGGACCGTGCTAGATCCGATACCCGCTACACTGTCATCAGCTACTTCTGTTCATATGCCGAAGCAGCTTCCGACGCCGAAGCTATGATGCTGCGCTCGTTGTTATACCAGATTTTGCAGTCGAAACCAGAAAGTGGCAGCATTATCTGGAATCGTCTCGCAAGCGGGACAGGCCACAAGGCCAAAGTTACCCTGACAGTTGAAAAGCTATGGGAAGCGCTACTTGAGGCTCTCTCAATGCATTCAACAGCGCATGTTTGTCTAGTTCTTGACGCCATCGAGGAACTGGGCCACGACACTGCAAAGTCCGTTTTAGGCAACTTGAGTCGAATCACCAAATATCTTCAGTGCGAGCAACCAAACAGTCGTCTGAAAATGTTTATATCCAGCCGTCGCACTTATTCTGGAGCTAGGATGAACTACGAGCTGCTGTGCATGGAGCGAGGAGCCATGCATTCCGCTATCAAGACATACCTCGATCAGGTTATCGAAGATTTCGCTCGGCAAGACAGTTCCTTTGAACAGTCTACGTCACAATACACCAGGCGTAAAATTTCCGACAGCATTTTGAAGTCATCAAACGGGACGTTCTTGGTAGCGGTGCTTTCCTGGGAAAATTTTCGCCAAGGGACGAGATGGTCCCAGGAGCTGGTTCGGAAGAAGCTCAAGTCGATCATGCCACTTATGTCAGACATGGAAGATTTCTACGATAAGATGCTTCTCAAAGGGGATGACAATGCCATAGCCGATGCTGAGATGGTTTTCTCTATTCTGGGTGCCGCCGCCAGACCCCTGACCGAGATCGAGCTCGAAGAATTGGCGGGCCTGTGTCTTGCCGGCAAACGTGTCCGCAAATCGACAAACTTTTCTCCGTTCAAAAATTTGTTTCAAATAATGGAGGAGCGATATCCGGGACTTATAACTATCCAAGACAACCATCGTGTTACTCTCATTCACGGGTCCTTCAAGGACTACCTTGAGAATAAGCACAGGGTGGACCAGATTATTCACATGGAGCGACGCTACATTGTTCGTGCATGCCTACAGTATCTGCAACTTGAGGATTTGATACAAGACGCCAAGTCAGGCTTGACGCGATACGGTTCGTGCATATCTCGGAAATCGTGAAGCAAGCATGCTAACATGTCATGTAGAGCTGTTCGAGCTGTACCCACTGCTTGATTATGCCAGCAACTACCTGTTTTGGCACATTGAAAGCATTCGCATTCGAGACCCGTTATGGCTCTTGTTTGCCAATAGCGCAGGCGCGCACAGTCTCTACACTTTGCGGGAGCTCCAGGCCAGAAATGCCACTTTGAGCGCCTTGAGTCCCTTACAGTTTGCTCTGGAACAACTCCCGACCCCAGACGCGATGTCCTTGATTTCCAGATTTCACAGTCATGACTATGATCTGAATGAAACTTGGTCGAGCTTCACGTGCGGTCGGCCATTGCAGCATTGCTGTGCTAATGCAAAGGACCCTGGAAAACTTCGCGCTGCATTTCTTCTTCTTGATCTGGGTGTAAACCCCAGCTTACCCGTACATCCATTCAAGTCGAATATAGTGCGTGCCTTGGAGAATGAAGCCTGGGAACTCTATGATAGGCTTCTGCACCATCCTATGACTCGGGCCAATGATCGAGATCATCAAAACAAAGGTCTACTCCATCATCTGGTCCCCACGGGTTCAATGTTGCGGATATCTGAGCTCATTGACACGTTACACGATGTGGATGTGAACATTCAAGATGAAAACGGATACACGCCAGTTCATGTAGCCATATTGGCCAACAAAGTCGAAGTGGTGCGAGAGCTACTTCGCATTCCGGGGATTCGACTTGAATTCACAGACCGCGCTGGTCGAACTCCGCTATCGACAGCCACGTACTGGGGCATGAAGAAGATGGCCCTCGTTCTGATTGAGCATTCGGGAGCCTTTACAGCTGTAGACGGTGATCGGTCGAGCCCACTCATTGCCGCGGCCATTCACGGCGACCAGGTAATATGCATGCGGTTGCTCGAATCTTGCCATTATAAGAATATCGGGTCGCAAAAAGATGTCTCCGGAAAAGGGCTACTACATCATCTGGCAAAAAACGAATGGCCAAGTATGATTACGGATTGTCTACGACTGGCGTACCCGCCCATGAGCGTAGACGCCATCGATCACTCTGGGCGCTCGGCGCTGCATTACGCCGCAATACTTGGGAACACGGAAAGCTGCCGCGCTCTCCTCTCTGAAGGGGCAAGCTTGAAGCTGCAAGACCGTATCGGTATGACTGCGGCACAGGTTGCTGCCGATAGTGGCTTCAAGGACACCTTGATGCTTTTGCTACGGACGGGCGGAGTGGATGCGAACCAGAAGGATCACCTCGGTCGGAACCTGGTGCATTGGGTTGCGACACTCGACTGCTTGGAAATCGTGCATGAATTATCCCGGCAAGAAGACATCCGATGGACGCAGAAAGACAAGTACGGTCAGAAACCAGTCGACATTGCTTACATCTGCCGGAGCAAGTACGTCGGTCAATTCCTTGCTCAGAAGACGCCAGATGCGAGAAGCTACGACTGGGAGTCAATGTACAACAGTCCATTTGTGGAACCGCCGCCTGAAACGGACGACTTTGAGCCGCACGTCTTTGGCATGTCCGTGGAAGTGAACCACGACGTTGATGACATAGGCGACGACAACCCAGTCGAAACCAATCCTCTTCCGATAACGAGGCGTGAGCGATACGAGACTAGGAACTTGAGAGACACCGTGGGAAGATACTTACATCGAAGCTTGAGCCTGAACAGAGACATGAGCTGGGAGCGGTTCCAACTCTTCGACGACGAGCCCAACCCATATAGGAGAATATATAGACGCCAGAGTATGACCCCGGGGAGAAGGCTGCGGCATGATAGGTTTATGTATCAGGATTCCATCCGGTTCTGGGACGAAAGCATGCGCTGGGACAAGAGCATGTGCTGGGAGAGGAGCAGCGAGGAGGACAGTGGCAGTCGCAGCCGGAGCACGAGCCCAAGTACGCGCAGGGGCAGGAGTCGGCCGAGCATAAAGCGCAGCAAGAGCCTGGAGGCGATTGTAAATTGGGATGCAATGATGCACCGGCATCTGACCGGCGTGGGATTCCCCGCGCGCGGGATAGCGTCAGCATGGGCGTGTCGACCGCGGCAAGAGCACGGCGAGAAGCCAGAACCGGAGTTTATTGACTAGAGTACACTCCTGCCAAAGGGGCGAAAAGTTCCACTACAGTATTTAGGATACATATACATCTTGGATACCATCAATGGTGGAAAACCTTTATGCTCTTCTATTGAACGTGGCACTTGACCGATAAAAGTTCTTTCCCCCCTCACACAAGCTATGGCTCTCCTAACTATATAGGCGATGGCACCTTTCCCTCATGCGTATATATCTATAAAGGTCTTTGCAAACCACAAATCTCCGGTCAAAAAAGAAAGTAACGGCGCGTGCTTTAAGCAAAGATGGGCGGGGCAGCGCTGGGTCCGACGGGGAGGAACTTGTTGTCCATGCAACCGAGCACGGCATCCCAGTCGGCGCTGGGGTTGCTCGACAGCTCAAAGACACACTGGGCGACCTGGATGCGGCAGTCGGCCTCTGTCATCTCGTACTTGTTCTGCGTGCCGTCGGCCGGCGCGCAGAGCGCCGTCTCCATCTCCTTGGGGCCGGGGGGCTTGCCTGCCGCGGACGGAGTAGTCGCAGCCGCGGTCGTCGTGGTCGGCGTCGGCGTCGGCGTCTCCGTCTTGGCGGCCGACGCGTTGAGCAGCTTCTGCAGCTCGTCGAGCGCGGCCTCCTGCCACGGCTTCTCGACGTGGTTCTTGCGGTAGTCGTCGACGGTCTGCGCGAGCGTCTCGCCGCGCTCGTGCATGGCGAACATTTGCAGCGCCGACACCATGGTGCCCGTGCGGCCGTGGCCGAAGCCGCACCAGACGAGCGTGCCGTCGCGGTGCGCGACGAAGCCCTTCCAGCCCTGCTGGAAGTCGTCGGCCGTCGGCGACTGGAAGTCCTCGACGGGCAGCGGCGTGTAGGCGATGCCGGCGGCCGCGAGCGCGCTCTTCATGTCCTCGGCGTTGGCGTGCTCGTTGAGGCTGATGACGTGCTTGATGCCGGCCTCCTTGAAGGCGGCAATGGTGTCGTCGGTGATTTTCTGGTCCGCGTCGTTGCCGTTGTAGTACGGCGCCGAGGAGCGGGCGAGCAGGTCGCCGGGCGCAATGTGCTCGCGGACGATTTCGAAGCGCTCGAGGCCGCCGCTCTTTGGGTCGCGCTCGAAAATCCCGGAAACTAGTTCATAGCTGATGAGTGATTGGGGCGTCATATCAAATCGGACAGTGTCATACCTGAGCCTGCTCCGTTGGGGAGCGCGTGGGCTGCCGCAGCAGCCCCGAGAAGGGCGACAAGTGCCTTTTGAATAAACATTGCCTTCGATTGGATGAAAATGAAGGTAAAGAAAGAGAAATGATAGAGTCGACTACTTTGGAGCTAGATCTTTGTTGCTTGGTGTGCTTGTAGTAGCTGTGGGAAGGATAGGAGGCCTGGACTACCTTTATATATCCTGGCGATATTCAAGGGTACATACTGAACGTAATGCCGGAATTGCATTTCCGTTAAGATCTTGCTCGTATTAATGACACGAGTATGCATAAATTAAGCTTATTCGTGGTTTTTCTGCTTTTCTGCTTTCCTTCTCTTCATTGTAATGCCGCATGAGTCGTGCAACCGGTCCGCGATGGCATGTTCACAACCTAGCATCGCGGCAGTGACTAGTTTTGTGAAGCAAAAAGAGAAATGAGACCTAAAGGGTTCTTAGCTCCTGAGACGGCTGGCGTCAATGCCGTGTGCTGCGGACCGCAGTCACCTTGGCCGGAAAAGGCCGAGAGGAGCCGAACGAGGATCATTCGGAGTGTGTCCGTAACTTGGACGTTAATGCGCAGTAGAAAAGGAACAGTCCATGGAGATCTTCAAGGAGTCCAATAATATCTGGGGGGCAAACATGTTGAGCTCAACCATCCTTAACAGCAACCAGCCGGCGTACAATTTATGTGCCATGATGGGTCCTGCCCTGTCCGTATGATTAGATTATTCTGCGGCCTCCATATACATCGATCAGCCGGCGTACAATGATTTGCCGTACCAGGTCCTGCACGTATGATTGTATTACTTTCCTGCCTCCACATCTGATGGGGAGGCGAAATTGCTGATCGGGCAACTTGCGGGCTGCTGTCAACCTGATTTTCTGAGCGAATCTTCATATTCTCTTGCGCTTTCAATTCTCTTCATGTTTACTATGTTCCGACTACAAATCTGTGCCAGTGATGCGTTTCACTATTGAAAATGCGCCTGGCTGTAGCGGGACGGCCTGAACATATGCTGGTGTCTACTGATGGGGCTGTGGCCAAGTGCCGACGACCCGTTGAGTATTAACCGGGGCCCGAGCCGACTCCCGAGCCGCCATCATCGGCGGCTGTATGTTAGAATCGCGCGATACGGCACTCGCACAGCTGAAACATCAGGGCTGAGACTGAGCATAACCCTTGGCAGAGGCCGGGCTGTCCGCGTTGCTTCACCAGTCTTGGTTTCGGGGGCTGTTCACGCAAGGCAAAGCAGAGCCCCTAGCGAGACGCCGTTGGGTGGCTTGCCCAAAAGAACTTTTGCGACAGCCGTTGGTAAAACAAGGACGGATTCTCCGGCTGTGGCTGGGGCTGTCGCGTGGGCAGTAAAGTCGGCGGCTTGGCAGGCACACATTTCGCCGGACGCCAGGCTTGACACATTGACGCAGACGGCAGCATGGCACGCGACAGTGGATACCTGTCACAGACTGATTATGCCTTGCGAAGAAGCTCCTGAGACGCAGGTCATGGCTGTCTGCAATTCCACGCTCTTCACTGTCAAGATGTGTGGTCGGACATTCGCTAAATGTGGCCAAAAAGGTAGAAAGTCGACGCCGTTTATCACGATGATGAATTGGCGCGTAAGTACACTATCTAGCTAGGCAGATAGTTGAAATATTACATCAAAGATTAAAAAGAGTTACAAAGCTTGTGCATGTCTAGAGACAGTGGCTATAACAGCATCTATAGACTTAGTAACGACCACGGGAAAAGATTCAGAAAAAAAATATAGAAAAGGTTAGAGGGTGTATTAAAGCATACAGTACGGCACAGGAGCGAGCAAGAAGATCTCAAGGTGCCCGAAACTCCATGTTTCCCGAAGCCTTCACAGAGGTTGTCAGGGGTTGCTGAAGAGCCCATTTAAACTCGGCTCTTCCGACGCACACGCACTGCAAGGATCCGAGCGAATCGACAACGTGTCTCACATTGCGCCCTAAATAGGCAGCGATTTCGGAGATCGGACAGGATAGTCGGGGCAGCTGTCCCTTTTATTTCCCGCCTTGCTCACCCACGATGGTCTGGCGGGAGTATTGGAAGCGGTTGGCAATAATCGCGAGGTATACAGAAATAAATATTAAAAAACAAAGCCTAGTATTTTTTCGAACAATTTTCTACCCGCGGGGCTCGGGCGGAGAAAATTGTCAGTTGAGTGGCGCCTTTTCTTGCATCTACACATTCAAAATATTCTTAGAAGGATGAACTCGAGAGAAATGTACCAGCCTACTGAGTCGTATCTGGATAAATTTCGTCAAATTATGCCAACAAAGCCGATTATAACATGGTGTGAGGAGGCGCCGCGCCCAACGATGACCCCCGCACTGCAAGTTAGATGTTTTACCCACGTAGGGATCATTAACGCAATGAGCACCCACCAACTGCCATTGTATGGTTGCTAGGCTTCTTTGCTTCGGCTCCTGTTTGTTTGCTTCCATTCTTCTTCGCTGCGCCCGTCACGAGGCAGCCCAGAGCGGCGTCGAGAAGAAACCTGAACGACTGTACAGTGACCTTGGTTCCAAGTCAATTATAATACCTGACTATGCGAGTTTTGTTCCGCAAAAAAACACCTTTGAAGCATATTTTTGACGACTGCAGGGTATTTATTGGATTACCCCAGACTGGTGGCTTGCTTCTGGTGGACCACTTGGCCCGCACGCTGACAGCCGCGATCAAGTCGATGCTGTGCAACCGGGAAAAAATAAATGCAAGAAAAATCATACGTAGTCCAAAATGCATCTCGTGTATATCCTTTATATTTTGAAATTTATTCTCGAGTTTCTCATCTGCGCCAGCGACAATCGCGTGCACTTTGCCATACTGCCACTGTCCATTCCAGCCAACATCGACTATCACATGTCAGCCGTCAGGCTGTCAGCATCACTAACTTGCATGTAGCTAACGACAAGTTATTACCTCTTATAGAAACGAGCAATAGTTGCTGCCCAATTATTACCCTTTTCCCCAGGTTTAGCGCACAAGTCCCCTTTTTTTTTCTTACATTCTTGACCCCCCTGTTTGCTACTGTCACGCGGGTCGCCAACTTTCACAAGCCAGCCCTCGAGCTGCCCCTCCACACGGGCGGCGTGTGGGCACCAACCAATACAAAGGGAGAGAAGACCGCAAACGGGCCAGCTTTGTCCTTTTCCTTCCTCGTCCATCAGATTGATTCCATTGAACCCTCGCGTATAGTCATCCCGGCGCACAGGATACCGAAAATCGCGCCGACGCTCGTTATCAAGAACCTCGAGGTTATCGCCAAGAACCCTTACCCACGACGCTACCCACGACGCTATCGCGGTGGCTGTCGACGTCACAATTTACACGTGGGCAAAGCGCCAGCCTGTCTCAGCCTTTGACACATGATGAATTGGGCATTCCGCATATAAAACGACTCGCATCTCGCCATCCTTATCCTTTCGAGCATTACCTATAGACCACATTCACCACACCCGCCTCACGAGCCGGCACCACCACCATGATTGACCACGTCCTGGGCCGGCCCTCGACCAAGTCGCGGCGCCTCCAGGTCCTCGCCGTGCTCTCCCTCTGGGGCCTGTACCTGCAGAAAGGCGGCGAACACGGACCCCCCGGTATCCGGCACATTTCCCGCTTCTTCAGCAGCCGCCTGACGTCGTGGCAGGTGTTTGTCCTGACCATGATTTACATGTACGCCGCGCGCAACTTTTCCGCCCTCGTCGGCCTCGCCAGCCCGGAGCCCATGGCCAACATGTACGACAAGACGTATTTCCGCGCCACCTGGGTGCTGACGGCCATGGACGCCGGCTTCTGGACTGCCATGAAGATTCGCACCAAGTGGGCGCGCGACATCGCGAGCGTCGTCTTTTCCGTCTTTTACCTGTTTGCCGCCGAGAGGGCGGATGAAAAGGTGCGCAAGGTGCGGGGCATGATTACCGTCGAGCACATGCGCGTCGCCTGGAACAAGGGCACCACGCCGTACCTGCGCGTGCTCCAGAGCCTGATGCGGCCGCGCTTCACAAAGTGGCCGCCGCGACAGGTGCGCATCCCGCGCCCGGCCGGCAGCGACTACAAGGAGCCCGTGTCGGCATGGCTGTACTTTGATGGGCCGTTGGCGGACCTGGCACACCATGCCCGGCTGATTCTGGACATCCCGGGCGGCGGCTTCGTCGCCATGGATCCGCGCTGCAACGACGACAAGCTGTTTGCGTGGGCGGCCAAGTCTGGGCTGCCGATTCTTAGTCTCGACTACAAAAAGGCACCCGAGTTTCCCTACCCCTATGCGCTCAACGAAGTGTTTGATGTCTACTCTACATTGATCCGGACGCGCGGCAAATGCATCGGCATGTCGGGCGAGACCATCCCCAAGATTGTGATTACGGGCGACAGCGCCGGCGGCAATCTCACCGTCGCGGCGACGCTCATGATTCTCGAGACGGCCAGCACGCCGTTCCGCAAGACGCCGCGCGGCAGCACTCTCCCGCCGCCTGACGGCCTCGTGTGCTTCTACCCGGCGCTGGATATGAACATTGGCAACTGGATGACGGACGAGCAAATGTCGCTGATTCGCGACCGCAAGTTCCGCCAGACGAACCTCGCGATTATGCGCAAAAAGAGCCGCCAGTACACGGACGTCGTCGGCACGCCCTACCACTCCGAAGACGAGGACGAGGCGTCGCCGAAAGAAAAGGCCGAGGCTAGCAGCAATCCGATGGATCAGCTCCAAGACACCCGTCCGGAATTCTCGCACAGCGGCCCGCAGGCGCTCAGCGCCCCGACCTCTCCGGCAGCCACGACAGTGACCGTGTCACACCACCCGGAGCCGATGAAGACGCGGCTGGCCACGTCGTCAATGATTTCCTACGTCAACGACCGCGTGCTCACGCCGGAAATGATGCGCGCCATGATTATCCTCTACATTGGCGAGCACAACCGGCCAGACTTTTCGCAGGACTACATGCTGAGCCCCGTGCTCGCGCCCGAGTACCTCCTCGCCCGGTTCCCCAAGACGTACTTTATGACGGGCGAGCGCGACCCGCTCGTCGACGACACCGTCATCTTTGCGGGCCGTCTGCGCCGCGCCAAGGAGACGACGCAGTCGGGCCTGTTTTCCGAGGAAGAGCTCGACGCGCAGGCCGACACGTCCCCCGAGGTGGTGCTGATCCCGGGCGCGTCGCACGGCTTCATGCAGTTTCCGGGCATCTACCCGCCGTCGTGGCGGCACTTTGCGCGCAGCGCCGAGTGGTTCGACCAGCTCTTCGTCGAGGCGGACGAGGCGCGGCAGAGGCAGGCGCGGGCGCGGCGGGCGTCGCGCAACGAGGACGCGAGTCGGAGGAAAGCGACAGCGGCGGCGGCGGCAGAATCGAGCGGCGACGAGGACAGGCCGCTCGAGATTAGCATGACCAAGATGACGAGGGGACGCAGCGCGACGGTGAATCAGGAGGATAAGAAGGAGATTATTGGGGAAGAGGAGGTGGAGGCGGAGAGTGAGGAGAGGCCGAAACGCAAGATTAAGCAGAATAAGAGCCTGCTGAAGCTCAAGAGCACGGACGACTTGCTGGGGCGACGGATGGCGGGCGTGGCGAGTGGGTTGACGGGCACGGGCGAGGAGGATTAACTGTACATTGAGCGCTCGACAGCGTAGTGTTATTCTATCTCAATCGAATTCATCTACATCAACTGCACCATGACCCATATAGTTCAGAATGATGTTATCACAGCCTATTTGGAACTTGCTGCCCCTTGATCTGTTGAGTATATGGGGTTACGGGGTTCTATTATGCATTCGACACGGCGAACTCTTCTACATGGAAACATTTTCCCCTATAACAGCCCCAATATAGCAATTAATTCATCAGTTTATAATGAATAATATTTACCTTTTTAAGTGGATAGCTAGATGGGTACTGTATAACTGTACTTTTTCGCTTCTTCATGGTCGCCAGTCACATATACGCCAGCCATTATGCATTGCAAGGGGTCTTGCCAATTTGTTTTTCCCCTTACTCGAGTCACGCCGAGCTTTTTGCGCGGGAGTTTGTAAAAAGAGAAGAGAAACAAAAACAGGCGAGTGACCAAGACAGTAGAAGCCTGGGAAAGAACCTCTACGGAGGGGGCGTTCAACATAAATACGTCCAGGCTAGAATCTGGCCAGGATGCCAAGGAGGATGCAATTAGAATACTTCTTATTCCACTGAATGTCTAAGAATATAGCAAGTCTTTAGCTACTGTAGCAAGCCTTCCTCCCTTTCTGCCAAGGGCACTGTAATTGTATTCTCCAGGTACCTCTCATAGCGGTTATTGTACCTCGTGGTACCTTCCTTGTCGAATCCTTCTTGTCGAATCCTTGCCTCCAGGGTTCCGGACGCAGTTATTGTGAAGGCTAACTAGCTCTGTTCAGGTGCAGGGGCACCCCGCCGACTCATCCCAGTCCTCGAGGCAGACGTAGCAGAACTCTTTACCGCAGTGGCACGCTTCACGAGGCAAAAGATTGTTGTCAGCATACCCGACCAGAGGAGGGGGGAAATCACAAGCCCAATACAGAAGAAAGGACGGAAGGAAAAAAAAGGGGGGGAGGGGGGGGGGGGGGGNAGGGGGGGGGGGGGGGGGGGGGGTTGTTTAGCTTACTGATATGAGGACAGCCTTCGCGCCGCTCCACCACTGTCTTGCACGCCGGACATCTTTTCCAGCCTTGCTCGTTCGCCATGCGCAGCGTCTCCTCGGCGTCCTCGTCGACCGGACAGATGCCCTCGTGAAAGTCCTTCTTGCAGCGGTCGCACGTGGCGCACTCGCACCATATGCACGTCGCCATCCTGCCCTTAATCTCTTCCGGCGGGATAAACTTGCCGCACGCGGGGTCGTGGCAGTACGTCTCGTCGTGCGTCTCGTTCACGGGCAGCTTGTCGCGGTACCGCTTGACCAGGTCGGGTGAGAAGAAGACCTTGTCGGCGACGTCTTCGAGCTTGATGCGCGACCCGCAGCACCGCGGGGCATTCTGGATCTCATCGCTGAGCCACTTCTCGATGGACTGGATCA
Organism: Samsoniella hepiali; assembly: GCA_001455915.2. Taxonomy (NCBI): domain Eukaryota; kingdom Fungi; phylum Ascomycota; class Sordariomycetes; order Hypocreales; family Cordycipitaceae; genus Samsoniella; species Samsoniella hepiali. Next base: position 301,463 of record LNDK02000043.1, on the reverse strand, counting down.
TGCAGCCGCGGCAGTAGTGGTGCTTGCAGGGGACGGGTATCGCGACGGCCGCGGAGACGTCTTTCTCGCAGACGATGCAGCTCCTTGGCTCCTCCGTGTTGGTGGTGGCGGTGGGATGTGGTCCCGAGGCCGGTGGTCGTCGGTAGTGGTCATTGGGTATACGGATGATCACAGACGCAGCGCGTAAATGTTGGTCCGCGGCGTCGTTTTCGAGTGGCCGGATTTCTCCAAAGGGTAACAAATGTACCAACCCCCCAGAGTCCCTCGCGGTCTCCTGGTGACTCTGTATGGCGAGCTCGTGCGCCTCGTGCTCTTGTCTCTGCATGGCGAGCTCGTACTGGCGTCTCGTACTGCGGAGCTCCTCCGGCTGGCGTGTCTGTATGGCGAGCTCATGTCGGAGTGTCTGTATGGCGAGCTCATGTCGGCGTGTCTGTATGGCGAGCTCATGTCGGCGTGTCTGCATGGCGAGCTCGTACTCGCGTCTCGTGCTGCGGAGCTCCTCCAGCTGGCGTCTCGCGCTGGCGAGATCTTGGTGTCTCAGTATGACGAGATCCTCCAGCTGGCGTGTCTGCATGGCGAGCTCGTTCGGCTCGTGCTCTTGTCTCCGCATGGTGAGCTCTTGGAGTATCTGTCGTATCCGTCGGGTTCTCTGTGCGGTGCGCGTATGTCGGCGTTTCCTGTCGTCGAGCATCTGCTCGTATTCCTGAAGCGCAAGGATTTGGTCCTCCGTTGTGGGATCCATCATGCTCTTCTTCGTCATTAACCATGTATGGTTATTTTTGGACAGTGGTAGTTGGGGTCGGCTGTTGGATTCCCTGCGCGTTGGGGGGGCGGAAATCGCTGGGCTTATATAGATGGAGCTGGGACAAGTCGAAACACAGATAGCCAAGCTTGCAGAGCTTGCAGTTGCTGCCTGAGCGGGCGGAAAGGACCTCCGTCCATCAGTCTGCAGCGCCCGTCGAGCACTAGCTGAGCTGTAGCAACTCACAGGATCTACATACTGTCGATGTTAGTGAATCAGAACCTGGACTACTCACTGTCTTGCTACGTAGGACAAGGTGTAAGTGGACTACAACTCTGTTGGGGGCAGGAGCGGCAGCAGGGCTGATGTGTAAAAAGCCAGTCACATATCGAGAGCCTCGCATTATGATTGGCCAAGCACATTGCTATGCAGTGAGCCAGTCGGTCGAGTGAGTTGGCGCGGAAGAGAACCGGAAAGCCAGTTGGGCAGGCAGTGAGTGCGGTGCTGTTGGTGGCTGGGGTTGCCTGGCTGCACCTGTTCAGACACTTGTAACGATAGGGCAACAGACAACGAAAAGTCTGTGACGCATGTGACTCGTGTACATCAGGTGACTGTAGCCATATCAGAAAGGTCAAGGCGTGATTCATGTCTTGTCGTGATGATGATGCAGATTGCGGCCACCTGAACAGTGCGTGATGAAGTCAACCCGGCAGCAGCCCCCCTCCTCGCCTTGCTACAGCTCACTCTCGCTCACACAATACGACAGTGGCGCAAGCGCTACTCTAAACTTGAGTTCTGTACCTTTTATTTGATGCTCTTCGTGATGCTGCTTCAGGGTGGTGACACAGATGTTGTTGCTGATCAGCCGGCGCAAGGACGACAGTGCGGGCCATGTCTGCTCTGCATGCATCGAGGCAGTGCCAAAATAGCCTTGCGCGCGTGAACTGTTCCGTGGGGCTCAAATTGGCTGTCCCTTTACTGATTCATAAAGAACCAGAGGCTCAAGTCGAGTTTACCCTGTACACTTGGTAGTTGCCGTCTTGTCACTGCGACTACGGGGCTGTTGCAAGCTGCTGTCGCTGTCGGTCTCGGCAGATAATTAATGTCAGCCGATGTCTGTTAGTCAGACTGCCCTGACCGCTGACGTTCTATTGGCTCTGAAACCCTTGTCTTTGCTGGCAACGACGAGTGATGCTAGGTTACCCCGGGTCAATCTACTCGATACAGGAGTTGCCTCTTCTGCGTGCCCGCAATTTTTAGCCAATAAAAAAGTTTCACGAGTTGTACAAACGAGGCAGTTTTGACTAAGGATCGGGGGTCTTGACATTTGTTTATTTATAACTCGTTATCGTAGAGCTCTGCACATGAGTTGTGCGAAGTGAGTAACAACCTACAGCGGGATGCCAGCCGGGTGGCTGGCCGTTGACTAGGTACAGTGAACCAATGACGTCGTAGTCGGCAATCACGGATCCACGATCCACAGGTGGGTAAACAGAGAGACGGGTAACGGTAACCAGCTAAAGGTTCAGTGTGCTGTTCTGTCCATTTTTCCGTGTAACTAGTACTGGAGAAGCGGCCGTTTCACACTAGGAACTCTTGGCCTGCTTCAAAGTTGGTAGAAAGTGCGTCGGCGCCAACCCAGACAAGAAGAGACCAAGGAAAAAAAGGGCGCATTCTGGTGACTTTTTGGCTGTCCAAATAGTTTGCCTTGCCTGGGTTGGGCTGGGCTATCGAGCATGGGGGGCCGCCTAGCGTAGCCGTTTGATCCGAGAAGGTGCATGAGATGGCGCCAGCCAGCAGGGATTCGAAGCGACCGGAGGCCTCGGTCGGGAAAGACACAGGGAAGAGTCCGCGGAAGAGGTGCCGTGATTTAAAAAGATGGTAAAAAAATAAAACAAAAAAGGGCCTCCACAGTTGGCTACAAGGACGAAAGCGGGAAAGAAATCTTGGCGATGAGTGTCTGTCTGTCTGCCCCACCATACTCGGTGCAGCCGTAGGAGCTCCAGACGCTAACAAACAACCTACATACCTGGATGGAGGCTGCATCTCGCCGCCGGCGTTTTTGGGCACCGTCATTAGCCAAGTATCGACTGGCTATCGAGACCATCCATCACTTTTCAATTCACCAGTGGATCCCCGAGATACCCGTCCTTGTTTCGTGGCGGTGTCGAATTGAGCCAGCCAGCCAGGTGCACCATGCCCGGCCCGTGGCCAAACCTACATCTCCATCTGTTCCCAAGCGAGGCTAGCAGCAGAGAGCAGCTACCCCTCCCCCTCACTTAAAGCTTGCCAGCTCCCCCTCCTCCTCCGCCTCTCTTCTACCAGCTCCTTCATACCCTCAATTCTCTCACTACCCAGCTCAACGTCTTCACCATGGTCCATCTCTCCCGCGTCCAGACCGGCCTCGACGCCACCGCCACGCCCCCCAAGGCCTCCGAGTCGGCCACGCCCGCCGCCGACCTCCACCACAAGGCCTCGCAGCTGCACCTCGCCGACTACAGCGACGAGTTCACCACGTCCATCTACGGCTCGCGCTTCGCCCGCGAGGACCTGCCCAAGAACCGCATGCCCGAGGGCGCCATGCCGAAAGAGGTGGCCTACCAGATGATTAAAGACCAGCTGAGCCTCGACGGCAACCCCAAGCTCAAGTGCGCACTCACCTCATACCACATTTCCTTTCTGAATCTCACTCAGCAATGCTAACCCCCCAATCTTTCCAGCCTGGCTTCTTTCGTCTCGACTTACATGGTGAGTACCTCTCCTCATGCTCTCCTCTCGTATTGAGCCTCACTGACTGGATGAAACAGGAAGAAGAAGCCCTCAAGCTCATGACCGACGCCTTCCCCACCAACTTCATCGACTACGAAGAGTACCCCTACACCGCCGACATCCAGAACCGCTGCGTCAACATGATTGCCAACCTCTTCCACGCCCCCGACGACGGCGACGCCATCGGCACCTCCACCGTCGGCTCCTCCGAGGCCATCATGCTCGCCGTCCTCGCCATGAAGCGCCGCTGGAAGCAGCGCCGCCAGGCCGCCGGCAAGTCCGCCGAGAACCCCAACATCATCATGTCCTCGGCCGTCCAGGTCTGCTGGGAAAAGGCGGCGCGCTACTTTGAGATTGACGAAAAGTACGTCGACTGCACGCGGGAGCGCTTCGTCATTGACCCCGAGACGGCCGTGTCGCTGGTGAATGAAAACACCATCGGTATTGTGTCGATTCTCGGAACCACGTACACCGGCCACTATGAGGATACAAAGGCCATCAACGACCTGCTGGTCGCCAAAAACATTGACTGTCCCATCCACGTCGACGCTGCTTCCGGCGGCTTTGTCGCGCCCTTTGTCGTGCCCGACCTCGAGTGGGATTTCCGCCTGCCCAAGGTTGTCTCCATCAACGTCTCCGGCCACAAGGTAACATCACTCCCTCCACACCACACCACACCCCTACCTACAGCTCTTACTGACCACATCCCGGTTTAGTACGGCCTCGTCCACCCCGGCGTCGGCTGGGCCGTCTGGCGCTCCTGCGAGCACCTCCCCAAGGACCTCATCTTCAACATCAACTACCTCGGCGCCGAGCAGTCCTCCTTCACCCTCAACTTCTCCAAGGGCGCCTCCCAGGTCATCGGCCAGTACTACCAGCTCATCCGCCTCGGCAAGCACGGCTACCGCGCCATCATGAGCAACCTCGTCCGCACCGCCGACCACCTCGCCGCCCGCCTCCGGGACCTCGGCTTCGTCATCATGTCCGAGACGGCCGGCGACGGCCTGCCCCTCGTCGCCTTTCGCTTCGCCGACGGCGCCGAAAAGGACGCCATTGCCGACCGCGCCTACGACGAGTTTGCCCTCGCCGCCCACCTCCGCGCCCGCGGCTGGATCGTCCCCGCCTACACCATGGCCCCCAAGACCGACGGCCTCAAGATGCTGCGCGTCGTCTGCCGCGAGGACTTTACCCGCAGCCGCTCCGACGATTTGATTAGCGACGTCAAGCTCTGCCTCGGCATCCTCGCCACCTCGGACAAGACCTCGCTCGAGCGCGCCAAGAAATACGTCCAGCAGCACGTCGCGTCGCACAGCAAAAAGAACCACAACCACACCGCCCACGAGTACAAGGACGAGGAGCATTCCCTCCAGGGCAAGACGGGCAAGACGCACGCCGTCTGCTAGACTGCAGCACGAAAAGTGTAATGAAAACGTAAAATGTAAATTGAATATAAAAAAAGCAAGACAAACTTTCTATATACCAAATCCTGTGCAAATGCCCAACGCCCATGTTCTAGTCTTTGTACTTTTTTGCTTCATCGCTCACCGTTGATGCGTCTACTTTCTAGTCGCCGCAATCGCCTCCTCCAGGATCCCCAGGCCAATGCCAATCTCTTCCTCCGAGACCTTCAAGCTCGGCACGAAACGCAGCGTGTTGGTGCCCGCGGTAATGACCAGCAGGCCGCGCTCGCGCGCCGCTTTGATGACCGGCGCCGGGTCCTCGGCCATCTGCAGGCCGAGGATCAGGCCCTTGCCGCGCACCTCCTGGACCAGGTCCGGGAAGCGCGTGCGAATCTTGGCGAGGCCGGCGCGGAAGAGCTCCGACTTGGCGCGGACGTCGGCCTGCAGGGCGGGGTCGGACAGCTTGGTGACCATGTAGTGCGCGAGGCGGCACGCGAGCGGGTTGCCGCCAAAGGTAGTGCCGTGGTCGCCGACGACAATCTTTTCCGCGACCTTGTCGTTGACGAGGACGGCGCCGACGGGGAAGCCGTTGCCGAGGGCCTTGGCGGTGGAGAGAATGTCCGGGTGGGCTTCCTTGGGGAGGTGGCCGTGGGCCCAGAGCTGGCCCGTCCGGCCGAGGCCGCACTGGATCTCGTCGTAGATGAGCACGGCGCCGACGGCCCTGGCTCTCTTGGCGAGCGCGACCAGAAACTCCTCCGAGGCCATCTGCACACCTCCTTCACCCTGGATGGGCTCGACAATCACGGCGCACGTCTTATCCGTGACCAGCGCGTCAATGCCCGCAATGTCGTTGTAGGTTCCCTGCTTGAAGCCGGGCACCATGGGCGCAAACGGCTGCTGGTACTTGGGGTTGTGCGTGGCCGACAGGGCGCCCATGGTGCGTCCGTGAAAGGCATTGTTGAACGAGACCACCTCGGTCTTGCTGCCGCTGGGTTCCAGGACCTTGCCGACCTTGCGCGCAAACTTGATGGCGGCCTCGTTGGCCTCTGATCCGGAATTGCAGACAAACACCCGGGCCACGTCGTGCATGCCGCCCGACTCCTTTGTCTTGTCGACCAGCAGCTTGGACAGCGCGCCGGTCCAGGGGTTGTAGTAGAGGTTCGAGGCGTGGACGAGCGTCTGCGCCTGCTGCGTCAGGATCTCGGTGAACTCGGGGTCGCAGTGGCCGAGCGCGGTGACGGCGATGCCGGCGGTGAAGTCGAGGTACTTGTGGTTGTCCACGTCCCACAGCCACGAGCCGGCGCCCTTGACGAAGACGGGCGGCGGCCGGGCGTACGTGGCCACCATGTAGGGCGCATGCTCGCCGACGAGGGCGGCGCTGGGAGAGTCGGCGGCGGGATCGGGGTTCGGGAGTTGTGCATCGCGCTGCGACTGTTAGCTACTACCAAACAATTGCCACGGATTCAATACGACCGCTCAACGACGGAGATTGGAGCACAAAAGCCGTAGTTCGAGCGAAGCGAGGCCAAAAAAAAAACGTACGTTGATGCTGGACTGAGTCGACGACGACAGGTTGGACCGACCGCCGACACCGGCGGCGGCATAGCTGCGGGTGAAAACGGGCGCAGGACGGCTCAGCGAGCGCAGGGCCGCGGCAGAGCGCCTAGACAGAGCCAATCGAGACGCCATGGTTATGATGAAGAAATCCTCGGGATTTACTGTCAATGTGAACGGGAAGCGGCGTGGGAGAAAGTGACTCAAGTGAATGAGCTACATAAATGTCAGAGGGGGATTGAGCTGAGGTGGGCCAGTCGGCATTTTATTTTATGGCAGGTGCAGGCGGTTATCGATTAGAGCGCCCTGTATGTCGAAAGTTATGGGCCGATGCGACAAGAGTCATAGCAGAGCGTTAATTGACTCACGAACGGATTCGTATTTACGAAGGACTTTGTCTTGGCTCATATTTCTTCTTTAATTTTTCTTTTTTTACGTCGTTGTCCTCGTCGTGGACTGTTCAGTCCTGGCGAGATAGTGCCCTCTGATCCCAGACCGCGACCAGGCCACTTACACGCTGGACGATGCAGCTATAATATGACTACTATCAATATTCAGGTATACAAAATGCACTGCATTGCAAAATTCAAGCCAGTTGGCCCATTAAACCCGCCGATGCAGCATAAGCACTAAGACACCGCTCCAACCTACAAAATATCTCATACCATGGCTCTAGCCTGTAGGTGATAATCACAATACGACTCGAGCAGAGATACAATTAGAGGCATAGCAGCTTTATAAATAGCAAAAACTGGAGGTAGTTCTGTATGTCTAACATATATGTTCCCCTGCCTGGTATTTCTTAGGGCCGCATTATCATTTGTTAAAGATACACAGACCTCCGTATCAATCCTCTGCACAATAAATCTGTGCCGATCGCACTACTCCACCATCGTGACAACCCGCCGCTTCTGCGTCGACGCTTTCCGCGGGTTCGGGCTCTCAAAGATATCATCCAGCTCTTCCAGCGTGTAGCCTCTGGTCTCGACGCTGTAAAAGTACGAAATGCCCAGCTGGACAAAGTTCCACACGCTAAAGACAATGTACGTCTTGTACCCAATCTTCTCGAGCGCGACCGGCGTCGCAAACTGGTTAATCAGCCCGGCCGCGTTGACGCTCAGGCTCTGGAACGCGATGCCCTTGGCGCGCTGCTCGTACGCAAACACCTCGACGGCGTAGACGCCCTGCAGCGGCGTGATGCCGATGCAGTAGATAAAGGCAAAGATGAAGTAAAAGGCGATGCCCGCCTTGGCCGCGGCGACGTTGGTCGCGTCGGCCTCGACAAAGGACGTGCCCGCCGCCATGGCCGCCCACGAGAGGCCCATGCCGGCGAGCGTCGGCAGCAGCAGCTTGCGGCGGCCGAGCGAGTCGCTGAGCGGCGAGCCGATGAAGCTGGCCATGGTGCTCATGAAGTTTTGCCACACGTTGAGCGTCAGCACGCGCGTCGGGTCCGTGATGCCGGCGCTGTTGAAGAACGCCCCGATAAAGTACGAGATGCCGCCGTTGGACAGCGCGCCCCAGACGCCAATCATCATGCTGTTGCCGAGGCGGTACCGGCGCGCGCGCGTCGTGAACAGCGCGCGGTAGTCGTACCACCGCTCGCGGCTCTCGACCTGCAGCTGCTCCTCAAACTCGACCAGCTGCAGCCGCACCCAGGGGTTCTCGGCGTCGCCGTCGCCGTGGTACTTGGCCATGAAGGCGAGGGCCTGCTCGCGCTTCCCGTGCGTGTACAGCCAGCGCGGCGACTCGGGGAGAAAGTACACAATCACGGCCGCCAGCCCGGGGCAGATGATTTGCGTCCACGTCGGGATCGTCCAGTTGCTGTTGCCGGGGAGGTTGACCGTCGCCAGCGACACGGCGGCCGCGAGCAGGCCGCCAAAGTTGAGCATGCTGCTCTGCCCGCCGGCCAGCAGGCCGCGGTACGCCGGGTGCGCAATCTCGACCGTGTACGTCGTCGACGCCGCCTGCGCCAGCACCGCGCCGAAGCCGAGCAGGAAGCGGCCCGCGAGGAACTGGCCGAGCGAGGCCGTGGCCGCCGAGGTGCCCTGGATGACGGCGCCGACGACGGAGAGGAGGCAGCCGACAAAGATGCCGAAGCGGCGGCCGGGCCGGTCGGTGCAGAGGCTGATGAAGGGGATGGCGGCGATGCCGGCAATCTGGTACACGGCGGTGATGTAGCCCGCGGCGAAGCCGTTGACCTTGGCGCCAAACATTTTCTGGAACGAGTCCTCGACCAGGAAGCTGCCCATGATGGAGCTGTCGTAGCCCGACATGCTGCCGCAGAGAAAGGGCGCGACGCACATGAGGTACACGAAGAGCATGTTCCGCGACAGCGCCGACGGCGGCGCCGCGGCCGCCGCCTGCGCCCATCGCTCGGAGCCCTGCACGAGCGTGACTTTTTTGTTGGCGCTGCCGTCTTCGGCGTGGTCGAGGGCCGCGACGGCGTCGACGCTGTCGACCTGCTCGGCCGGTGTCTTTTCCGCGGCGGAGGCTGCCATGACGGGTGTCAATTGATCAAGGTGTGTTGTTCGATCCGGAATTGAAGAAAATCTTGAGGTGTGGAAAGAAACGCTGCAAGGAGTGGACTCAATTCATAAATGAATGAGGCGAGTCATTTACAACACGCCAAGGTACAGGCCAAAGCGGTCGCCAGACCTGCAATGGATTGTCACATTGCCCTTTGAGATATCCACCAGGACAGTCATTTAAATCCTGGGCGCCGGGTCGACGCCCATGGGGGCAGGCAAGATAGTGAGAGCCGGCCCAGCTCGCCGGTCCAGGCCCAATCCTCAGCCGATGCGTCGTCTTAGTCCAGCCACAGGGCTTAACAAAGTGGCATCGTGCAGTAATGGGGGAACCAAAAACGCCCATGTAGCAGCGTATATATTAATAGGGGACCCCGCAATAGATGCTACCTCCCCAGCTGGTAAAGACGGGGCGAGATAATGCACCTTAGCGGTGGAATCAATTCTCCCGTTTTATGGGGAAGGCCAGTTTGCGTTGGACTTTGGGGCTCTGGCCAGCGCGACCTGGTATCAATGCTTACATGGGGGTCATTGCAGGGATGGGGATCTTGTTATCTCACGCGAGCCAAGCAGGATAAAGGTACTTGATGAACTGTTCCGCAGATTGCCGGCACCAATCAACACAATCTCGGGGATGCGGCGAGAGCATGACCTGCAAGGTTGCGGATTATGAGGATCCGAATAAACCATCATCATTAGGCTTTTAGATCCTCTCCATACCTCATTAAACTGCATAGTCATTATACATCAATTCATTCGACATTATGCAGGAGCCCACTACCAGTGACAGCCGTTCGCACTACCCCACACGCTAAATAGGAGGCTGTCGTGGAGTGTGGGCTTTGCCGACGTTTGCCGGTGGCTTGGCTGAGCTTGGGATGGTAGCACAGGCTGGTACGGTTGCACGGTGAGTGCTTGGAGAAAGGGTACGGATCTACATCGTATGATAGCGACTTTGCGATTGGAAGTTCGACCAGGACGTGACGTAGTAGATTGGCACCAACGGCAACCACACACTGTTCCTACTCATGCGAGACGTGACGAATATGATCATCAGCCAGCTAAAGATTATGAAAGAAAATTAAATTAAATTAAATTAAATCGGATCGTGTCGGGGTAATTGCCATTCGGAGTAGCAGCAGGTGACTAAGACGCCGTGTCTGGGTTCCGGGCGCCTCTTCGCAAAGTGCGTTCCTATCCCATGGATATTATGTCATTTCCATGTTCTAATCAATGCTCCCGACGGCGGTTGTACTTGACTGGCTGGATCACGACTTTGTGGTATCGCAGCCTGATGCGGCCTCGGACCGAGTTCAGCGTGCGCGGCGGCGCATCGAGGAGGCGACATCCAAAGCCCCAGGGCGTGGAGCGCGTAGTTGGCGACCACGGAGCTAGTTGTTCACGATTAGGGATCCCAGGCTATCGGGTCGTTGTAACGAACCATGCAAGTGGTTATATCCGCCGTGCCGCAGCCGCAAAATCATACCATGCAAATGAGCTACCGGTTCTCCGGCCCGAACTACGTCGAGCAAGTCTCAGGGTTCTGTCGCGCCTTTACGGCGGATCACTTCCGAGACACTGGGAAAAGCCAAGCCATTCGTTTGGTGCAGAGGTCAAGACAAGACCTAGCACGAAGAAGGCGCACTGCGATGGGCCGCACACGCGATTCCGTCGGGCTCAAAGCGCTGGAAGACAAGAGGACGCAGCCAAAGAATCCGTGAGAGTAAAGGCTCGTCTATAGTTTCCCGTTCCTTCTCTCGTCGCCCTCTATCTTGTGGCTACCCTCTCTCGCAGTTGACTTGGTACTTTTTTCAGTCTCCCACCCTCTCAATATATGACCAAGTTCGGAGGCACAGAATAAAAGCAATACCAGTCCTCCGTGCGACCGCCCAAGCAAGCGTACGTACTCACCCCCATCGACGAGGTTGTCAGCATCATCCAGCTCTCGGTCGCATGTTCCTCGGCGTCCTCCTCGCCGTCCTCCACCAACTGCCTTGCATACTCTTCTTGCGATTTTTTTCATTTCAGCGCTTTGGTTGTAGTCCACGCCGTCCTGGCACCGCACCAGGTTGACCCAGCCATTGTTCCAGCTGCCGCCCGCGTCGGCATCGACCACGCTGCGCAGCGACGCCTCGTCCACCTGCACAAAGTACGTGTGGCGGGATGATTTATCGCCACCTAGAGTGTGTCTGGAGGTCTCCTCTGCGACCCATGACACGAAGCGCTCGCGAAGCGCGTCCCGCGACGCGCCGTCGAGGGTCGCGGCGTCGGACACAAAGATCCAGTCGGCCCTGTCGGCGATGATGGGCGGCAGGTCCGCGTCTCGGAGGTCGCGACGCAGAGCCTGCGCGGCAAGGTCCTGAAAGCGCGCCCACGCGTCGTCGTCGCCGTACGTGCATCGGTAAATGACCCAGCCCCATTTCTCGTCAGTGTAGACTTCGAGACTTTCGGCCAGTAGTTCAGCCTGTGTCGGATAGGATTCCGACGACATGCATCTTTGCTGCTGTACTGCAAGGTGGCAGCGCTGGAAAGGATTTGGCGACGCGATCAGGGCCGCCTGTCTTGATAGCCGCGGGAACGTGTCCGTCGTAACTGGTCTCACTCCCGCTCCGGACAGTGGCATGGCGGAGAGACGGCTCAGCCTAAATAGGCGAGTGCCGCGGGCTAGATGATTCATGGTTGCAAATTGACAGCAGAGGTGGACTAGTTGGATATGCCGAGGGGATGCCAGGGCTTTTATTCAAGCGCGGCGTCAAATTGGTGTCGCTTGGCACAGCTTGGCACAGTGCGCCACTGCTTCCCACAGCAAGGCTACTTGCGCCTACATAAATATGTATAATATACAAAACTAATTTGCTTTACTTCGCTTTTTTGTCTTTTTTTTCTTCAAATATCGCGAGATTTCGGTGTCGTTTAGTCAATTTAAGCCTCTACAAGTCGTGTACTCCTACTCTTCCTGTGGTGGTGGCTAGTTACCGACCACCACCAGCCCCATCAACACTACCAAAGCCCGAATTACCATCAGACTCTAATTGATGCGCATACTTTTCCAGCTCGTTTTTTTTCTCTTTTGGCATGCGAAGATGGCGGTGAGCCTCTCGCTACAGCTTGCCCCTAATTGTGTGTAAATTGTCAAGATTGTCAAGCTTTGCCGGTCTTGGGAATTACATGAAAGCGCTGTTCAAAAGAACATTGATCTCACTAGGATTACCAAAATTGAATGTAGCCTATTCTTTTCTAGACTAATGAGCCAAACTCTTCAATGACGCTCCTCGGTTCCTCATACGCCTCCCCGACATACACCGGCTCCATGGCCAGCCCAAAGCCCTCGGGTCCGCCAACCGCCAGCGCCTTTTCCGTCTTCCACAGGGGATGCGCCGGCAGCGCAATGACGGTGACGCGGAGGCCGTAGCGCAGGTCCTGCGAGCCAACCGCCTCGCCGTCCTGGCCGAGGACGGAGATGAGGTCCGGCACGGTGCAGACCACGCGCTGCGAGGCCTCGGACCCTGCGGCATCAGACAGCGCTGCGTACAGAAACTCGTTTTGGAACGGAATCACCATGTGTGTGCCATCAGCCGCTGCGTCTCCTTTTGTTGCTGCGGCGCTTGCGTCGTTTTTGTCGCTGTCGTCATCGTCGTCATCGTCGCTCGGGGCGAGAACGACTGCGCCCATGGTGTAGCCGCCGCTGACATGTCGTTGGACGTCGACGATTTTGCCTACAAACAGTACCTTGCCAGCGCAAATGTCAAACTTTTGCAGATGGGTGTTGTTAGTTTCACCTGTCCCGCGCGTGTGCCTGTTTGCTGATTCTACTCACAATCGCCTCGGTGAGGCTCGTCTTGGCCCGTCGGGCCTGATGGACCGCCCTTCCTAAATACCACGATTGAGACAAGGTATTTGGAATCGTGGCCCTCTTCACAACAGCCCCCGAGAGAGGGTTTGTGCCTACCGCGCAGGTGAGACCCAACTCTACGGCTGCTGTCCGGAGAACAGCCTCGAGTCGCTGCTGCGTGTCGGTGCCCTACCACCATCACGAGCGTTAGATCATCTCCAGATGGGATTGAAAGAGTGGACGTACCAAGGCGACAACGGCGTTGCCACGTGCGTCGGTGATGACTGCGGGACACATCTCGTGGCCGTAGATGCCATATATTACTTTAGAGTCCGTTATTAGTACGTGGATCAAATGCTGGCACTCCATTCTTCGTGGTGCCTGACTCACCGTGACATATCGTGGGATAGGCCCGTCCCATGCCATCAGCATCGACAATGGGCACGTCAAAGTGTGCGCCGACGGGCAGTGCTGCCATGCCATTGCCGCCACCACTATGACAAATGTCAGCAAAACAGAACGCGGAAAGCGACGGTAGTAAAAAGAAATACATTTCAGCGGCAACAAGACCGTCAAACGACTTGATCCCTTGGATCTTGTTCACTGCCTCGATGGCGTCGATGATTTCGGTGCCCGATCCGATGCGCTCGTTGATGACGCTCGGGCTGCCGTACCACGAGCCGAGGCAGAGGACGGCATCATCCTGTAGGTATTTCGGCGACACCACCCTCATTCTCCCCTTTCCGTTCGTTTCCAGGGCGTGCAGCCCTTTGAGGAGCTCGTAGTATGTCGGGCCGCCGCCGCCGGTACCTAGGATGGCACAACCCGTCGCGATGAGGTCCAGGTCGACCGCGGAGAGATACCAGGATCCGTCGCGCACATCCGGACGGTATGTTCGCAGGTCGACCGCCAGGGCTGGCTTGGTGGAGGGATGGAGGGCCTTGGGCACGCTGCTCTTGTCGCCTTCTTCCGCGTCGAACTCGTCGCCTCCAGCCGCTTCATCTGGCAGAGGAGAAAAGGTGGGAATGTCAATGTGGTCAGGCACGGCCAGTTTTCCCACGGCCCTGACCTGCAGCCGGATCGTCGCCTGTGACATGTACTGCAGCGGCATCTTGTTGACCTCGACGATTTTCACGTCGCGCGGGTCGGCGCCCTTGGCCGTCGCCAGGTCCACGGCGCGCTGCTGGGCCGCGGCCACGACGGCCGCCTCCTCCTTGCCCTCGAGAATCTCAATCACGTCAATCTCGCCCGAGATCTTGCCAATTGCGGCACCGATGGCGTTGGCCGCGCCCTGGTGGATGGGCGTGATGCACCTGTCCACGCCGGGGATGCGGTCCGGCACGAGGATGGCGCCGCCGCCGACCAGGATGGCGTGCACCGGCGCCGTCGAGACCTTCATCTTGTCAATGACGCCGGCCAGCGTCCTGTTGATTGCCTGCTGCGCGCCCTCGACAACATGCGCGGGCAGATCCGCCACTAAGCTGCCGTTGCCCAGTTCTGCTTTTCCCTGGGCCACGATAATGTCCGTCGCCGTCACGGTTGATCCGCCAAAGACTTTGGCTTCGGAGAGGATGTTGTAGCCGACCGAGGAGGGGCCTACAGAGACGGCGCCGGCCGGGTCCGAGGACGCAAACACTTTGCTGCCCCCGCCTAGGCCGACCGACACCACCTCGGGGACGGTAAAGGCGGTGCGCACACCGGCAATCTCGACAAACCCGGGCGCCTGTCGCGGAAAACCAGACGGCAGCAGGGCGCAGACATCGGTCGTCGTCCCGCCAATGTCCACCACGAGGATTTGGGGCTCGACATGTCCGCCGTCGCCGTTGGTCGACGGCGCGCTGTCCGTTCGCGACTCGACCCCGTTGACAAGGAGCTTACTCTCGCGGCTGAAGTCCAAGCCGGCGAGAAACGCCGCGCCCGTCATGCTGTTGGTCGGGCCGCTGGCAAACGTCTTGATCGGGTAGTCGGCCGCCGCGTCGGCCTCAATGAGCGTGCCGTCGTTCTGCGAGAGATAGAGCGGGCACGCGAGGTGCAGGTCGCGCATGGCACGCCGGAAGCCGCGCTTCACCGTGTGGCTGGTGCGCAGGATGGACGCGTTCAGGATCGTGGCATTCTCCCGCTCCAAGAGCCCCGTCGGGCCGATATCCTGCGAGCAGACGACGCGCAGGCCCGGTGCCTCGTCCCGCAGGATCGCTCTGCACCGGTCTTCGAAGATTCTGTCGTGATCAAGCGGAGAGAATACCCCGACAAGGGCGATAGCGCGGACGCCAGAGGCGGCGATTTGCCGCGCGGTCTGGCGCACCTCGGCTTCGTTGAGCGGCGCAATGGCTCGTCCGTCCACTTCGAGCCCGCCGTCGAGGTAGTACGTGCCGCCGTCGAGGATGGCGGCGAGGCCGGCGGGAAAGCCGGAAAAGGGCGGCATCTGCCGCGTAAACGGCCCGCACAGGCGCACGACGGCCACGCGGTCCAGACGCCGCGCGTCGGCCTCGATGAGGGCGTTGATGTAGTGCGTCGTGCCAATGGTGACGCTGAGGACGCGGCGCTGGTCCACCGCCGACGCCTCGAGCACGGCGCGGAGGGCGGCCGCGATGCCGCTGGTGATGTCGGCCGTCGTGGCGGCCTTGTGCGAGGCGAGGACGCCGCGGCCGGGGCTGACGAATGCGCGAATGTCGAGGATGGCGGCATCGGTGTTGGTGCCGCCCACGTCGACACCGATGCGGTAGAGGGACATGATGCTTGCCAAACGGGATTTTTTTTCTCTTTTTCAAAAAACGAGGGGAGGAGATTTACACGAACGCATCCTTTTTAGAACAAAAGGCTTATAAGAAGTGTACTTGTAGGGATGCCACGTGGGCTGATGTGTTATTTCCGCTGACATGTCGCCGGTTGAGGATGTGATGAGAGGAGCGTCCGACCAACATGACGCAGTGAAGAGACCAAATGATGACATGCAGATGGAAGAGATAAAGAGTAAAAGGGAAGCAAAGCAAGAAAAGTGCCGCGCGTCACTGCCGTATGAATCTGCTGTTGCAGCACTGTTTTGAACAAGTGCCGCGAGACAGTTGTTGCAATCTAGCCCGAGCAACTGACTAGCAGACATGGGACGATGGGAGGGGCGGAGTGGGTGAAGATATTTCGTCCATGACCGTCGGGTGTTGAATGGTGGAAAATAGTATCCATCACCGTCGGATAATGGATGGTGGAAATAGCACTTACACTGTCGGGGATAAAGTTGCCCGCGCAGTGTGTGGTCTCATATTGTCGAGGTGTAAATTGCCTCAGGAAGGGTCGTGACAGCATGGCTTGATTGCGTGCCGTCTGGTGGATCAGCCCGCAAAAAAGCCGTTTAACCATAATGCCGGTATTTTATTGATTGAGAAAAGGTTCGAGGCTTTGCCCCAGAAACAAAGTAACAAGCCAATAGCCGTTACTATGGGACTCGGTACGCCCTATGGAGAGAGTTAGTTTGCCGTCTGCTTTATTCCCCGATATCTGGTTCGCCGGCCGGTAGTTGGGTCAGCGTTGGTAATCTGGACCCCCGTTGTCCAGTGAGTGGCTGCGCATGGCTCAAACGGCGAGACCGGCCAACTACAATGCCCTCGAAAGGTGTCCAAGTTGAGTTTGCCGTTCATGACTTGCTGTAGGCCCGTCCATAGTCGAGACTTGGTTCACAACTGTGAATGAGGCGTACTCGCCATCTTTATATGACATTTCGTCATTCGCGGTCCGATAAGAATTCAGTTTATACTACTCGCTAGTTTAGAAAGTGGTCAACTCTTTTAATGCATTGTTGCATGATGAATGTTATTTAAGGCATCGTTCCCAATGTCGCACTGTTAGGCACGGCTCGGATAGCGCCCCCGCGAAAGTTCCGAGACCAACCCCTCCTTCTTCCCACCCCCCTCCCTCCTCCTCCTCCCCAGCTAATTACCACGGAGCAGAGTTTTGACCCCCATCATGTATAGCTTGGAAGCCCTCAAGGCCAAGCTGCAGGTGGCGGGCGATGAAGACCTCAAGGAGCAGACGGACGCGTGGTGCAACCGCGACCTGATCCCGCTGCCGCCCAAGCGCCGCACCTGGGCGATCTGGGCCTTTTTCGGATACTGGAGCCTGGACTTTATGAATGTCAGTCACTAACTACATCCCAAGGCGCGCCTTCTTTCTTCTGCTGTGTCTTTTGAGGGGAAACTGACCCTGACTATTTTAGATCGGCGCTTGGCAAGCTCCCGGTGCGTTTCTGGCCCAAGGCCTCTCGGTGCCGCAAACCATGGCCATTGTCGTCGTGTCGCGCATCGCCACGGCGGCCTTTACCATGCTCATCGCCGCGTGCGGCCTCAAGTGGCACATTGGCTTTACAGTGCAGAGCCGGGTCAGCTGGGGCCACCGCGGCAGCTTCATCCCCTTGATCCAGCGCGTGTTTCTCAACTTTATCTGGGCCGCGTATCAATGTACGTTATTTTGGTATAAGAGAAGGTGTTCTAGTGTTGCTAACGGTTTGTCTTATACAGGCTGGGTTGGCGGGCGTTTAGTAGAAGTGTGCCTCACGGCGATTTGGCCGTCGTTTAACACTTGGAATACGTTTCCCGAGAGCTTCCCGGCCACGACGGCCCAGTTCATGGGCTACGTCATCTTTTGGATGCTTTCTCTACCCTTTGTGCTCATCCGCCCCGAAAGGTTTGGCCTCGTTTTTCGATGGATCATCAGCGGCTGTGCCATTGCCATGTTTGTTGTCCTGGGTGAGTTTTCTACTCTGGGGCAGTTTTTTTGACATTGGGCCCGTTTGTGCTAATTTGTGGTTTTAGTCTGGATCTTGGCCATTGCCAAAGGCGTCGGTCCCATCTTCTACCAGCCAAACACTGTTGCTGCCAGCGGAAGTCCGTTCAATACGGGTTGGCTCATCGTCGGCGGCATCACCACGGCCACGAGCGGCACGGCAGCGGGCATCACCAACGCCTCCGATTTCGGCCGCTACGGCAAGTCGCGTCGCATCTACGCGCTCGCCACGTTTCTCAGCGCCATCCTCGTCGGCAGCATCATCGGTCTAGTCGGTCTCACGGCGACGGCGGCTGGCCAAAAGGCGTACGGCGTGGTGTACTGGAACCCCCCGGACCTGTTTATGAGGATGATGGACAATGGCCACGGCAGTGCGAAATCACGCGCGGGCATCTTCATCGTCTGCCTCCTCTTGCTTTTTACCAACATGTTTCAGAATATTTGCGGAAATGCCGTCGCGGGCGGCATCGACCTGAGCGGACTGTTGCCGCGATACATCAACATCCGCCGCGGCGCTGTCATCACCCTCGTCTGCGCGTGGGTCGTCCAGCCGTGGCAGCTTGTCAACAGGGCGACGACATTTCTCACGGTGTTGAGCTCTTTTGGCGTGTTCCTGGGGCCTCTTATTGGCATCATGGCCGCGGATTACTACCTGATCCGGCAGCGGAAGCTGAAGCTGCACGATCTGTACTTTGCGCATTCGACCTACTGGTTCACTGGCGGCGTCAACTGGCGTGCCTTTCCCGCCTGGATCCTCGGATGGGCGCCCCTTGTGCCTGGGCTCATTATGAGTGTCAATCCCCAGGTAACACAAGTCGATGGTCTGCTCAAACTGTACCATCTGAACTTTCTTGTGGGTAAGTTTTATATGCCGGGGCTTCTGCCTAACAACCCTGACGTGATTTACGGCGCTAATAATAATCACAGGATTTCTCGTCAGTTTCACCGTATTCTACGGCATTAATGTTCTATTCCCCCCTGCCGCGGCCGGTACTTTTGATGAATACGACTACTACGGGACATTTACGGAAGCCGAAGCGAGACGGATTGGTGTAGTAATAGAAGCTACACAGGATGTCAAGATTGAAAAGGAAGCTACACTATAGATTAAGAAGTGTGCATATATATTTAGACTTGCAATAGTTTACATGATATATAAATAAGTGGTTTTAATGATGAATAAAAAGGTAGAGATTTAATATACATGTACTTTATTTGTAGACTGTAAGCTGCACGGCTTCAGGGCAGCAGGCGCTACAGCGGGTCATGGAACCACGACGGACGCGCTGTAAAGTAGGCCGGCGAGAACTTGTCCGACTAGGCCCTGGATACCCTTTTTAAGAAGAAGAAGAAGAAGAAGAAGAAGAAGAAGAAGAAGACGACGAAGAAGACGAAAAACTAGAATTTTTTCTGGATTCTCTCCTACCTCTCATGCGATGCCGACAAGGGCCACGGGCCATGCTCTCAAAGAACGCCTGACTGCGACTTCAGGCGCAGTGCCGCTACAGCTTCAGGGCATACAGGGCAGTGCAGCACGGCTCCCCGCAGGGCGTGGTGGGTGATACAGCCGGGTTACAGAGGCCGGAAGCACGCAGGCTGTAACATGAGGCTCTATTCTCGGTGCCTTTATTCTTGCCTTCTTTTCTATTTCAGCCTCACCTGCACAACCTCTGTGAAAGCCAGCCATTGGTACGGATATGCTCGCTGCCTTGGGCATCGCTTGGGTTGTGGCTTGTTCGTTTCGGGTTTCTTGATGCCCGTGCACCACCCAACGCAATCGCCGGCAGACCTACCGATCCCTCTAGCACCCCTCGTTTCAGAAACAAAACATCATCATCACATCCCCCTTCCTTGACTCGCCATCATCGTTTACTTTATTCCTCACCATCACCATTCACTTTATATCCTCACCATCACCAGTCACGGCCAGTGAACAAGCTCCGACACAGCTGTGTCGCATCCCGCCCGCCGCGCCACATCTCGGGTGGCAAAAACAGTCCACGCTTTCCTCTTCCGCTGTGGCTTGCAGCTAGCTGAGGAGAGAGGGGTTGAGCGCAACTCGTGGCCGCCACCAACCAAGTCCGCCTCGCCTGAACGATCCTTTTTGTTTTTCTACTTTTTTTCTTTCCCCAACACTGCCCCCGCGCAGCACTTCTTGCCATTCGTCTTGTCATTATCCTTTTTTTCATCACGGAAAAGAAGGATCGCGAATGGGCCCTTGTCACGTTCCCCGGGGGGGTCTTGTCTTTTGAGTGACGCGCACACTAAGAGCCTTGGTTCCCGTGCTGTCTCACCACCCCGCCCGTGATACACAAACGCAGGCACACTCTTTCTCTCTGTATCTATTTAACGGCAGACGGCGGCCGCCTCTCCTGTGCTTTAGCTCCAAGGAACAAGGGAAATCATTCGAGCCACCGAAAAGAGGGAATACCGAAACAGCCCACGGCGCATTTTCATGGCGGACCGATATACGTTGTCCGTAGCCGGCGGCAGTGGCAGCACCCATGGCCGCGGTGGGGATGATGCATCACCGGATACCGATGGCACCGTCACAGAGCTCCAGCTCCGGCCGCCGCCGCTCCCTCGCCAGCCCGACCCGGCCCGACATCGCTTTCTCGGCACCGCCAGCAGCGACGACGACGACATCACCATCAAGCCGCGCGCGCTGACCAAGCTCGAGGCCCTCTCCCACGCAATCACCATCCGCGGCCTCGGCGGCCGGCTCCGTCTCGCAACAACCTCGTCCTCCGCGTCCTCGTCTTCGTTCCGCACCGCCACCAACCGCTCCACCAGCACCACCGCCAAGCACGACCAGGGCCGCCGCGGCAACGCGCTCCTCGACCGCTTCCTCGCGCTGCCGCCCGAGCTGCAGCTCGCGGTGCTCTCGTACCTCAACTTTAGCGACCTGGCGCGCCTGCGGCGGACCTGCCGCTTCTTCCGCGCGCGCGTGTCCCCGCCGCTCGTGCGCGCGCTGCTCGCGCCCGACTTTGACCGCCACGTCCGCCACACCTGCCGCGTCTGCCTCGTCCAGTACGCCTCGGGCGCCGCGCTCGTCGTCGCCGCCGAGGCAGACGCCGCCGCCGCCGCCGGCGCCGAGGCCGACCCGCACTTTCCGCTGTCGAGCCGCTGCGTCGGCTGCGTCTGGGACGCCAGCGGCTTCGACGTCGGCCGCAAGTACCGCATGGGCAACGATACCGCCGTCTTTGTCTGCCGCTGGTGCGGACGGCCGGTAGGCGCGCAGCCGGCGTGGAACCAGCCCGAATTCCACAAGTCCTGCTTCAAGCGCTACACAAAGGTCGTCTTTCTCTACTACCAGCTCGGCATCGCCCAGTGGGTCGTGACCATTATCGCCTCGGGCCTGTGCTGGCACTACTTCCGGACCCGGATGTTGTGGGTCAATGCTGTCGTTGCTGTAAGTCACCATGTTCTATTAGGTCCTCATCTTCTGATACTAACCTTGGTACGGTGTTAGGCCGGATTCGTCGTCACACTCTGGAACTTTTGCCTCAACGCCGTCCGCGGCACCGTGATGCGGACCTACCACCTCGGCGTTCTTTTCGAGGCCCTCATCTTTGCCTCGTGGGTCGTGCCGCTGCACGAGCTCCTCCTCATCCACCGGCAGCAGACGCCACCGCGCGCCATGAGCTCGTACGAGACGGCGACGGCCGTCTTTGTGCTGTTCAACCTCCTGTTCCGCGGCACCAACGTTATCGGCAACGCCATCCTCATGTGCGAGTACAAGATGTGGCGCCACAAGAAGCCGCGCATGTCGGCCGCGCGCAGCGCCTGGGTCCACGCCCTCGAGGTCTTCATCTTCTTTGTCGAGCCGCAGTGCATCGAGCAGGAGTACCCGGCCAAGTGGTGGTTTAGCAGACGCCGGCCCGTGCCCCCGCCCGACGACGACTTTTTCGTGATTCATATGGGCGGCGGCGTCGCCCCGGATCAGCCACCCCCGTACCAGCAGCCAGCGGGTGCGCCGCACGATAACCATCTGCCATAGCCGGCCATCTTTCTGCCGCTTTTGGCACGTTTCTAGGGTGGGTGTAAGCTTTACGGTAGGGAATTCTGGGCAAGATACTGGGCGACATGAAGGTGTCTCGACTAGATTGTAAATGACGGCGCTGGATTGGGCATGGGAATGGAAATGAAGCTCCTGGTTATGGAGTCTGGCAATAGCAAGCGATTGGTTAGGTTACCTTGTATTTTTTTTAGGATTAGGATTTTGTAGCATCAAACCAGCATGATCAAAAAGTCATGTGTTTTACTGTATAGCACGCAAGCCGAGAAGGATGGGTGATTTGCCGCTTGCCCGCCGCGTCAGGGTTTCCCCTCAACTACCCCAATACTTGTAGGGATTATGGGCACCTAGCGTGTCTTGGAGACTTGGCTGCATTCTCCAACTACGTGGAGATGCAAAGACTCCGCTGCCCCGAGTGCCTGTACCAGGGGGGCAGCTACGTTGCCACCCACTGTAGTAAGGTCCGTCTGTGCTGCTGCCAGAAGATTTGCACGACCTAGCTGTCTCTGCTGCCTGTTCTATTGTACTCGCAGAGTTCGTTTTTAAAATGAACAAAAGACAGTCACGTCGCACAGTTTACGTCGTACTTTGTCTCGTGAAACTGTGATAGTATCCCGATATGCCGGTCGCCCCACGATGCAGAAACCCCTCTCTCCGCGACAGCCACACAGCACAAAAAAGAAACAATTCCCGGGTTTGCCAAGCACAACCTTCTTGCAGCCTTTGGAAAGCTGATAAGCTATGTATCAAAAAAAAAATAAAGGAAAATTAAACTGCACAAGACACAGAAAAGTGACAAGCCACAGACCTGGGCATTCAATCTTTCGGGCGAAGGGGAAATTTGTGGGGTGACATGGCGACAAGAATCTGGGGTACATTAAACTAGTGCCGCGGGGGGGGGGGGGACTGACACATGGCGCTAGAGTTTTCCCCAGTGACGGGCTCGATTATGACTAGGGATCTTGTCGTTCCGAAGACGGTCGGTTTCGGAACTGTGAGACTTGGGTTGGCGGAACGAATTATCCTTGGTCGAAAGGCGGCCATACGTCTCGGGTGTTGCCCTCGAGACATGTCCAGTACGAGGAGAATAGAATATGAATAGAGCCTTTTTGTTTTCTTTTAAATGAATTGCTTGGGTTGTTACTATGAGAACCTTGGCGAAAGCATTGGCGGAAAAAAAAAAAAAGGGTATCCCAATGTTTGTAAATAGTGTCGTCGTCACGCACCAATGATCGGCGCACTACCGCATGTGTACATCTACCTCTCTGGCTCAATTGGCCGTCACACTGGCACAAATGATCTGCACACCAACTATCCAAATGCCATCCAAACACGGCACATCAGCCTCCATCAGGTCAATTCGCTCGTTTTACGCAAAGCTTGTCCTTTTCCCCCGCTCCTCACCAAGCAGACGCCTCCTACTCCGCATCTTGGCATCTGAACCTCGCCTTCTCCCTCGGCCTCTCTGGCCTCAAGCTCTGTCTACCTAGAATTGCGGACGTTGGTGAGCGTATCTATTTAGGCGAGCCTGGCCCCCAGATCTACCTACACGACAGTAGCTAGCAATTCCGCGGGGCTGATGATCAAGACGGTGTACGCAGCTGGGCATTCCGTTAGCTTTTGCCTTTTTCCTCAAGCTAGTGTTGGCCGTTTTTTAGTCTCCTGAGAGATTCCCCAACCACAGTACAAGCGGGGGGTATCATTCGTCAAAGCTCAACGCAACCTTGTTCGGCGCCACCATCGCCCGCCCACCTACCATCTCGCGTTCCCACCGTGGAGAGAGAGACATACTTTTGTGTACCGGTGTGTGTGTCCGGGCCAAAGGAAATCCGTCCCTCCGCAGCAAAAAGAACAGGCAAATAAGAAAATAAAAATAAAAAAAGGGCGGCAACATGCGCCCGGACGTTAAAGCCTTGGGCGGGCCAACTAGCCCCCATGGACAAACTTTTTGCATGTTTCTATTTTCTATATACATGATACCTTGGACCGGCAGTTTTTAAAACCCCCCACTCTCAGATCTCTCTCTCTCTTTTCTCTTATCATCTTCCTCCCGGTATAACACTACTGTATGGGAATAGACTCTCTTCCTTTTCCAACCAACCGCACAACATACCCCAATCCCAATCCCATCCCGCGAAGAAAAGAAACCATGTCCGATCACAGCAACGGCGTCAAAAAGGGCAGCGACTACACCGAGGGCCCCAGCGAGGACCTCAGCCGCTTCCGCTCCGCCCAGAGCATCGCCATGACCCCGGAGCTCTTTGAGAAGCTGTACCTGTCGCCGCAGAACAAGGTCAAGGGCGACCTGCGCAAGACGTTTGCCAACCCGACGCCCATGTATGTCCGGATGCTGTGACCAACTATTGTACGACACTGCAATCGACGCTAATGTTAGGTTGACAGTGCGGTCGCGGGGTTTATTCTTTGCCTGACGCCGCTGGCGTGCGACCTCATGGGCTGGCGCGGCGCCGGCGGCAACGGCGCGGCGAGCATGTAAGTGGCGCCCTTTGTTTTCCGATGCGGACCGAAATAAAACAATTTTGCTGATTTCTTTTCAGCCCCGTGTATTATTTTCAAGGCGGCATCCTCATGACCCTCGGCGCCCTCCTCGAGTGGATTCTCGGCAACACGTTTTCCGCCGTCGTCTTTGGCACCTTTGGCACCTTCTGGCTCTCCTTTGCCGGCACCCTCAGCCCGTCCTTTGCTGCCTTTGCTTCATATGCGCCCGCAGGGGAGCCCGCAGCCGCCGGTCTGGAGACGCCTGGATTTAATGCCAGCTTTGGTACGTTGCACTTGCATATGACAACAGGGTCTTGTACCGCACTTACATGACTCGGGTACTGACACCAGCGAATCAGGCTTCTGGCTTTTGTTCATGGGCCTGCTCTGCCTCGTCTACCTCATCTGCTCCGTCCGGACCAACATTGTCTTCTTCCTCATCTTCCTCTGCCTGGTGGTGGCGTTTGGCCTGCTCACCGGCGCCTACTGGACCTTGGCAAAGGACTTTGCAGGCAACGCCGCGAGCGCGCACAAAATGGTCGTGGTACGTCATACCTCGCCTGAGAAAAAGGTGTATTGTTCACAGGTCCAAAAGCTAACGCAGCAACTCACAGGGCGGCGGTGCGGCGAGTTTTGTCTGCGCGATGCTGGGTTGGTACCTCTTCTTTGCGCTCCTCTTTGCGGCCGTCGACTTTCCGGTCCAGCTGCCAGTCGGCGACCTGTCCACCACAATCCGGGGCTACAGCGAGAAGAACAAGGTTGTCTGAAGCTGCGGCTTGCGCGTCAAGGCACGGGTACGGATACCGCTCTGGTAGCCCGCACGCGGAGGCTGTAATTGTCGGTGCCGAGAAACGAAGATTGGGTGTTTTGACTGGCGGGTACCCAATGGGCTTGTCATATTTTGATATCCTCATGGTAATGATGATGAATTTATGTTTGTTGAGGAAGCAATTGCTGGTACCAAAAAACGAGGATTGAGCGTTTTGCAGGGGTGGGTGGATGCCCGATGGTTCTGGCATATCTCGATATCCTCTTGGTAATGATTATCATTTTGTGAATTTACATGCTTCAACATTCTGTCTTGCCAGTTGCGCAATGTCTATTCTCTGTAAATCACAGTCCAAGTGTGTGCATCGCTAAGCGCCACGGTACCCCTGAGATCAGGCTGGCGGAGTTGGGTACATTATTATTGTGCACATTTCATGACAGTGATGAGAGAGGATCGAGAGTAAACCGGTCCGCAGAGGTCCAAAATTGATTACCTCAACTATTCAAGTTCTATTTCGATACTCGTATTTGTAGATCTTTTCGATTTTATTGCACCTGGTTGCGAGGTCAGCCAACATCCTGGGCTGTGACAAAGGTCCATCACGTGGAAGGTGCATATGCAACAATGCGGGATATCGCAAGGCTCTGTTGATTCCTAACCTTGAACATTCATCATAACTCGTCGAAGAAATTTCAAGGCGCTGCCCGCCTAGTAGTACGCCTTGCACCCATCGCTCTACGGTCTTTGTCACCATCGTCAGCCTTTATCGCCGCCATCTCAGACTTATCCATGAGATTCACCGACATTGAGGCGGGTGCATTGGAAGGTATGGCCGACGGCCCTGATGGTTCGCGCCAGCATCGCAGTGAGCTCACTGCCGTAGAGCCTGCCCGCCAGCTCCATCTGCCTCGGATTGTCGCCTTTGGTGCCCACAATGCGGGCAAATCTTCTGTTCTCGAGGCAATCTCTGGCATCAACTTTCCAATTGATTTCGGCTCGCAGGCCCGCTTTGTCACCGAACTCTTGATGAACAGTGGCCCTGAGTTTTGTGTCACCACCCGCGTCCGGTTCGCAGACCAGTCCAAGGGGGTCAAGCATCTTCATACTGAGCTCAGCTTTGGTGACATTCAGCGTGTCATAGACGAGTCCAGGTTGGAAATGCATAATCTCCAATCTGGCCCCGACTTTTCTGAAGATGTTCTCGGCATACATGTTACCGGGCCCGAGCTATTTCCGCTGTGGTTAGTGGACCTGCCTGGGGCGTTGCCGGTCGATCCCGCGCTGGAGCCTGCCCAGGCAGCTTTAATCGAAAAATTTGCTCAGAGATATTTGGGTCATGAACACAGCATAATACTGGCTGTCGTTGCTGCGGATCAAAGTCTGGATGCCCTCAAAGCTGTTGTCGACACGGCCGCGCGGTACGATCCCGGCAGAAAACGAACCCTCGGCATCATCACCAAGCCAGACTGCGCAACTGAGTCCTCCAGACCATTATTTCTAAACATATCACGGCGGAGCTGCTTTGGATACCAGTCGCCATTTGACTGGCACGTGCTGTACACTAAGCCTGGCGAGCAAACACAGACAACAAACCGATACGAGAGCGAGTTGGATTTTTTCCGCCATTCGGCATGGCACTTGGCTGACGACAGCAATATGGGCGCCATCGCGCTACATAAAAAGCTGAGTGACGAACTACTTGAATGTACACGAGCCCAAATTCTTGCCAGGATGCAGAGACTACAGACGCTCCTGAATGAAAGCTGGCAGGAGCGTCATGGGCTTGGACCAGAGCCGTCTGAGCACAACATGCTGTCTTTCCTTTTGAACACGGCCTCTGAGTTCCAAAGATTGACTCGCGAGGCGACTTTAGGAAATTATGACGACGACTTCTTTCGCACTGGTGGCGATGCTTCGAAGCTGCGCAAACGGTTGCGGTGCCATCATAGCGCATTCGACTACAAGGTGCAGGAATATAGTCCTGTTGATAACATTGTGAAAGACGGTTCTCCCCGCAACCATCGCCTGAAACCTCACAGTAGCGCGTTGCAGATTCTCGAAAACAATCCCTACAATGTTGCAAAGCCCCAGCGCATTTCCTATGATACGCTGTGCGACGAGCTCAATGCCGAGGTCACAGGAAGTGGTCGATCGAGCGGGCATGCCAAGGAGCTTTTCATAAAGTTTTCGGCAAACTGGAAAGACCTCACGCTGCAGTACATGGCCAAGATTCTATGCGAGTGCAAGGCTTTTGTCGAGTTTGTGTTTCGGCATCTTGTTCCGTCCTCGCTGGACAAGATGATGGACGCCATCCTCAGCAGTATTGTCGATCCCTTCTTTGAGGAATGCGAGGCGGTTCTCGAATCCAAAATTGACGAACTGGTAGAGCCGTATGAACAGGGATACGGACTGCCCTGTGAAGAGGAGATCTTTATTGATGTGAGCGAGAAGGCGAGAAAACGCGAGTTGGCAGAAATCGAAAAGAATGCAGCAAACTTTACCCACGGCGCCTCCAAACGCGGCTTCTTTGATTCAAGGACGTCAGCCATTGTCAAAGCAATAGTCGACCAGAGTCATCAAGAAGACAACTCACCGACTCAGCACATAATTGACGTGACGGAAATTTTCTACGATGTGAGTCTCGGATGATGCGCTGGTGGGAACTTTTGGTTCTACGTTTACGTATTGAAGAGAAAGGTCAGTTTTTCTTCCTGGAAAAATCAATCTAATCTGCAGCAGATGTCACAAACTACCTTTACCGAGAACATCATCAACTTGGCCGTAGAGCGCCTTCTGGTCCGTCGCCTCTGGACCTTGTTTACGCCACAGATGGTCTGTGGCCTTTCGGCCGAGCAACTCCGTGAGATGGCTACAGAAGCACCGCATGTACAAGCCAGGAGGCGTGCTCTGGAGCAGGAAATCGAGGCACTCGATGCGGAGCTCAAATACTGGCGGCGCTTCAGGCCAACAAAGGCGTATTGTAAGTCCAACACTTGGCGACTCGGCCTTGACAAAACTGCCGATACTACACACAGCCGGTCTCACTTTTAATGACGCGTTCTTCTATCAGTCAACTTTGTACTACCAACAGAGGAGCAAGCACGCGCGGCGATGAACACTGTGAAGCTGGCGCCTGTCAAGGAGGAGGCACCCATCAGCGAGGTCAAGGATGGTAAAGCGCCACTGTCCAGCGCAGCACCCATCGATATCGCCTGCGACAGAAAGAAGAAAGCGCCAACCCCTTGGTCAAAATTCAAAGATGCTCAAAAGTCTACCAGTCATGGAGTCAAACTTGCTCCAGCCTCGGAACCCGCCGATGGAGCCGGCTAGGCTACTGTGCAACAGCGACTTTTTCACCATGAGGTGCGGGCATGTGTTGGATGCTGTCAACAGAGGCCCCATTTCGCATTTCCAACGATGAGCTATGAGTCTTTTTTAGTAGGGACAGCCTGGACTGAATGATACTGCTTCTGGCCATCGTTGCGTCGTCACCAACTTTGCCTGCAGCAAAGTCGATGTAGACCGAGCAACTGCAGCTTATCAGCCAACCCTGTGTCAATTTATAGACGCTCTGTCTCTTCGTGCATTCACTGTGTTTAAAAACAGGTTGCCTTTGTTTTCTAGTAGCTGTGGCCATTGGGACGTGGTAAACTCTTATGTGAGGGGGATTCGTGGGGGTATGCCCCCCGCACTGTCGACCCCCAAGGCTCTAGTAACGTAACGTGCGGTTACCCCAAACACTTCCCAATCTTCATTTAAAAGCGTGACCAATAGACAGTCGATGTTGAGTATCTTGGATTGGTATTTTGAGTTGATTTTACACAAATCATGTCACTTATTCCGCAGCCTCAATCAGTGACCCTCACAGACGGCGTGGTCGACCTGCTCAGCCTCGACCACGTCGTCTCTGCACTCGACACCACACTCCATCCCGAGGGCTACACCATTGACATTTCCACCGCCCACGGCGTCCAGCTCAAAGGCGGCTCCGACGCCGGCCTCTTCTACGCCCGGCAGACCCTGCGGCAGCTGCTCCCGCCCAGCGCCCTCCGCCACGGCGCCCATGGGCCGTGGCCGCTCCCCGCGCAGACCATCACCGACGCGCCGTCGTCCGGCCTGCGCTGGCGCGGCTGCATGCTCGACGTCGCGCGCCACTTTATGCCCGTCGCCGACGTGCTGCGCTTCATCGACGCCATGGCCCTGCACAAGCTCAACGTGCTGCACCTGCACCTGACCGACGACCAGGGCTGGCGCCTCGACGTGCCGGCGTGGCCGCGCCTCGCCGCCGCGGCCAGCTGGCGCGCGCGCTCCATGCAGGGGACGCGGCACAGCCGGCCGCTGCGCTTTGACGCGCGTCCGCACGGCGGCTTCTACACGGCGGACGACCTGCGCGAGGTTGTGGCCTTTGCGGCGGCGCGCCACGTCACCGTCGTGCCCGAGGTCAACATGCCGGGCCACATGCAGGCCGCGATTGCGGCGTACCCCGAGCTCGGCAACACGGACGTCGAGGGCCGCAGCCCAGAGGCCGGCGTGTGGGACTCGTGGGGCATCTCGCCGCGCGTGCTCAACGTCTCGGACGCGACGCTCGCCTTTTGCCGCGCCGTGCTCGACTTCGTCTGCGAGATATTCCCGTCCGAGACGATTGGCATCGGCGGCGACGAGTGCCCGTACGACGAGTGGCGCGCCAGCCCGGCGGTGCAGCAACGCAGACGCGCGCTCGGCCTCGCGACCGAGTCGGCCCTGCAGGGCTGGTTCACGGACCAGATGGCCGCGCACCTCGCGACCCGCGGCCGGCGCGCCTACGGCTGGGACGAGGTCGTCGAGGGGTACACGGGCCCAGCCGACAAGATCCTCGTCGCGGCGTGGCGGGGACCCGGTCCGACGGCCATTGCGGCACGGCGCGGCTTCGACGTCGTGACGTGCCCGGACGTCCACGCCTATCTCGACTACCGCCAGTCCGACGACCCGGGCGAGCCCACGCCCGTCGGCACGCTGCTCACGCTCGAGGACGTGTACTCGTTTGTGCCCGTGCCCGCCGGTCTGGAACCCGACGCGGCGCGGCACGTCATCGGCGCGCAGGTCAATGTCTGGACCGAGCACATGGAGAATGCCCGGCGCGTGGAGTACATGGCGTACCCGCGCGCGTGCGCCTTTGCCGAGGTGGCCTGGGGCAAGGCGTCGGGACATGGGAATTTTGAGGACTTTCGGAAGAGGCTCGAGGGCGGGCATCTGGCGAGGCTGGAGGCGCTGGGTGTGAACTACAGACCGCCGACGGGCCCGCGGCCGTGGGACGGTCGCCCGGATGCGCTGGGACATCCGCAGTCGCGCGAGGAGCGCCTGGCTGAGATTGCGAGGATGACTGCTGAACTAGAACAGTAAAAATTGTTTTGTATATGGATAAACATATAGCTAACCAAGTACCTACTACGTTACGACTCTACGGGATACAATCCTCACTGAATAGCATAGCAATTGTCACGCTGACATGATTATCGGTAAGAATAACGTTTATATATAATATACTGTAAATACACATTTCAATATGTCACCCAGCTTCCACCGCATCGCACTGCTATGCTCGCCTACTGCGTCCAGAACGCAACATTGTTCCACGTCACATCAATCGGCCCCGCGCCGCTATCCGTCGTGTACGTGCCAATCTTGTCATAAAACGAGCCTCCCGGCGCACTCTCCGTAAACTTGAGCTCGCCATTAATGTACACCTGGTACTTTTTCGCGCTCGCGTCGTGCACCGTATTCACCGTGACCGTCGCGCCCACCTTGGCGACGCCCGCCGCAATCGTCTTGCCGCCGCCCTCGACGCTGTACAGGTCGCCATTCTTCTTGACGCCCATGATGAAGAACGGCCCGTCGTTGCCGTTGAACGTCTGCTTCACCGACACGCGGTCGCCGCCAAACGAGTTGACGGTGAGCTGCCCGCCAAATTGGTGCTTGCCCGAGGAGTACTCGTTGGTGTAGCGGCGCTCGGCGCGCGTGTGCCCGTTGGAGCACGCGCCGCCGCCGCCGGAGCCGTCGGGCCGCGCGGGGATGGAAAACTCGTTGCCGCTGACGTGCCCGCCCTCGCACGTCTGCACGTTGAAGCCGGGGTTGGCGCTCTTCCAGCTGCCGCCGCCGACGGGCGACACGGCGAGCGCAGAGGTGGCCGAGAGGGCGAGGACGAGGAGCTTGCTGAGCATCGTGGCTGGGGCTGAGAGTATAGGGAAATAGGCAAATGTGCTGGTTTGGAGTGCGATTGAGTCTATGTGGTCTTAGAAAAGAACGGAGGTGATAGTATGTGCTTTAATAGTTTTGGTGCAAATATAGAATGTGGTTCTAGATTGTGGTCGGTATTGGTGGTCGCATCAGCGATCTACGTGCCGGCTTAGATCACTTGCGGTTTAATAATTCCACCTATAAAAAGGCCAGAAAATTCCGATAATCACAGCCCACTTCCCGACTAAAAAGAAATCTCACTAGAGTCCGTCCGGCCGTCTGTGCCGGACCCTGGCACCATAAGCACCAATGCTTTCCCCACCTACCGCGTACCCCAGAGGCTGAAGAACGTGCTTGCAATACGCCAGCTCGTAAGATGGCCTCGTCAACAGCGTTTAATCCTAGTAGCCATTCGGGCCACCCTTGAAAGTGGTAGAGGCCCATCATTGGTGGACTGCTCCACGCCGGCCCGTTGAACAGGGCCACTTGGCCGCTGATTGCCGGCTTGGGATCGCCAAGATGCCAGCCCGGGGCATAACCTGGGGGGCGTACGGATCCTTCGACATACATTAGCCATGTAGTGTTGTCACTAAAACTGCTTCCTGTAGCAGGTATAGAGCTACGAGCATATCACGTTGCTGTTGGATAACAATGTATGGTAATGGATATACTGTAACGTTGATTATCTGTACACGGTGCTTTTCTTCAACCTCGCACAAAAAAACTCGCAAAAGATTCAGGAAACACGGCGCTAGACTTGGGGACTGCACAGTGTCTGTTCTCCGCAGCGCAAGATACAGATCAAGTGCGCATATTGCCTGGTGATGATCAAGGCGGCCCCATCCGGCCGTGCGCTTAGTCGCCTCGGTACTCGTCCAGCGGAATTCCTCAAACCGCGCTGTAGCCACCCCGGCTCCCCGCGCCCTGCACCGTGTTGAGCACCCGCCGCACCCAGTCCTTGAGCAGGTAGGGAATGTCCCGGATCGTGTCGCCGTGAGGGAGGAGGTCCCAGCCGCGCGCTCCGTATCGGTTGTAGTTGAGCCACGATCCAAAGATGAGGTACGCCGCCGTGCCGAGGAAGCCGCTGTACATTTTGTTAGCCTGTTGCCGGTGTTTTCCACACAGCGAGTGCCACTTACACAATAATCAGCCAGGTAAAGAAGCCCCAGCTGCCACTGCTAGGGGGTTCCTCGGGATCTTGGACATCATTGTCGTCACGCTTCTCACAGGCATACTTGGAGTGCCAGGTCAAGCGCAGAATGTCTGCGTCCTTTTCGGCGCCGTAGCTCTCCCAGATCAGAGCTGCATCATCCTTCTTCAGCTGGTGCTCCACCTCTTCGTCGTCACCTCCCTTTTCCTTGTCATCGCCATCCTTTTTGTCGTCGTCCTTCTTGTCGTCCTTCTTGTCGTCCTTCTTGTCATCTTTCTTATCCTCGTCCTTGTCGTCGCGCTTGCGCTTGGAGCTATTCTCGTACTTGTCCTCCGATTCCCACTCGCCCTCCAGGCCAGTGCGATTACGGTCGCACAGGAATTCAATAACTGCTCTTTGGTCGCGCTTCTCGTGTCGGCCGCCCTTGAGCACGAGCCGCAAGCCCTCCTTCTTCGAGTCGCTGTTTGAATCGCTCGTCTTTAGTCGCGTGACCTCGTAGTCAAACGCGGTGCCCTCATGGTTCTCCAACGAACCCGCGATAGGGATGACCTCGGTGATTTGGTCCAAGTTGTCACCAATGACTCGCTTGATTGCACATACTAAATCCCAGCTCAGGTCAGTGGCTGTAATCTCCGGCTCTGCCGCATCACACCCTCGCGTCGCTGTTTCTTACCTCGCGTGCCGTTGGGGCACTCTTCCCTCGCATTCGCATCGCCGCTCTTCTTCAAGTTTCCGCACACGTCAAGTGTGTACGTCCTGTTGTGGTGAAGCCCTGTGATGGGCTCCAGGCGCGAAGTCACGACTGAGTGCGGACCCCCGAGCTTCGAAAGGTCAAACGTGTGGTCGCTGGCGACAATCTTGTTGCAGTCCAGCATCGCCGACGCTGACGACGCTCCGAGAAGTGTCGTTATTATAATGTCGGAACGCATCGCGAAGATGGATGCTTATAAAGCAACAGCTGGGTAAAGGCTCGTGACAGAAACAGCTCTCCCAGAGGCGGCCTGCCTCAGCTTCGGTTCGAGCAGGGTGGAATCGGGCGCAAAGGAGTGGTCAAGGGTAAATTATGCAATGTCGTAAAGAATGGATGCAATAGCTAGCAGCCCTTGCGGATGTGTCCTAAGTCGGATGCCTTTAGGTTGCTTGGAGGATGCGACGTGACCAGCTTCCATCTTCTGTCCATGTCGTAATTCGGTGCCACACGTGACCCACTTCTCCTGCTTGGGTACCACCAGCCAGCCAACTTATGCAGACTCTGAATCAATCCAGCGACATTTTGTGATACATAAACTCTGAACCAACGTAGCGACAATGTTATGATACATAGTATGAAAGCAATAGGAAGCCGATTTGTAGATTTGATTATATTTTGCAAATGTCTTCGAAGAAGCTATTGCCACTCCTAGCGTTGCGCATGAACACTTTTGGCTTATGAGCACAGGCAGCACCAAAGGCAACCCCAGCGACATGATCACGGCATTATATTCGGCTTCATCCTTGTGTTGTGTGCCAATTGTAGACCTTCGTATCTTGATACACAGGCGACGCTGCGAGGCTAACTAAATATACTGCTGATTCCCGAAGAGGTATGTGCATCAGGGCTTCGAAAACGACAAGCAAAGCATAAACATAATTCCATCCGTAGGGTATTCGGAAACCATGCCCAAATACACAACCATGCTCGCGTTCATAAACAAGAAAAGACAAAACCGAGCAAGCTAGAAAAAAACCAACATAACAAACTCCTTGCTCCGTACCACCAGATTATAGCCGAATCCAATTCGTGTGTATCCCCTTTTGTTGCTCCGTATCCAATCTTCAAAAATACAAAAAACCACGGCCGTTTACATTCCCTGTGGTCCCATCATGCCGCCACCCATGCCTTGCATTGACTGCTGCTGCTGCTGGTGCATCATAAGCTGGTGTTGCTGAGCAGCTCTCCTCTGCGAGAGCTGCTGCTGGAGTTGAAGGTTGGCCTGGGTGTAGGAAGCTTGCTTCATTTTGTTCATAGCATCCTGAGGAATATTTTCCGAACCACCATACTTTGGCCCGTGTGCGTGTACCATTCTCTGAAACAGGAGCTTCGCTTGGTTATTAAGCTGTACCTGGTATTGAGCCTGCGTCACCTGCTGCTGTGGAGTCGGGGTCTGGGCAAACTGCATTGGACCTTGCTGGCCTTGCTGGCCTTGCTGGCCTTGTTGACCTTGCTGGCCTTGCTGCTGCTGCGCCTGTTGTTGCTGCGCCTGTTGTTGCTGCATTTGCTGCATGGCGGCCATGGCCTGCATGTTTGTAGCGTTACCGTTCATAAATTGGCCGCTCACCTGCCTCTGCATTGCGTTGCCCATCTGACCAAGCTGGCCCATCCTAGCCATCGCCTGAAGCTGCTGCTGGAGCTGCGGTGTCATCTGGCGCAGCTGGCCACCCTGCAGCTGTTGCAACTGTTGTTGATACAGAGCTTGTTGCTGTTGTGTCAGCCCGCCTTGCTGCTGCTGTTGTTGTTGTTGTTGCAGGAGCGCTTGACGCTGCATGGCCTGGAGCAATTGCTGCTGTTGCTGTTGCGTCATGGGCTGACCATTCATAGTGGGTATTCCACCGTTTTGCATCGCAAGCTGTTGCTGCTGCTGCATCAACCTCTGCTGGACTGCCATTTGCTGAGCAATCATTTGTGGATTTTGGGGGCTCATGCCGTGGTTACTGGGTATGCCCATGTTGCCACCCATGTTACCGCCCATCTGCGAGCCCTGTGCCATCATATTAGGCGGCGGGCTGGCCTGCGTCATGCGGGGAGTTGAGGCCATAGCTTGTCTATTAATGGGCGTAGCATGCGTCATGTTAGGGGTCGCATTGGGCATACGGGGAGTACCCGAGGCGTGGCTCTGCTGGCTGCCTCTACCAGACATGTTATGTGCCATGGGAGCTGACATGGGCTGGACAACAGACGGGGGTCGTGGCGGGCTGCCGGCAGCGCCAGAGTTGGATTGTTGCATGGGCGCGCTTCCAACCATTGGTGAGGACATGTTTTGAGGCGTGCCCTGGCGTACAACGGGGGAGGAGGCTGCTTGGGCCTGCGACATTTGGGACGGGAATCTAGCCTGAGCAGAGCCATGCATGCCATTTTGCATACCAGCATTAGCAGCAGCGCCATTTTGCATCATGCCACTTTGGCTGTTGCGCTGGGCCATTTGGGCCGCTTGTGCAGCTTGCGCCTGCGCCTGCGCAGCCTGCTGTGCTTGTGCCTGCGCTTGCGCCTGCGCCTGCGCTTGCGCTTGTGCTTGTGCCTGTGCAGCCTGTGCCTGTCGGGCAGCTAGAGCTTGTCGCTGTGCTTCGGCTTGGCGAACTTGGTTCTCCCTCGCGGCAGCAGCTTGTCTAGCACGTTCAGCTTCTGCAGCCCGGTGCGCTGCTGCTTGCTGCTCTTTCTGTTGCTGAACCCGCTGTTCCTGCAGTCGGCGGTCGTTCTCTTGTTGTTTGAGCTTCTCCTGCTCCTTCTTCTCCGCGTGCTCCCTCTTAATATCCTCAATAACCTTGAACCGCTCGAAACGTGGCTCAAAGATAGCGGCCCCGGTTTGGGCATCGCCTTCTGCAGCACCTGCGCCTTGGCCACCAGCAGTACCAGATGAAAAGCGATCGTCCAAGACGAGCATGTAGCGCTCGTGGTCTGCCGCTGCGGCTTCGTCTGCCGCAACTTCGGCAACGGTGCGCTTTCTTGTTTTTGGTTGCGGCGGTGCTTCGGCGTGCCTGGGATGAGACATGGCTTCGAAAAGTGCAATGGTCTCTTCTGCATTTTTGGTCGGGGTCAATATTAACGGTGCCATGGTAGCCAGCAAGATCTGTCCTTCTGCAACGTAGATGTTAGATCCGTCCAGTTCGGTCTTGTCTCTTCTTTGGCGTTTCGCAGGCGGTGGCATCGTATTAACTGTTGGGGTGGGGGGGTTTCCGAGCGATAGGGGAGTTGGCGGTGGTACATATGTTTCTGGAATCCCCTTGGGTGTCATAGTCTTAATCAGGAGATCCATCTGCAAGCTTTCTGGTGTAGGGTGTAAAACGACCGTGAAGACCTTTGGTTTCGCAGCAGCCTTGGGTTTTGCGCCTTCTTGGCCGTTGGCTTCGAGCTTTTCGCCGCCTTCTGCGAGCTTTGCTTCTTGTTCTGCTCTCTTAGATTCATCATTTGCGCCCTGTTCATCTTTTGGATATGGCACGTAGGGGGATGGTGTGAGCCACTGGTTGTAGTTGTGAACCGACGCTGGCATTGTTTTTGTCGATGCGGAAGTCGGTCGCGCAACATCCTTGGATTGCGCAGCGGCCTTGTGGTCATGAAGCTGGACAATGAGACGACCATCGTAAAACTGAACTTTGGCTTGAATGAAGTGTTCAAGCAGGTCGTGGGGAATGGTGCGGCTTCGGACGTGTTCGAGGAAGACCTTCATGGGTGATTTATACGGAAACATGCCATCTTGCCCGTCAAAACGAAAATGTGTAGCATGTAGGTGCACGACTAGAGAGGGCGGGCTACCAGCATGCTTTGTGAGGATATATGAGTCGGACACAACTGCGCGGCGGTTAGCGTGCAAATACCGGGAGGGTACGAGATGCAGGAAAATTACCATATGGTAGCAGTGATCCACCGTTGACAGAGGCATCATCGGAAATCGATCCCATCCGCTTCCCAATGCTATGTCGTGAGTTTCGACTGGGGACTTGCGAGTTTGTGTCGCGCCGTGCGCGGTTGACAGGCCGAGCTATGGGGACCGCGACTGCACCACCAGCGGTGCTGGCAGGCGGCTTTGCGGTCGCAGCCATCTTCTTGTTTGCGATGGATGGTGATGATGACGCTGCGGAATGCGCGATGCCGTTGATGGATGTGCCTATTGGCGATGGTTTCTTTGCCTTTATCCCAGGGGTTGGTATAGCGACCGCGGTAGCCGGGGACATGTTTCCTCGAAGCGCGCACCGCGGCCGGCGCTGTGAGCGTGGTGATGCTGCTGCCCACCCGTCGCAGCTGTATCGTAATGGCCTCGCTATTCGATCAATACGCGAACATTGATAATTTTAGCGCAGTTGTCGACGGATTCGATGCCTGTCGTCGTCGCGATATGTCGTCGCAAGTCGTTGGAGGGGCCGGCCGGTCGTGCTCGGCGATTCCGTCGCGACGAAAACGAGTGAGTGCGGGACGGCGCAAGGTTCTTGAATTAGTAATTTCCAGCGTGCATCTCCCGATGCGATATTTAGATTGAAGCCAAGACCCGTGGTAGAAACAAGATGGCCGTGTGAAGTTGGCGATCCTGCGGGTGGAGTGAGCCGCTTACCCCAATGTAATGAGGTCGATTTGCTGGAGATCGCAGCCAGACAGAGTATCACGTGACTATCTTTGCCTTACCCTACAGCCAATCAAGCCTCCCTTTTTGCGCCGACAGACGGTGGCTTGCTTTTTTTCAACCTAATAAAACACATTCTTAAAATAAACAAGGCTCAATCTTTGCAAATTTTGTTATCTTTGGCTAATAAACTGGCTTTGAGCGTGGTTGGTGCTAACGGCTAGTTACCCTAGTAGTCTTGCAGTGATGGACAATGACACGACACGGTAAGTAAGGAGACCCCAATCATTGCAATCTAGATTTTTGGCCGTAAATCTAGTTGTTATCATAAATCCTAGCAGAACAACCAGTGGCGATGAATCGCCTGGCGTGAATGGCTCTGCCGATGAGACACATTATTCTTTCCATTGTCCTGTACAGTACGGCAATAAGAACCTACTCTCCTGCTAACCAATTACTAGCCCACACAGCAGAGAGTCATATAATCTTGACGAGCGGCAAAGAGCATATCCAAAACTGATTATATTCACATTTACACATCATACCGGGCCTGTCACAGCGTGTGTCCACGGCGCCAAATCTAAACCTATACAGCCATTTGTGCGATATCCATTCCATCTATAAAACTCATTCGACACCATTGACCCGACGAGCCCAGTCGTCATTCACACGCATGCTGTCCACGACAATGATACCCCTGCCGCGGCCGACACGGTCAGGTCGTTGCCACCATCGCTGTGTCTTTGTTGTGCGCTCGGCCTCCGACTCACTGTCAGCGAGACCGCCAGAGCCACTTTCGGCACCAACAATAAGCATAATGTCGTGACGGAGCCAAGTCTGCATGTTGGTGATGATGCTGCCGTTGTCGCCACTGAGCGACTCTTGCAAGTAGATGACATCAGGCTGCAGGTGTCGGAGAATGTGAACATGGCCGTTGGGAGTGGTGAAAGGAAGAATCATGGTCTCCTTGTCAACAAGAGCAAGAGCCTGGGAGTAGACGGCGTTGAAGGCGGCGTTTTCGGTAGAAGCACTAATACACAAGTCAGTTTGAGAGCTCTTCCGGCTTTGGGGGGATGCTTGATTTCACTTACATAGGGCTCTTGGTCTCTTCACCAGGCGTTTGGGCTTGATCATGGCCAATGTTAGAGAATGACGAGCTCAGGGACGGCGGCGGCTGGTTACTTGTAGCGGTCTCCAGCGCATTATCCTTAAGGTCGGGAGCGTAGATGAGAACAAATAGCTTGATGCGAGAAAAGTCGTTATGGCGAGGGACATGAGACAGGATGGACTAAACGAGCGTTAGTATGGCATGATAGCGTCGCGACGGTCAGTACTTACAGCATGCTCATGGGCATCGTCGTCCGCGAAGCGGCCTAGGGGGCTATCGGCGGACACTACAACGGCAACCGTACGGCGGCGCTTGTCGCCAGACACAGGGCCGCGTTCCTTCTTGGCATCGGCTTCCTCAGACCAGACTCTGCTATCGTCGGGGTACTTATCCTCCTCGCGGATAGACGCCAGAGTCTTGCCTATGACGGCACCCGCTGCCGCAACACCAGCGGTGATGGTCTTGCCGGTCGAGTCGAAGAACTGCTGAGGGCTGGGGGTCCGGCGCAATGCACCAGACATTCTAGCGCCCCAGTTGGAGCCGCTTGCCTCGGCCTGCGTTCCATATGCATCGTCTCCGTGTCGAGGGGGCGCGCCGTTTCCTGGGCGCGACTGTGAATCCGGGCCGGCACGGGGGCCAGGGCCAGGGCCGCGGTTGGTTGCGCCGTACGGCGGGTTATCGCCATAGTCAGCATTCTCGTAGTCGAGATGTTCGTGCTCCTGGTCGTGGCTGGGGTGTTCTTCCTCCTTGCGCTGGCTGAGAGCCCAAGCAACCAATCCTGCGCTGGCGATGGTGACGGTGACGGCGAGCGGAACCCAATGGCTCCAGACGCCGCGCCGGCGGTCGTTTGGCGAAGGCATGCTTTCTAGCGGCGCAGAAGTCGCATCGCCCACGAGGGCGGCCTTTGGGGTTGGGTTTGGGACAAGCTTTGCGAGCTCGGGGGTTTGGGCGCGGGACGGGGCGAAGCGATAGAATTGGGAGCTGCCGCGCTCAATCTGACAGGATGTCTTGGAATGCGCAAATGCGTGAGAGACGGAACAATCTATCGTGCCGGTGGGGTTGACAGCCGTTTTGGTTGCGGACAAAATGGGGGCTGGGGGTTGATTGAACAATGTCAACAATGTGGAGCAACCGAGGACGCTTCCCAGCAACGCGCTGGCGCCCGAGGCTGTTACGGTAAATAGCGTCACTGCGACGCCACGCGCACCGGCAATGGATTGTGAGCTGCGCCGCATCCAGAGCACGTGAACACAGTGGACCAGCCTCCTGTGGCGTACACCCCAGCCACACTACCACAAGCCACATCTCAGACTGCACTTGTTTGGTGGGGTGAATAATTACTTCCTGGCTGTGACTCTTCAAACGACGACGAATGCTACGAGTGTGTGCGGTTGTAGACGCGACGCAGCAATTTCGCTTTCCCTTGTGAGAACTTACGGTACTCAGAGATTGCGGCTTTCGCACCTGGCAGTTTGCCCCCTTCGTCTGCGGCCTGCATCGAATTTGAGCTTCCCGTAGCTCATATTGCCCCTCCATCATGCCGCACTCAGTCTCCAACGC
This sequence comes from Samsoniella hepiali, assembly GCA_001455915.2. Classification (NCBI taxonomy): domain Eukaryota; kingdom Fungi; phylum Ascomycota; class Sordariomycetes; order Hypocreales; family Cordycipitaceae; genus Samsoniella; species Samsoniella hepiali. The sequence continues at coordinate 261,242 of LNDK02000043.1, read as the reverse complement.
CTCTACCGGGCTGCAAGCTCTGATACTTTGCGGCCCAGGATCCTCATTTCCGACATTTACCTCGAATCCGGATGAAAACCCCAAGGCGCTTTTGCCGGTTGCCAATAGGCCGATGGTCTGGTACCCGATCGACCTCTGCTATCGCACTGGCGTTTCTAGTGAGTATAAACATGAGATTTCTAGTCCCAAGATGAGCTCCGAGGAGGGAGAGAGCTCTATACGAGACGTGTGATTAATTTCTATTCGCAATGAATTAATCGCATGGCTACGTGACAATCCACAGACGCCGAAAGTCCTGCCAACTAACATCAGCGCAGAAATCACATTGGTTTGCCCGCCGTCAGCGGCGAAAGCTATGAAGGCTGCTATGGGCACAAACCCTCATCTCACTGGTCTGCCGATGCCCAGGCCAGAAATTGTCTGCCCAGCAGATCTCACGCAGACTACGGGCACTGCGGAAATCCTGCGCCTACCCGAAATTCGCAACCTCATCACCGGCGACTTCATTGTGCTTCCTTGCGATCTTGTTTGTGAATTTGGCGCCGAGCAACTCTTGCAAGCGTGGATGGTCAAAGCGGCCAGTGCTACTGATCTCCTAGGCGCCAGGGGCTTCTCTAATGGCAGCCGAAGTCGTCACAGTGGTGGTATCGGTGTCTGGTATGAGACGAAGAACAATGTCACGGTGAAAGGCGAAGAGACAGACTTTGTCGCGACGACTGAGCTGCCCCAGTCTGCTACTATGCCCCCCAAAGGCTCCATCCTAGCCAATGTCTCCCGGGTCGTGTATACCATGCCCACTGATGCGCTCAACGATCGGATGGAAGATCGCAAAGCGCTTGCTCTCCGCCACGGCCTGTTGAGGGCCAACCCCCGCATCCGCGTGCTCACAACACATCGCGATGCGCACATTTATATCTTTCCTCGCTGGGTTCTTGACTTCATAGAAGCCAACGACAGATTCGAGAGCATAGGCGAAGACGTCGTTGGTTGGTGGGCCAAGGCTAGCTGGCAAGAAGGATTGGCTGAGAAGCTCAAGATCATGGAGTCTTGCAAGGGTGACACTTCGGACGATGAAGAGTCCAACCCTGACAGCGATACGGGTGCTTCTGAACAGAAATCCTCAGGAAGTGCTGCCGTTTCTGGTGACGCATCTTCAAAAACACTCCGCAATCCCTCAGAATGCGTGCCCCCAATGATTGCATACCTTCATTCGAACAAGACCCAAGAGGCTGGTTCGATCGTTCGCCGTGTCGACACAGCACAGCTTTTGCTTGCTATTTCCCTGCAGCTTGCCAAGTTGCCCTCGCTGGAAGAGGCAGGAGCGGACGCTGCTTCCCCGTTTGCACACCCCCGCAAGGTTGCCTACCCTGAAGGCGTGAAGCCTAGGACGACCATCACCAAGGCAGACAGTCTCATTGCTGAAAATGTTACCGTCGAGGAGAAGACGTCTATCAAAGAGTGCGTGATTGGCGCTGGCTGCCAGATCCAAGAGGGTGCCAAGCTGTCGCAATGTCTGCTGATGGATGGTGTCGTCGTTGGCAAGGGATGTAAGCTCACCAAGTGCATCCTGGGCAAACGAAGTGTGATTGGGGATGGCTCAGTTCTTACAGACTGTGAGGTGCAAGAAAACCTCCTCGTTGAGCCAAGAAGTAAGTTGAAACCACGATACCCCCACCGGATACAACGCGCCGGTGTATGTGCATGCAAAGCTGACTTTTATCTACAGCCGAGGACAAGGACAATAAACTCATGAGCTCGGAAGGATTAGAGGCTACGGAGGCTGAGATGGAAGAAGTATTGGGACATGCGGACGACGACATGGATACTGCATAATGAGAAGGAGACATCGATCAAAGTACATAGACCGATTTCACAAAAGTTGATGCTATTCATACCGCTTTTGAACAAAGGCCATTACCGCCCACACCCATTGTCCCGCCGATATGTTCTACATGCAGTTTTTTTGCGCAACCTTGCTGCTATAGGTCAACCCACAGAGCTACCGCAGGCAATACGGCAAATAAACACCAACTATTTTTTTTACAGCCTCTGATGAATCAAGTGCTGGAATTGGTATGAAGACGCGAAATGACATATTGTACGGTCGCCAGTAAACACGCCAAGGACGAAATGCACCACCATCTGCCGACCAACGGCAGCATCAGCCGCGCATGGGATCAGTTCAGCTGGCCGGGACGAAATATTGATTCAAAGCCCTTTGACAAAAGACACGCATCTCAGCTCGCCGGAGCTTATAGCCCGCAAATCACCCATCGTGCGTCTTTTTTCGCAAGTGCCGTTTAGACCATCTCTTACTTTTTTCGGGCAAGAGATGGCACGCGAGCCCACAGTGTGGGCAGACTCGTACGTCGCGCCATCCGTCCAGCGACGCCAGGCCATCTATCCCACAACGGCGCGTACCTGCGAGAAGCGGCCCATTGTCTTTTTTTGCCTCGACCGCCGTGCCAAGATTCGGTACCTTGGCTGTTCAACCCCGCCTTTGAGATGCTACTGCAAAAACTGCTCGTACACTTTAGGGCGGCCTCCACGTGCCCGCCATTGCTGTTGTACCAGAGGCTCTCTCATCGTCGCTGCTTCTTATTTTTTACCCTGTAGTCTACTTTGTACGCTTATAATACGAACCGAACTTGAGATTTGTCATGCTACTTTGAACTGTGTAAATCTGTTCTTCTGTTTAGATACAGAGAGGGGTTCGGGCGACGAAGCAGGGAGGGGGGGGCGTGGCGTCGGCAACCTGCGAAATTACTGTGGTTCATCTGCCAGGGATGCAATTGTCTGTTCTGCTCAGCAGCGCAGGGCCAGTCACGGAACTGGGGCTCGTTTTTCTGTCTCTTTATCATTTTATCTGACTTTTGCTTTGTTTCTGCTGCGATCGATCAGGTGGACAAGATGGCACACCAGTGAACAGAATGACGTCGCCCCGGGCGCCCCCTGGCGACGGGTATTAATTGCAAGGAGCACTAGCGCTTCACTCCAGTGGTTAGTTAGTTAGTGACCGATGGCAGTCGGTGTGGAGGGTAAATCGGGACTTTTGGGGTATCAATACTGTCGTTTTTCCTTTTTGTCGAATCTAAATTAAATCAAAGCGACTCCATCGTGGTGCAGCATCTGTATCTCGCTTCGGATACCAAACTAGCAAGAAGAAAGGGGGTTGGTCGTGGCTTGCGGTAGCTCGCTTGGACTTGCTGGCTGGTACTTACTTACACGGTGACTGATCACGCGAGGCCGAATATCGATTCTCAGATATCTTGGTTCCAGCATAATTATGCCAAGATACAACGTAGTGTCCTAGTAACCCAGGCAACACACTTCACCTCTCTCCGGCGAGAAGGCTCTGTACTTTGGGCATGTAGTTCCAAGACTGTAGAGGCTGCCAGTTATTTGTTAGTTGTCCGACTTTGGGCTGCTTCTCTATCTTGAAGTAACTTGTTTGGTTATTGTTTGCTTCCAGTCCTATCACTTTTTACAGATTTATTTTTTCGTTCTTTTTCTTGGCTTTAAGTGCGTCTTGCTATAAGTTTTGTACAACTGAGCGACAACTGAGGCTAAAGCCTAGCTAGGGCTTGAAGAACCACCCCAGCCAAGTAAGAATAGGGAAACCAGCACATACATAACGTTACACCTTGACTGGCCCTCACAATTCTTTTTTCTTCGGAAATCAGCACAGAAAACCCTCAGTTGTCAGAAAAGACAGTTCTAGCAATGGTCTTTTATGACATGTGATGGCAAAATCTATCGATTGAGCAAGTTTATAACGGATTAGTAATGGGCTCATACTCATGGAAATAATGACAAGTGCAGGCATGAGGCCAATAGGCGACTCAGGTGAGTGGTGCTTGCTGGGCTCGGTTGTCTAGGTAGTGCCTATTCGAAGCAATGTTTGCCGTTAGAGGGCGTAGCGCGCTGCCTGAGCAATGGTAGCTACTTTGGCTACCTAGATGGACTGCATTGGCTCCAAATGTGTACTTTTTTTTAATAACCCGAAACAAGAGGCTTTGAACAGCAAAAAGCAATAGCAAAAGTCGCATCGAAAACGGAACGCCTTTTGCGTGCGTTCTGGTCCGTCGATGCTAGCTGAGTGACACTACTGCACACTGCCACCTCGGACATTTTTTTCATTACCATGGTACGGCCTTTTAGGCATTGTTAGCCGCGAAGAGGTCCCAAAACCCGATAATTAATATCGATCGCGATCCAAGGGAGGCAGATCGTCTCGGTACATTTTTGCCCATGATGGGCGTAGCTTCCCATCCCCCTTTCCCCATGTTTGTGGAAAAGCCCATGCCGAAAAAGCTCGTAGGTCGCTAGAGCTAAACCCGAAAATCAGGCGCATGATTAACGCCACAACAGCCCATTTTGGCGACCTGGAAACCAAGAGGCACGAGGACCGGCACTCGAGAGAGCCATGTTTCATGCAAGACTGGAGATAAACATGCCACCTGATGAAAGTGACGTGAAACAAGAAAGAGCATAGTCGCACGACTGCAAGGCTAGCTCAGGAACCAGGGGGTTGAAGCTTGGTGGACATGGTACCAGGGGGGGGCAGCCGATGGCTTGCCCGTGTTCCGAACATTTCTGTGTCAAACGGGCAAAAGAGCAGCACGATGCGACTGGGGGGGATATTGCATCGATCGGGCGCCGTGAGCCAGGGCCAGGGGGCGAAAGGAGGGGGGATCGAAATTTCTCTGCCGCAAATGGTAGTTAGCCCTGGTCCTCCATCGTGGAAAAGGGTGGGATTGTGTATCCAGTGTCCCAGAAACGCTATGGAGAAAAGAAGAGTCAAAAGTAAATTGCCATGTTTCCAAAGTCGTCAAAGACGTTTTGGGGCACCTGGGGTTTCATCGGGATTGATTGATTATGTATGTATGCAGGTGCAGCGTGTGTAGGGGAACAATCGACCCAGACCTGTGGGTTCCGATCGCTCGGCCAGGGGTATATTGTGTGTGTGTGTGTGGGCGCAACCATCTGGAAGCAGCAAACCCCAAAGTGAGCTTGGAGGGGGGGCGTGGGCGTTGTATCGTACTAATGGGAAACGAAAAACAGTAAGCCGAGTTGTCCTGCGAGAGAGAGAGGCAAAAAAGCAAAACCCGACAGGGAGGCGCAACCCGCGTTTCGCTTGGGGGTAGTCGTGAGAGCGGCGTGTACCAACGAAGCTGAGAGATGGCCTGGTCCGTCCACTTTATTTTCTCTTTGCTAGCCCTTTGGGGAGAACAAAAAGCAAAAACAGAAAAAGAAACCAAGACTCGATGAGTTGGCACAGCTGAGAGAGGCGTGGTCGTATAACTTCGTATAATGTATGCTATACGAAGTTATTACGGTGGCG